>JASVEL010013448.1:0-527978 GCA_032618575.1 Nicotiana noctiflora | reverse complement strand
CATCATGTGCTTATCCTCCTTTATCTTTTCTTTAGAAGAGAAAGATTTTCGACATGCCTGCTTAGCTGTCTTTTAATTATTTTTCAAGGGCAATTTCATGCTATAGTTATTAAAGTCTCTCGACGACGGGAATGGGAGATTACCGGTAAGCCATATGCTTCGCGAACCATATTCAACTTTAAGGCATTTCGTTGCACTTTAATCACCCTCGTGAAGAGCCGCACTCTGATACCATTGATGTCCAATAGCTTTTATAGTAATGGTTGGATCTACTACTACCTCGTCCATTGGGCTGTACCTTCCTTAGGTGTCAAATGTGATGATGTACCTGGTCGTTTAAATCAGACCTAGCTATTCTTAGCATGATATTGGGAAATCTCATTGCTATTACTCAAACAAGCATGAAACGTATGCTTGCATATTCGTCATTCGATTTTGAAATTAGTTCTTTTATTGATTGTTATTTTTGTCCTCTTTGTTCTATTTTTCCTTTCCCCTTTTATTATATGCGCTATGCTTGATTTGATTTCTTTGAGTTATGCATTTTTTGGGTATCTTAAAAACCTAGCAAAACAGAGAGGGCAGTAGGATAATCGATTGGGTTGGCATAGAATCATTCAAATAAGGATTCCAACATGATACTTCTCCCAAGTTAAGTATACTATTTTCCTGTTCGTGGTTTCAGTTGGTTTATCAGCTTATTGTTACTATGCATAATTTCTTTTATAATTCAATTCAAAGAGTTAAGTGTAATTTATTTTGCAATTTATGGTAAAATATAATTTATGATGATGTTAATGAATTAGCACAGAAGACAAGCTTTCTTTCATAATGAAGATGTTAGGAATTAATGCCCTAAAGTATTTTCGTACAGTAAAACTTAGAATCTTCTCTTCTTACTATCCTCTTATGCGTTATTTTATTGTGCTTCAGAATTTATTTCTGTTAACTTGGGTTGAAAGAGGAAGACTGAAGCTCGATATCATGCTGACTTCTCAGATGTTTGCTCTGCTATTATTGTCTTGGATTCTCAGGATTGAATTTCTTATTTTTCTTTACATAGGAATATGCATAAAATTGTAGAATATTGATAGTGGATAAGATGTTTATTCACCTCGTCCTTTTTTTTTACTTTACTCAAGTCTGATTCTCACTTAAAGCTTTTACTATTTGCCCTCTTATTTTGTTAATATGTTGGTTGAACTGTTGCGTCCACTCAGTTTTTAGTTACAGACTTCTGGTTCTTTTAGTTGTCCAATAATTTTCATGAATCATAGTTTGAAATTTGGGAACATCCACAACATTTTAGATACAGATATCTATTTTTTAAGTCAGTATGGAACTATTGTGAGTTGTAGTTTGAAATTTCATAATAGCTATATTGATAATATCGTCTTGATCTCCTTTGGGGGAGGTAAGATCTGTAACCACATCGTACTTTTGTGTTACATTGAACTGTCTAGAAGTATATATGAAAAACATGCTTGATAATATAGCTTTCTGTGCGGAGTGTGACTGCTATTCAGATGAACATTAAAAAAGTAACAACCTGCATATGAAAGAACCTAAGCATCCAATTATTGCCAACTACAAAATTTCTTGGAGGATGATCGTCCCTTCATGTGCTTGATGGGGATGTAAACCCATGATATCTAATTCATTTGCTCTCCCCGTGTATCCCTCCAACAGCAAAATACCATTAGAAAATGTCATCTTTCTACTTGCAGCTCTCAAATATGCCTAACTTCACCTTTTTCATTCTTATATCATTTCATTGTTATAATTTATCTTACTTATAGTAAGTTGTTATTTTGAATTATTTTAAGAAAAATAACTCCTACCTTCGAATTTGTTTGTGCATGTTTTTGCTTCTGTTGCAAACATACCAGGTAACATTTAGATTCTAAGCTCATTTCAACTTTGTTTCCTCAACTTCGACCACCTTTCTTTCCTTATGAAAACCTAGGTAACATCTTACTTAATCTTTTATATTCTATAATCGGTGCATCCAGTACTATTGCTAAAATAATAGATTTACATATTTGCTCCATAAAAAAATTCCCCCTTTTCTGCAAATATGAAAAGACAAATATCAAATATGATTAATCACTTCTTTATATCGCATGACTTTATCTTATCATGTAGCAGTACGTTCTAGCACCTATTCCTGGCCAGCTATATAATAAAAAAACCAAGAAATAGTACTATAAAATTAAACAACTCGTGTAGGACAAATTGAGAGAGAAAAAACTGAAAAAATCTTAAACTTTTACTATCAGATGCATCATGCATGTTTAAATGAGAAAATTTCAAACCCTTTATTTGAGTTACAATTTTTAATTTGCAACCACAGAATTCTACTATGTTAACTGAATGTGAACACCAAGTTGGCAATAGTGAGTAAACTATTATCATTTATGCAAAATTATACTAAAGGGTATAAGGATAAATCTTTAAGATGCCACTTTGGTACCTCTAACCATTGGAGTATCTGCTGGGGCATAGCTTCCGAAGGTGTTGCCATTTGCTAGCTCAAAAAGTATGCATCTATTTTTTGCTTGTAGCATACTAGGATAATATGTGATTAGATTTGTCAATAGCTCAAGTTATATTAGTAATGAAAGACTAAGGTTATATTTCATACACAACACTTCTGGTTTTCTCATACTTGCCTTACTCCATGCTTTTCCATTCTCTTTTTAGTTCGAAAATGTTCTTTTTAATTTTTGTTATGCTGCAATCCAATAAGGCTGAAAGTACAAATGCTGGCCTTTCCTAAGCAATTAAAGTAGTTAGTAGTAGATAGGAAAGGAAAGTATAATATTATAAGCCAGCTCTCGACACAAGATAGGTGGAGTATATAATATAATATTATAGGCCAGCTCTCAAAACAAGGGACATGTATATTATTGAGATTACAAAGACTAAGATGATAATGAGTATTAAAAAAGACTTAGAGAAGTCAATGAATTACTATATTTTTATCTTGGAATTCTCAATCTCTATATGATTCTTCTTTCTACGGATGGCCTTCCAAGTTGTCTTTAGCCAATTATTTCAAATTCTCTCACATATCTTTCTTTCTTGCTGAATCCCAATTCGTACTTTCTTCACCTATTTCTCGAACTAGAGGTTCTAACAGCTTAATATTGGTCGGTTTACTGAAATTTGAGTAGTCAAAATGTATGATTATGTTAGAAGCCTCTTATTTCCCGCTGCAGCTTGATTTATTGAACTCTTTTATTCCCTCTGCATCATCTGGTGATTCTAATTAAAGGAGATTATCACAGATATTTTACTAAGAGGTTGCTGACAGCTCTCACTGCCTACAAAGCTGCTCAGGTTTGTTTCTTATTTGCCTCCTTGAGATTATGCTTCATCTGTTTTGTGTTTTGATTGGGATTATACGGATCTGTTTGCTGCGATGTGAGCATCCCAATTTGTATTTGTATGGGCAGGTCTTCTGTTTTGATTCGCAGGATGAGATCTTTTTGTTCTATTTTCGATAGATTTGGCCTTAATTAGCAACCCAATGACGTAAGATGTAGATTAAGACTGAATTTAAATATATATTTGAATATCAAAATGTATGTTAAGGTTAGACATTTAAGTCTGAAAAAGCATATGCATATCAATATGTGTATTAAGATTTGAATACTAAATGATTAAGTCTGTTTATTTTTTAAACATATGAAAATCTAACATTTATTTTAATTAAAAATTAATAAACATAAAATCCAAAGAAAATTCTATCATATATATATTGGTTGTGGTGATGGTTAATAGAGGTGCTTGTGAGTGCTGACTAGAGACGGTGGTTGGTGATAGGGTGACAAATGGGCGGGTTGGGCTGAATTTGGGCGGGTCAAGATGGGTTAGTCAATAAATGGGTCATTGCCCAACCCAGCCCAAAGTGAATTTGGGTTAAGATGGGCTAGATCAAGATGGGTTAAACAATGGGTCATAACCCGACCCGCCCGACATGACCCATATTTTAGAATCATGCTCATCTTGCATAAAATTTTTTTAGGGGGTTTGCGCCCGGGGTGGGGGTGGGGGAGGAGGGGGCATGGGAGGGGTAGGGGTAGGAGGTGTAGAAAAATAAAATAATAGAAAATTAAAAATACAATAAAAAAAAATGAATTTTTAGGGATTTTGCGTGGCGGGGAAGGGGTAGGGGCTAGGGGGTAGGGAGTATGGTGGGGTGATAGAAAAATTGAAAAATAAAAAATAAAAATTTAAAAATCAAAATAAAAAGTAAATTTTTTTAGGGGTTTGGCACCGGGGGTAAGATGTATGTCGGGGGGTATTGGTAGGGTGGGGTGTGGTGAGGTGGAGTGGCAGAAAAATTCGAAAATAAAAAATAAGAATTTAAAAATAAAAATAAAAATAAAGATTTTTTTAGGGGGCTTGCGCCGGGGGGGGGGTGGTGGTGGTGGTTAGGTGGTGGGTATGGTGGGTTGGGGTGGATGGCAGAAAAACAAAAAATAAAAAATATAAATATAAATAAAAAGTAAATTTTTTTTAAGGGGTTTGCACATGTGGTAGTTTAGGGGTAGGGGTATGGGGGAGGGTAGGGGTAGGGTGGGTGATGTAGAAAATAAAATAATTAAAAATTAAAAATACAACAAAAAAACTGAATCTTTTATAGGGGTTTTGCGCGGGTGGGGGTGCAGGGTATGGGGTGGGATGGGGTGGGATAGGTAACTAAGTGGCGTAGAAAAAACAATGAATAGAAAATTAAAAATAAAAAAAATTGGAGCAACTAAGTAAATTTCTAGATAAGTTAGGTTGAGATACTTTGTTTGGGGTGAGTCTCATGGGTTGTATTTGGGCTGTTAAATGGGTCAGAATTGGCTATAAAAAATAATGGGTTAACTTGGGCTCAACCCAAATTGACCCATGAGCTAAAATGATTGTAGCACAACCCATTAATCTCTGGGCTAGTTGGGCGGTATGGGTTTGGGCTCAAATTGCCACCCCTAGTTGGTGATGATTTTGGGTAGTTGCTAGTGCCGATTAGTAGCTGGTTATGAGTGGTGATAGTTAATAAATGGTAGGTGGGTGATGGTGGTGATGATTGTGGTTGTGATTGAGAAAGGTGATGATGAGTGGTGGTAGTTTATAATGGTGGACAATGCCGACAATGGTTATTGATGAGAAAGGGGTTATTAGTTATGGTAGCTGAGGTGGGTGAGTATGTGGTGATGGTTGAGGATGATGGTAGTGGGGTTGATGGGCAGAGGTGAATCCAGGATTTGAAGATTGCGAGTGCCACTATATATATATATATATACGATATACCTATGCCAGAAAGACCGAAAAGGAAGAATAGATAATTTAGTTAATTTTTGGTTAATCCAGCTAAGTCCTTATTAAAAGAAGGCAAATAAGTTCAAATTTATTGCGCTTAATTTAATTATTTCCTAGGATAAAATTACAAAAAAAAAAAAAAAAAAAATTGGTTCATGAACTTAGGCCTCCAATTAATTTTTTTCTTAAAGATTAGCTTAAATACTATATTTTTGTTTGATAATTGATCATTATTCTTGGGTTATTTTTTCCAATTTAATTATCGAGTTATATGACAATTATTTTCAAACCCAAAAATTCAAAAAAATTCTCAAGCTATGAGAATCAACGTAAAACCTATATTATTAAGGATATTTTTTCAAAATTCAACAAATGATACTGCTCAAATCATACTTCAATATATAAAATAATGGTGTATCACTGGAAAGAAAGAAACAGTATATTACATAGAATTTAAAAAGTTATACATCGAAAGAAATTACTTATGAAATAAGATATAATGTGTCACGATCTGGATTTTTCACATTCGGGAGTCGTGATAGCGCCTACTAATGGGAGCTAGGTAAGGCAACCTTAAATACTAGCTACACTTTCATATTTCTTCCTTTTAACAAATACCAGGCGATAATATGATAACAGTGGAATTTCAAATAAATAAGCGGAAGGAAATAATAAATCACTTGTACATGAATATCTAATATGACTATTTGAGTCTCAACTACCTAGAATTGGTGCTACAGTTTCACAGACGGTCTAAGAATACTACAAATAAAGGTCTGAATAAACTAAATAGAACATTGTCTCTGGAAATACATGTAAGAAACAGGAAAGTAGATAGAAGGAGGCGCCAGGGCTTACGAACGCCTACAGGGCTACCTCGGGTTGCCTGATGAATAAGATTTGGCAATCTAACTGCGGTCCGAACTATCTCTGATCGTAATTATCCTCCTATACTTGGTTATTCGATAGCTTTTACCCTTTGAACGATCTCCTCCTAGGAAAGTAGCATGCACTCGTTTACCACGTGAATTTTCCTGTCCATGTGGTATTTTTTGAAAAATAAAATATATTATACCCTTTTAAGTATGTTATGTTTTAGATAATCTTTTTCAAAAAATATTATAATAAAACTTGGCTAGAACTACGTTATTTAGGCCGATTTTTTTATTTGACTAAAAATAATAAAGTTTTAGTTATTGTTTTTTGAATTTGACCTGAAAATAAAGATTTATACAGTTGAAATAAATAGCCAAGGCATCTAAAAAGATATAAAAAATACATAGTTTGATTTTTTTTTATTAATTTGGCTATAATTTTTGCATATGCGACAAGACAAGACAGGCTCTCTCTCTCTCTCTCTCTCTCTCTCTCTCTCTCTCTATATATATATATATATATATATATATATATATATATATATATATATATATATATATATATATATATATATATATATATATATATTGTGGAAAGAGTAAGAAACTTGAATAATTTCATTCATATTTTTGAATGTCATATACATGGCTTTATATACAAGAGTATGTTAGAAACAAAATCCCATAAAATCTGGGATTATACAAATAAAATAAAACAAAGAATCAAAATTTGATACGGAAAGATCTTAGAGAATCAAAGACTTGATATGGAGAATATCTTCTTGGAAATCCTCTATCATTCAACACTCCCTCTCAAGCCGGTGAATGGATATCTTCCATTCCCAGCTTGCTTATCAGGTCTTGAAACACTTTGTTTGGCAGTCCTTTTGTTAAAACATCGGCCAACTGATCTTTTGTAGATACAAATGGTGTACAGATGAGTCCACTATCTAATTTCACCTTAATGAAGTATCTATCTACCTCAATATGCTTAGTGCGATCACGCTGTACAAGATTATGAGCTATACTTATTGCTGATTTATTGTCACAATATAGTCTCACAGGTCCTTCCCATCTTATCTTCAAATCATCAAGGATTATCTTTACCCATAACAACTCACAAACTCCCATTGCCATAGATCTGAACTCGGACTCTGCACTTGATCTGGCCACCACATTCTATTTTTTACTTCTCCAAGTCACAAGATTTCCTCCTAAAAAGGTACAATATCCAGAAGTTGACCTTCGGTCCACTAATGAACCAACATAATCCGCATCAGTATAAGCCTCTAAAAACATGTCTCCCCCTCTTCTGAATAGTATTCCTTTTCCGGGGCTTCCTTTAAGATATTGTAGAATCCTGTTCGTCGCTTGGAGATGCATTTCTCTAGGGTCATGCATAAATTGGCTAACGACACTTACAACAAAAGCAATGTCTGGCCTTATATGAGACAAGTAGATCAATTTCCCTACAAGCCTTTGATACGAGCCTTTATCTACCACAAAATCTTCTGGAGAATTACACAACCCATGATTATATTCAATTGGTGTGGCCACTGGTTTACACCCTAATTTTCCCGTTTCTTTCAACAAATCAAGCACATATTTTTGTTGGGAAATAAAGATTCCTTGTTTAGAATGTGCTACTTCAATTCCCAAAAAATACTTTAATTTTCCAAGATTTTTGATATCAAATTCCTTGAGTAATCAATTCTTCAAATTGTCTATCTCCTCTGAATCATCACGTGATACTATAATATCATCTCCATAGACTAGTAGAGTAGTTACCTTTCCTATTTTTGAGTGCCTTATGAACAAGGTGTAGTCACCTTGACTCTGCTGATAGCCTAGCTTGATCATAACCTTTGTAAATCTTCCAAACCATGCATGAGGTGATTGCTTTAGTCCATAGCGTGCCTTCTTCAGTCTACATACCATTCCCTTCTTGCTTTCAAAACCAGGTGGTACCTCCATATAGATCCCCTCATCTAAATCCCCATGTAAAAAAGCATTTTTAACATCAGATTGATGTAGGTTCCAATTAAAAATCGCAGCCAATGACAATAAGATCCTTACTGTATTCATTTTTGCCACTGGTGCAAAAGTCTCCAAATAATCAATTCCATAGGTCTGTGTGTAACCCTTTGCTACCAAACATGCTTTAAATCTTTCTATTGACCCATCTGACTTATATTTCACGGTAAACACCCATCTACACCCTACCGGCTTTTTCCCTTTTGGTAATTCCACCATTTCCCAAGTTTTATTCTTCCGCAATGCTTCCATTTCCACCTTCATAGCTTCTTCCCACTCTTTGTTACCTAATGCTCCAGAAAAATTTTTTTGAACATGAATTGTGTGGAGGTTAGTGAGAAAAGCTTTGTGGCTTGGGGATAGGTTTTGATATGTCAAGGAAAGGCACAAAAGGTGTTGCTTGCAGGTTCTGGTTCCTTTTCTAAGTGCAATGGGAAGGTCAAGATCATTTGGTTTGTTATGGTCTTCATGATCAGTTTTGTTTGGTGTTTCTGATGGTTCAACAAGTTCAGGATATGTATTAGGAGCAGAGGAGATAGTTGTGGTTGGGTAGTTTGATAAGTTAGCCTCTTTCTTTTGGAATAAACTTGCAATGGTGGATTACTTTCTTGAATTCCGTTATCTATATCAAGATTAGAAGACTCAATAGGTTCACTAGGATTTAAAGACTCAAGAGATGGTGACTTAGGCAAGGACATAGATAAGGATTTGTCATGGCTAGGAATAGACAAATCAAGTAGTGATAAGTCTAGTTATCCTTTTCCATCCAATGACTCCCTCTGAATGTAAGGATTTTTAAAAAATGACTCACTTTCATCAAATGTGACATCAGCTGAAACAAAAAACTTCTTGGTTGATGGTTGATAACACTTATATCCTTTTTGAGTAGAAGAATATCCAATGAAAACACACTTAAGAACACGTGAATCTAATTTGCCTCTATTCTGAGAATGAATGTGAACATAAGCAATGCTCCCAAAGATTCTAGGAATCAATTTACTGGAATTTTCAAAATTCGGGAAGAAACTCCTAAGAGTATCAAGTGGGCTATTAAAATTCAGAATTCTTGATGGTATTCTATTACTGAGATATGCAGCAGTTAGGACAGCTTCCCCCCACTATTGATTTGGAACCCTTTTGTGATATAATAGTGATCTAGTAATGTCAAGTAACAAACCGCTTCTTCTCTCCGCTATCCCATTTTGTTGAGGAGTGTTGACACATGAAGATTCGTGAATAATTCCCTCATTTTTGAAGAAAACAGAGAGGTTTTGATTGAAGTAGTCCTTGGCATTATCAGAAAGGAATCTTTTAATTGTCACATCAAATTGGGTTTTAACCAGATTAAAAAAAATAGGAAGAACCTGGTTGACATCTATTTTTGCTTTAACAAATAAATCCATGTTACTCTTGTACAATCATCAATGAATGACACAAACCATCTAGCACCGGAAATATTAGGGATGGAAGAGGGTCCCCATACATCACTATGAATAAGAGAAAATGGAGTCTGACATCTTTTGTTGCTTATTGGAAAAGAAACCCGTTTATGTTTTGCGATTTCACAATTTTCACAATGAAAAGATTCAACAACCAAATTTTTGAATAACGATGGAAACATTAGTCTGATTATATAAAAAGAAGGATGACCTAAGCGACGATGATAGAGCTAAACTCTCTCTTTATTGGACATAACAGATTAAAACAAGAATGAACTAGATAAGGGATTCTTAATTGTATCTCTACTATTGTGAAAATCCAGAAAATAAAGACCATCTTTCTCACTAGCACGCCCAATCATCTCCTTCGTATCCTGTTTCTGAAATGCTCAATATGAAGAGAAAAAGGTTATTTTGCATTTGGAATCTTTGGTGATGTAACGACCCGGCCCGTCGTTACGGGAATTACCACCCCGTTATGTTGTAAATGCATGTTTTATGATTTTATATCAGTGTTAGAGTCTATCGGGTGAGTTAGGAGTGAATTGGATTGAAAATGAGGCATATAGCCTTTTGAAGGAGACTTGAATAAGGAAAGTCAACCCGGAGTTGACTATTTGGTTAGAGGGCTCGGAATCAGGTTTCTGATGATTCGGTTAGTTCCGGGAGGTGATTTGTGACTTAGGGGAGCGATCGGAATTGAATTTGGAGGCCGGTGTAGAAATAGGCTTGAATTGGCTAAGGTTGAATTTTGGCGAAATCCGAACGGTAGGTGAGATTTTGATCCGGGGGTCGGAATGGAATTCCGACAGTTGCAGTATAGCTTCGTTAGGTGATTTTGGATATGCCTGCAAATTTTCAGGTCATTCGGACATCGTTTGTTCGGGTTTTGGATTGAATGTTAGTTTTGAAAGTTTTGAATAAACATAAGCTTGAATCCGTGTATAATTGATGATTTTGATGTTTAGGATGGTGTTTTGATGATTGGAACAAGTTTTGATAATGTTTTAAGTCATGTTTGTGCTTTTGGTTGAGGTCCCGGGGGCCTCGGGTGTGTTTCGGATGCCTAACGGGTCATTTTTGGAAGTTTTTGAAGTGCTGTTGCTGGTATCTGGTGTTGTCCTTCGCGTTCGCGATGTCCCATCGCGTTCGCGAAGAAGAAATTGGATTCTGAGACTTTTGTGCATCGCGTTCGCGACAGTGCTTCGCGTTCGCGATGAAGGATTTGTCATCTGGGACTTGTGTTCTTCGCGTTCGCGACAGTGCTTCGCGTTCGCGAAGAAGGAATTTCTGTCGCGCAGGTCCTACTTCGGAAGCTCATATCTTTTTATCTACAAGGAATTTTGAGGTGATGCAAAAACCAAAGTTGTAGCTCTTTGAATCTAGTTTTCAGAAATATATTATAATAGTCATTTGGAGTTGTGTGTAAAGAGTTATGGCCATTTCAATAGAGGGTGTCCGAGCAGAGGTGAAAAACAAAATTTTGGGATTTTGTTCTTCGCGAACGCGAGGGTATGACCGCGAACGCGAAGAACAAGTCTCCGGGCAGCAGAATAAAATCCAAACTTCGTCCCATTTGTCATTTTTGACGATTTGGAGCTCGGGTAAGGCGATTTTTCGGGAGATATTTTGAGAGAACAACGGGGTAAGCACTCTTAACTCAATTTTGGTTGTATAACTCGAATCTATTGCAAGTTTTGGTGTTTAATTTGAGAAATTTTGTTGAAAAGGGTAGAAAACCCTCTTGGATAGAAATGGTGATTTAAGGGGTCAAATGAACTCCAATTTTTATGAATTTGGTATGTATAGACTCGTGTTGAGACAAGGATTCCGAATATGTAACTTTTATAATTTTTCGAGAAGCGCACCAAAAGTCGGGTTTTGACAACTTGTGGGTTTTGATATAATTTGGGTTATTTCGAATGAATTTCGTGAAATTAGCGTATATTGATGCATTCTCTATGATTTTGAGCAGAGTTGGCACCCGAGGAGATTGATTTGCGAGGCAAGCGCAAGGCGGATTGAAGCTTCTACCGGTTCGAGGTGAGTGGTAGTAGTAAACAATGTACTGAGGGTTTGAAACCCTGTACTTGCACTTTACAGTGCTATGTAGAGATGAGACACGCGTCATGTGACGAGCGTGGTGGCATTGGGATTCGGGGATTAGACTTGGTCCTTCCCGACTAATAGTATACTGTGTATTATGACTGATAATGAGATTATAAATGTGTAGTTGGGCTAAAAGCCATGTTTGGGGCCTTGTGCCGATCTGTAGAGCATTAGGGAACCTATAGAGCTAGGTGACCTTTATATCTTGTTGGAAATATACACTCAGCCATAGCTCTAGCCGTATAGCATAATATGAGCCCGTACTTAGATGTGCACATCGAGAGAGATTATCTAGGGTGGAATTCCTGTTCTAGCTGAGTGGGCTCGAAAGGCCAAGTCTATACCGATTGAGACGAGATAGGGTCACGGACCCACTACGAGATGTTATATCGGGCCTCGAAAGGCCAAGTCTATATTGACCGAGACAGTGCTCAGGACCCACTCGTGATAAATTATATCGGGCCGAGAGGCCAGTGCATACTCGACCGGGATAGGTCGAGGACCTATTATGAGGTATTATGTATATAGATACCTATATTGGATCGGACCGCACGCCGCAGATAAATGTACATGTAAAATACATGTAATATACGTGTGGGACTCGGGCTGCACGCCGCGGCATTATTGCGCTTGGGCCGCAGGAGCCCCTTCGGAGTCCGAGTCCGCACACATTCCAGCCGAGCGCGCTGGTATATTATGGGATCGGGCTGCACGCCGCAGCCGTATAATTATATATGTATATATATATATATATATTGGATCGTACTGCACGCCGCAGTGATATATGGTGGACCTGGCTGCATGTCATAGCACCATAGCGCGTGGGCCTAGGGAGCCCCTCCGAAGTCCGTATACACCCCCGGCGAGCGCCGTCGACGTTAAACGGAGCGGGCCGCACGCCGCAACGGTATATGTATTGGAGTCGGCTGCACACCGCATGATTATACTTATTAATATCCTTATAAATACGTAAATACTTACGTGTTATAGTACAAATGTATATGTCTCTATATATTGAGACGGCTGTACACCGTAGTGGTACGAGCGAGGACGTGGTCAGCAGTGTGGGACCCAGCTGAGATGGATATGGACCGGAGATCACAGAACTCATTGTAGTGATGACTTACCTCTGGGGGTTTGCCTTAGAACTCGTTTAGTGACAAGTACGGAGTTCTTACTTCCAGTTATTATTTATTATTGCTGCTCACCGAGTTGAAATATACTCACCCCACTCCCCTCGCATTTTTTGTGTGCAGATATACAGGAGTAGGAGGGAGTTGAGCTGTCGCAACCGCTTTATTATCCCCGTTCCGCGGAGACTTCGAGGTAGCCGCCGACGTCCGCGGACCCGATATCCCTTCCTACTCGTCTTCGATTATGTATTGTTATTTCTTTCCGCTCCGAGCTTTGGTTCTAAATCGTATTACACTTATGTTCTGTAGAGGCTCACGACTCTTGACCCTTCGGCCTACGGGAGTTGGTATGCGTCGGGACTTGGTTTCCCCATTTTTGATATATCCATTACCGTTAATTTACAATTGTTATGTTTGAATGGGATAAGGCGAGCTCATAGCTCTATGATTGTTGTTGATTGGTCGGGCTGGCCTAGCAGTGTGTTGGGCGCCATCACGACCGGATTTGGGGTCGTGACAAGTTGGTATCAGGAGCCTAGGTTTACTAGGCCTCATGAGTCTCGAGCCGGTTAGTAGAGTCTTGTGGATCGGTACGGGGACGCCTGTACTTATCCTCGGGAGGCTGCGAACCTTTAGGAAACACTTCACATTTCTTGGAATTCTTATCGTGCGCACTTGATTCAGCTTGAGATATAATTTTTGAAATTCCTTCCACACGTCCGTGTACGCATCGAGCGCTCGGTAATGTGATTGCCTTATGGCTTGTGATTTCCTCGAACGAGGGGCGAGATATAATCTCGGTGAGTTCATGTTGGGCCAGTCAGGGAGGACTTGAGGCCAGATCTTTGTCTATGGCTTGAGCACCAAGGTACTAATTTCGCGAGCCGGTATTATGAAGTGCATACGATCGGTATTGGTCTTTATTGTGATTTGATATATAGCCCTAGCTATAGGCGTGAGAAATATTTTCATCGCCTCTTAATTGGAAGGTAAAGTGCCTTATGTGTAGCGGAACGAGTTCAAACTCAGGAAGACTAAAGTGATTATGCTATGTGTATCCTGGTGGAAGGTATTGTACTGAGATGCTAAATTGAGGCGAGGTAAGTGGATTGATTCTCATGTGTAATTGAAAGGTATTGATATGTGTTATGATTCGAGCAAATACATCGCAGGTTCAAGTATAAATTGTGATAATATGATTCGTATAGTATTGAGATTTAATGTTGTTGAAATACATTGTGATGTTTTGTTGAGTTGTGGATGTATTGTTAGAATGGTTTGGTGATTCTCTGGCAGGTGGATAGGCCAATTTACAAAGGAAACTCTGCCGAAATTTTCGGAAAATCCGGGACTTAGAAAAGATTTTGCCACCTAAAGAGGGGGCGTAACTGTTGTGTGTGAATGAATGCAAGAATTGCAAAAGAGTTAATATTTCTGATGATTCGAATCTCCGCCGAAGCTTGTAAATGACTTGAGTTTAATCTAACTAGAACTTTGTGGCATCATTTGAGTAATAATGATATGAGTGGTTGAAAGTGCTTTGATGAATGGCTTCGAGCTAAGTTGGGGAGGTTGTTATTGATTATCTGATTGCACTGTCGTGTTCTGTGTTGGCTCTGTCTCTAGGTATGTTGCGAAATTTTGATAAAGGCTTATGGTGCTTCGTAGATGTGAAGAAATACTAGGGTATTTTGAACTGAGGTTGGTAAGGAATGCTTGGTGTATAGAAAAGAGTGATAGCTAATAGTATCCGTATGTAATCATGATCTGCAGTGTCAGAGTTCTAATAAGGCACGAGTGGTTCTGTTCAATAAGACAGTTGAATTACAGCTGAATAAGGATGACTGACGCCCGAGAACTGTTACGGTGTTCAATATTTTACTTGTAACAGTCAGGTGTCTCAAAATTGTGCATGTGGCTAAAGATGGTGGTTTCGTTAGAAGAGATCGGTACTTGTGTTATATTATGTGAATGATGGGATTCTATGTAATCCGTATTGGAAGGTAATGATAACGAATTCAAATCGCAAGAGGTTCTTCAAAATAAAGTATTGTAGGATGTGATCCTTCGGGAAATATTGAGAGAATATTCAGTGGCCTATATGTCTCAGACCGTGTGGTCTTATGTACGAGTCTCGTGTGGAATGAGTTCATGTGTTATGGTGCTACGGTAGTGGCTAATATTAAATCAAAGATGAATCAGAAAGGAAACTGGGTAAATGGAACAACTTGTTAATAAACCGAAGCGGTATGATAAAGAATACGACTAATTCCTGGTATGTGGTTGAAGTAATGAGTCTTGTAGATATTGTGCAATAAAGCTTTTGAGTGTTGGCAGTCGTGTAACCCGATATGGGTATAATATGTGTATAAGGACTCAGTCCTGGCAGTTTAACTTATGCAATGTAATTTGGAGAAAGAGTTTATAATGTGTTTTATCATGGTTTGAAGATGAGTATATTCCTATCGATATGCGAAGCGTGGAATGTGTAATGAGTTTTCTCTATATGGGATCATGAAAGTCCTTGACTAGTTGAGTGCGCCGATGTTTGCGGCGGAGGAAAGGGATATGAATTTCCATGTTGTCTTAGTGTGATATGGTATACGCGATGTGTTATGGAAAGTTGATAATGGCATATTCAAGGTTTTGAGATCGGTTCATAATATATGGGAAGTCAATAAAATTATTGAGCAGCGCGGACGGCTGCAGGTGATTCAAGAATTGATCTTTCTGATGATTTAAGAAAATGGTACTGCTATTCTAGTAATTTGGCAGGGTATATGGTGCAAATGGACAAGGTAATGTAAATTGATAATATGTAGTAGTATGGTGGTATTTTCTCGTTGGATCGACTGTAATAATTGAGTCGTTGATGACATAGTGAAATTTATGAATGGCTTTCGTGGTATGAATGGACGCTTGAGGTGCGTTATGTAATCGTACGGTGAAGTACGGAATCAGGCATAGTGATTCCTGTGTTATGTATGTGTTGGAGACTAGAAGTTCTCGTAACCCGCCTACGCAGCGGTGGTATATCGTGTGTATCGGCACAGTGTAGCGGTTATCGGAAATTGGAAGCCCTAGTGGCTATCTCGTCACTTGATATGACAAATTTGAATAATGATATATGATTGCTGACTGGTTGTCATAAGCCAGGTTGTCCAGACTAATGTGATATGGACTATGTCAGAAACATGTCGCAAACTGCACGGCAGAGCGCATCACATCATGCTCCAGCAGGGTGGATGTACCCTAGGGCCAGCGGACGGCTGGTAGGTATTGCTTTGTCAGTTGGGCCTTCGTGGCGGATGTCAGGTGTAGAGGTATCTACCATTGATTCAGTTCCGGTATTGAGGGACTTTGTCGGATGAGTTTCATGTGACCGAGCTCGAGGCTATATATACATGTTTGTTGCAATGAGTAACTTGAGTCGATGTGCATTCCCTTTTGCTAAATTTATGCATGGATCGGGTGGCACGCCGCCACATGTATAGTATCTGGATCGGGTGGCACGCCGCCACATGTATGGTATCTGGATCGGGTGGCACGCCGCCACAGGTATGCTATTGGAACGGGTTGCGCGCCGCAACAGTGTGATGTGGGAAATATAGCTTCCTATATGTACCTTGTATACAATACTTCCTCTCTTCTGAGGAATAGTCCGTATTGGGTATCGCTCGGGGAATAGCACATCGGTTGTGTCCATTCAGGATTCGATAGCATATACTAAATGTATCACCGCGTGTGATTGATTGCTTGAGTCAGACCTAAATATGTGTGTGGTTGACCGTTTTGAGCATTTCGACTTGAGATGCTCCATGGGTAATAGTGTTTGGATAGAATCATGAGTTGTGGCAAGGCCACGTGATGTTATGACCTTTCGAGGAGGATTCAGGCACTCTAATCCTATGATGTGAGACAAGAATCTCAGTTATGTGTTGTGATGGTATGGAAGAATTTGAATTATGGCTTTTTGTGCGAGTCAGTTGTCAGGATTCGAGTGTGTTCAGATCGTTCTTATTGGAGCCTGTGTTGTACTCGTTGTGGCCTAGGCCGATGTTGAGGTGTCATGTTACCAGTGTGGTGTGTTATAACCGAAATGATCATTCAAGTCATTAATGAGAGCGAGCATATATGATTTCAGCTCGTTAGAAAGGTAATATCGAGGTTTGGCTCCGAAACTTATTGTGGTATCAATTTTAAAAGAGAAATAGATTCACGAATGGTTGACCTGAGAGATGGGTTCGATATATCGCGTGTTCGGTTACCGTGGGCATGATATGAAGGTGTTGGAACAAAACTCTATCTAATGAAAAGGGTTTTTCAGTTGGTATTTGGTTATCGTGAGAAATTATTGTGATTAGAGACTATTGTCTCGAGCGATTGGGTTGTTTGATACATCATATGATCTCACCCAGAGTGGTGAGTGTGGGTTATTGCAGTGGATTCTAGTGTATCGTGAATATAGACATGGGATTAGCAATTGGTATATGATTTCGGAAAGTGCAATGTGATTTATGGTTCAGATGGTCTGTGAAATTTTGACTATATGGTGTTTTCGGACTTATGTGAGATAGGATGACGTATGATCGCCGAATATATGCTGGGTAAGGTCATTCAGCTATTGAGTTGCTTCTAGTACCACTCTGGTACGCTCGAGGACGAGCGTTTGTTTAAGTTGGGGAGAATGTAACGACCCGGCCCGTCGTTACGGGAATTACCACCCCGTTATGTTGTAAATGCATGTTTTATGATTTTATATCAGTGTTAGAGTCTATCGGGTGAGTTAAGGGTGAATTGGATTGAAAATGAGGCATATAGCCTTTTTGAAGGAGACTTGAATAAGGAAAGTCAACCCGGAGTTGACTATTTGGTTAGAGGGCTCGGAATCGGATTCTGATGATTCGATTAGTTCCGGGAGGTGATTTGTGACTTAAGGGAGCGATCGGAAGTGAATTTGGAGGCCCGGTGTAGAAATAGGCTTGAATTGGCTAAGGTTGAATTTTGGCGAAATCCGAACGGTAGGTGAGATTTTGATCCGGGGTCGGAATGGAATTCCGACAGTTGCAGTAGCTTCGTTAGGTGATTTTGGATGTGCCTGCAAAATTTCAGGTCATTCGGACATCGTTTGATCGGGTTTTGGATTGAATGTTAGTTTTGAAAGTTTTGAATAAACATAAGCTTGAATCCGTGTATAATTGATGATTTTGATGTTTAGGATGGTGTTTTGATGATTGGAACAAGTTTTGATAATGTTTTAAGTCATGTTTGTGCTTTTGGTTGAGGTCCCGGGGGCCTCGGGTGTGTTTCGGATGCCTAACGGGTCATTTTTGGAAGTTTTTGAAGTGCTGTTGCTGGTATCTGGTGTTGTCCTTCGCGTTCGCGATGTCCCATCGCGTTCGCGAAGAAGAAATTGGATTCTGAGACTTTTGGCCATCGCGTTCGCGACGGTGCTTCGCGTTCGCGATGAAGGATTTGTCATCTGGGACTTGTGTTCTTCGCGTTCGCGACAGTGCTTCGCGTTCGCGAAGAAGGAATTTCTGTCGCGCAGGTCCTACTTCGGAAGCTCATATCTTTTTATCTACAAGGAATTTTGAGGTGATTCAAAAACCAAAGTTGTAGCTCTTTGAATCTAGTTTTCAGAAATATATTATAATAGTCATTTGGAGTTGTGTGTAAAGAGTTATGGCCATTTCAATAGAGGGTGTCCGAGCAGAGGTGAAAAACAAAATTTTGGGATTTTGTTCTTCGCGAACGCGAGGGTATGACCGCGAACGCGAAGAACAAGTCTCCGGGCAGCAGAATAAAATCCAAACTTCGTCCCATTTGTCATTTTTGACGATTTGGAGCTCGGGTAAGGCGATTTTTCGGGAGATATTTTGAGAGAACAACGGGGTAAGCACTCTTAACTCAATTTTGGTTGTATAACTCGAATCTATTGCAAGTTTTGGTGTTTAATTTGAGAAATTTTGTTGAAAAGGGTAGAAAACCCTCTTGGATAGAAATGGTGATTTAAGGGGTCAAATGAACTCCAATTTTTATGAATTTGGTATGTATAGACTCGTGTTGAGACAAGGATTCCGAATATGTAACTTTTATAATTTTTCGAGAAGCGCACCAAAAGTCGGGTTTTGACAACTTGTGGGTTTTGATATAATTTGGGTTATTTCGAATGAATTTCGTGAAATTAGCGTATATTGATGCATTCTCTATGATTTTGAGCGGAGTTGGCATCCGAGGAGATTGATTTGCGAGGCAAGCGCAAGGCGGATTGAAGCTTCTACCGGTTCGAGGTGAGTGGTGGTAGTAAATAATGTACTGAGGGTTGGAAACCCCGTACTTGCACTTTACAGTGCTATGTAGAGATGAGACACGCGTCATGTGACGAGCGTGGTGGCATTGGGATTTGGGGATTGGACTTGGTCCTTCCCGACTAATAGTATATTGTGTATTATGACTGATAATGAGATTATAAATGTGTAGTTGGGCTAATAGCCATGTTTGGGGCCTTGTGCCGATCTGTAGAGCATTAGGGAACCTATAGAGCTAGGTGACCTTTATATCGTGTTGGAAATATACACTCAGCCATAGCTCTAGCTGTATAGCATAATATGAGCCCGTACTAGATGTGTACATCGAGAGAGATTATCTAGGGTGGAATTCCCTGTTCTAGCTGAGTGGGCCTGAAACGCCAAGTCTATACCGATTGAGATGAGACGGGGTCAACGGACCCACTACGAGATGTTATATCGGGCCCGAAAGGCCAAGTCTATATTGATCGAGACAGGGTCTAGGACCCACCGTGATAAATTATATTGGGCCTCGAGAGGCCGAGTGCATACTGACCGGGATAGGGTCGAGGACCCACTATGAGGTATTATGTATATAGATACCTATATTGGATCGGACTGCACGCCGCAGTAATGTACATGTAATATACATGTAATATACATGTGGGACGGACTGCACGCCGCAGTATTATTGCGCTTGGGCTGTAGGAGCCCCTTCGGAGTCTGAGTCTGCACACATTCCAGTGAGCGCTGGTATATTATGGGATCGGGCTGCACGCCGCAGCAGTATAATTATATATGTATATATATATATATATATATTGGATCGTACTGCACGCCGCAGTGATATATGGTGGACCTGGCTGCATGTCATAGCACCATAGCGCTTGGGCCTAGGGAGCCCCTCCGAAGTCTGTATACACCCCCGGTGAGCGCCGTCGACGTTAAATGGAGCGGGCCGCACGCCGCAGCGGTATATGTATTGGAGCGGGCCGCACGCCGCAGCATTATACTTATTAATATCCTTATAAATACGTAAATACTTATGTGTTATAGGACAAATGTATATGTCTCTATATATCGAGATGGCTGTACACTGTAGTGGGTACGAGTGAGGATGTGGTCGGTGTGGGACCCAGTTGAGATGGATATGGACCGGAGATCAGAGAACGTACCGTAGTGATGACTTACCCGTGCAACTGCCCTTAGAACTGTTTAGTGACGAGTACAGAGTTCTTACTTCCGTTATTATTTATTATTGTTGCTCACCGAGTTGAAATATACTCACCCCACTCCCCGCATTTTTTGTGTGCGGATATACGAGTTCGGAGGCGGCGGTCGAGCTGCCGCAACTCGCTTTATTATCCCCGTTCGCGGAGACTCTCGAGGTAGCCGCCGACGTCCGCAGGACCCGATATCCCTTCCTACCTGTCTTTGATTATGTATTGTTATTTCTTTCCGCTCCGAGCTTTGGTTGTAAACCGTATTACACTTATGTTCTGTAGAGGCTCATGACTCTTGACCCTTCGGTCTATGGGAGTCGGTATGCGTTGGGACTTGGTTTCCCCGTTTTTGATATATCCATTACCGTTAATTTACAATTGTTATGTTTGAATGGGATAAGGCGAGCTCATAGCTCTATGATTGTTGTTGATTGGTCGGGCTGGCCTAGCAGTGTGCTGGGCGCCATCACGACCGGATTTGGGGTCGTGACAGGTGACTTTGTAGACAGAAATGAGATTTGCAAAATAACTTTGGGACATGAAGAACATTCTTAAGTATCAAAGAATTTCCGAGTTGTATGTCTCCTTGGCCAGCTACAGTAATAACTGAACCATCGGCTATAGTTATTTTTTTATAGTTAGGGCAAGGTGAATATGATATAAAGAGATGGGAGGAACAAGTTATATGATCAGTTGCCCCGGAATCAACTACCCACATTGGAGAAAATTTGTCTCTAACATTAGCAACAAAAGTGGAAGAAATACCTGCAAAGGCCATTGAATAACTACATGCCGAAGATGATATCTTCAGAGATTCCAGCAATGTCTTCAATTTCTCAATATCTTCTTTGTTGAATTCTGGGACTAATGGACCTTTTTTTATCAACATGAGGGCTGCTAGCAATGTGTGCCTGCGGTCCATCAAAGGTATTTTTGGTTGGAGGTTTACCATTGAGTTTCCAACATCTCTCTCATGTGTTGGAACTTTTTGCAGTAAGTGCAGTAAAGATTGTCCCCGTTGAAAATCTGTTTGAATGAACTTTCGGGCTTGATGGTGCTTTCCAATTGTGAAACTCCAGATTCCTTTTTATTTGTCCGTTTTGTCATAAGAGCTGATCGTTCGTTTATTTGAGTTTCAAACATAACACTCCTCCGTCCTTCCTCTGTCCGTATAATGGCCATTGTCTCATTCAATGATGGCATATCTTCTTTCCCTAAAATTTGCACTCGCACAACATCAAACTCTGCATTTAGCCCTGCAAGAAAATCATAAATCCTTTCTTTTTCAATAAATCTTTTCAAAATTACAGCATCGTCTGTGCAACGCATTTGAAAGCATTGATAGTGATTCATGTCTTGCCATAACCCCTGTAAAAGGTTAGAATATTCAGTGACAGATCGAGCTTCCTGTTTTGTTGCAGATAATTTTGTTTTTATTTCATAGATCCTGGCAGCATCATGAACTTTTAGAGTATGTCTCCTTCACTGCATCCCAAATTTCCTTAGCAGTATTCATAAACATAACAGTATCACTAATTTCCGGAAGCATGGAGTTTCATAACCATGACAGCACCATTGAATCATGTTCATCCCATGCATCAAACTTGGGGTCTTCTTTGGATGGTCCTGTACCGAGTAGATGTCCCAATTTTCCTTTACCTTTTAGGAAGGTACGAACAAGCTGAGACCATTTTAGATAATTTTTTCCATTCAGCCGATAAGAGGCTTGAATATTTTGTAAATCACCAGTTGAAACTGTAGAGCTATGCTCTACAGTGGCAGAAACATTTTCAGAGACTGGAGTATTCACAATAGTACTCTCTTCGGACATGGTTTTCAAATGATTTTAACCCTTGGGCGGAATAAAGAGGACAAATGTGATAAAAAAATGGATGAATGAAAAAAAATCTATTAGTAATAAGCCTAAGGCTCTGATACCATATGGAAAGAGTAAGAAACTTGAATAATTTCATTCATGTTTTTGAATGTCATATACATGGCTTTATATACAAGAATATGTTAGAAACAAAATCCCATAAAATCTGGGATTATACAAATAAAATAAAACAAAGAATCAAAATTTGATATGGAAAGATCTTAGAGAATCAAAACTTGATATGGAGATTCTCTATCATACAACATATATATATATATATAGTCGCTGTATCAAAAGAAAAAATAAAAAGAGTCCTCAATTGCATGTTCATTATTTTTGCTATCCCTTTTATTTGGTAAAAAAATATGGAGTTGTGGCATTTTTTTCACTGATTTGAGTCGGAAAAGAAAATACACAATTAAATCGAATAGACATTATATTTAAAGAAATAAATAATGGAAAATACACAACTAGTACTCCATTATTTTTACAAAAAATTTTCTATTTGACTAAAATGATGGAGTTCCAACCAAACTTTTACAAGTATGGCCCAAAAAAAATATGCAGACAAATAGACATTACATGTATAGAAAAAATTAAAAAGAATAAAAGTTCGAGTAAAGTCTACATTATATGTTGACATGAAACAAGAAAAAATACATAAATGTAACAAGTAAATCATCATATATAACTAATTATATGACAATTAAAAGTTAAAAAACAACCTACTTGGAAGTTGATTTTTCAAATTTTCTTCACTCCCACGCGCTTCAAAAAGAATATGCACCCAAACTTTTTGCCACATCAACGACCGGGGAGGTAATAGCTTTCAAAGGCCAAGTTCATGGGGTAATTAAGACCACAAATAGTTTAAGGGTGTAACTATATAATAACCCGTGTCATGTTTAGGATTTTTTTTAGGTGTTCTGCTTTATTTAATTATGTCTCTGATGCTGGAAAATTGCTGATTTTGTCTCTTTTTGTGGTAGCTATATTTGTTCAATATAATATTCATATATCTAAGAGTTGGAAATAAGTTTATAATCTTATAAACTTCTTTTAAATATTAATGGTTATGTGGGATATTATGTGTATGATTTTGTATCTAGACATTTGTGTGATTATGAGTGACATTTCTGGTTTTAGGTTCTAATTGTACAGAAAGTTATTATTCATCAAAATAATTGCTCCACACACACCATTCAATGTTGCTCCACACACAACATTCAATGTTTGACCTTGATCAATATTTCGAGGATCAAAAAAATTAAGACGAATCAATTATTTTCTTGATACATACCAACTAACTACAAGAAGAAAATCTTTTATATGCTGAAATATTAGTAAAATTAGCGACAATCTACTGCAATCAACTTGACAACACGTGTTACAAATTGTTTTAGAGTTGGCAGTTCAACAAGACAACCATAGGCTCAAGCTAAAGTACAGTACTTCCATTGTTTTTGTAGTCCATCCGCGCTTTGTTCAGTAGATGTCTCCATATTATTTTGGTAATTGGGTTTGGAGATCTATGGTCAATCCACCTTTTTTTTGTTTCAGGTGTCTCGCTATATGTGCAGTAAATTGTCATCTGCTATATGCTTTATGCTTCTTCTTTCAGATTCTTGTGTTCTTTGTTCTACTTCTTTCTCCTAATAATGGTTTATGTATTTTTCAGACATCAGATCTTGAGAACTTTAGAAGAAGGGAAGGGAAAGTTACTTTGCTTTGACTCTCGAGAATTACATACATGGAAAAAGGAAAAGAAAATGAAGGAGAAAGAGAGAAAGGGGAGGCAAACAACTCATTGGTATGCCATACAATATTTATACTTATTAAAACTAATATGACTTGAATGATTATCCAAGTAACCCTCAAGACAGTATAATGTTATTCATATCTTTTGGAAATTGTTGTTCATAATCTGATTATGGCATTTTCTTTTGTAGAATATTTACTTTCTAAGGCGTAAAAATAGATCTTCATGGAAATAAGCTTATTTTTATATCTAAGTACAGCTCCGGGAACTTATATGTCTTCTGTGTTGATGAATAGCATAGGACACTGTAGGACATCCAAAAACTCTCATGTGATCTAGTAAAGGCATATGATTGAACAATAGTTCATAAGGTGACTCACAGCTATTATTTTGTAGCTGCAGGTTAGGATCAGGCACCAGAAATATAAGCAATTCACTTGCTTACCATTTCCCTTCACTCTCCTCGTACAACAAATGATCTCTTCCTTTTGAGGAAACAAATCTTGCTTGAATTTCTGTACTAGGGTTTCACTGGAAAAACTCTAAATTAAGGAGCTAATTGAATTGATGAAACCGAGAACCATTATTAACTTAGGGAAACTAAGATCTCAAACCATATTCTTGCTCTCATTTGTACCTTTTAAAAAACCTTATTTATCAAAAAAAATAATATTTGTGCTCTCATTTATTTAACATGTATACAGAATTGTCATTGCCTTACCCATCCATGCTAGTGCTAATATTTGTGCGAATAATAACACATTTAATGCTAGTCAAGTTTTATACAACCGCTACTGCTATGTCAACGAAGTAGGTTGGGATCGGCTATATGAATCTTCACTAATTGTTCCAAAAAGAATTACGTCTTTCTTAATTCGAAAATAAATTTAACTTAAACTCTCAATTCTACCCTGAGTGAGAAATTTTTATAGCCACACAAATACTCTAGCATGTTTAGCACCACAAGTTTCAAAAGGATTATAGCCACACAACTATTATGGCTTGTTTAGGACTACAAATTTCAAAAGTCGTCATTTCTTTTTTAAACTCTGTACCGAGTCAAATTGGTTCATAATAATTGTAATGTTAGTTGCCTGTTAAGTTAGAGTAAAATTTATCATGGTGAATATGTTGCATTGAAAATTTGATACACATTTGGTTTTTTGGCAGGTCTCATCTGCTGTATTTCGCAAGGACTTTGACAATCTTCTGGATTTCATAGAGAGGCTGAAGAATGGACGAGACCAAATTGCTCTTGACACAGATAAAATTGAAAATCTCACAATGCGACTGAAGTTTATGTCATCATTTTTTCAGCTTTTTTATTTCATTCCCCGTGGTTTGGATGCCAAAATATCTTGCATATTATATGAGTTTCATGATCTTGTTCAGTCACTTTTTCATCAGAGTGCAGATGAAATGCTGCGTAAATTGACGGATGATGTCGCTCCTTACCTCCCGAAAATAATGAAAAGTTGTCTCAGCTCATATCATAATTCTGAACCAAGTGCCACTATGACTGAGGATCAGTTGTTCGAACTTTTGGACACCCTCCTCGTGTATCTCCATGATCAATCCAACCTGTTTACTGGGTTGATTCGCCCATTGAAGACTGAATATGAGGTTCTTCAGAATGCATGTGGTAATATAAGAGATTTCCATGGGCTAAAAGTAAATGGTTACATTGAGTATCAGACAATTTATTATGTCTTACCTCAGTTTCAACTTATGGCTGAGAGAGTACGACACTTCTGTTTTGCCTTTTTGGCTGATCAGTTGTATGTGAAAGACGACGTCACTCAAGTCAAGCTAGCTCATCTGCTTCTGGAGATTGTTCCTGTTCAGCTAGAGGTTATGCACATATGTTGTACAAATTTGAAAGCTTCAGAATCAGCAGAAGTTGGACACTTCAATAAGCAGCTCTTAGAAGACTCTCCAAACATTCTTAGAGAATATCTGATTCATCTACAAGAGCATAGGGTTAATGTTCTTACTGCTAGCACTTCAGCTCAAAACATTCATGTCATGATAAGAGTTTCTTTTGATTATTCTTACAGATGTGTCCGAAGACATTATTCATCACGACAAACTATTTCTATTCTTGTCACGTGTTGTAGCTCTTACCAGGGAGGTATCCATTCTTGTTCGCAACTCAGAAAAGAACTCAAGGAATGAAGAGAATACGAATGAAGTAAGTTGTGCAAGTCTAGATGTGCCGGGAAATATTGAGTTCCTGAAGGAAGATCTCAAACATGTTTTCTTGAAAGCCCCTGAAGACTCATATCAACTCTGCTTCCCCAAGAAGAGTGATGGATCACTCTTCCTGAATCTTCTACTCATAAACATAAATGGTTTGCTCAATTCCAATGCTTATGCAGTTGCTTTGATAAAGGAAGAAATTGGGTTGGTGAAAGAATACTTACAGTTCATAAGATCGTTCTTTGGGAATGTTCAGCAAGAATTGAATAGGGATCTTTGGACTCGTGTTCTAGATGTGGCATATGAGGCAGAACATGTCATCAATTCAATTCTTGTCAGAGATCATGGTCTCTTGCAGCTTATTTTCTTACTACCCAATACCGTAGAAAAGATCAAGCTTCTCAAGAAAGATGTACAAGAAAACATGAGTCTTATTGTTGTAAACTCTCCCAACAAACCAGTTGAAAGAAAGTCATCAAAAAAGCTTGTTGAGCAAATAATTGTAGGCTTTGAGGAGGAGAAAAACCTGATAATTTCACAGCTTACCAATCGACTAGCAGAGTTAGATGTTATTTCGATCATTGGCATGCCTGGTGCAGGTAAAACTACTCTTGCGTACAAAGTATTCAATGATAAGTCAGTTACTAGTCATTTCGATATTCGTGCATGGTGCACAGTCGACCAAGAGTATGACAGCAAAAAGGTGTTGCATAAAATTTTTAATCAAGTCACTGGTTTAGATGCAGAATTTACCGAGGATTTTGATGTTTATGACGAGCTTCGAAAAAAGCTGCACAGTAGGAGGTACCTTATTGTTTTGGATGACTTGTGGGATACTAAAGCATGGGACGAGCTAACAATGCCTTTTCAGGATTTTCATAAAGGAAGTAGAATTATTTTAACAAGTCGAGAAAAGAAAGTGGCTTCGCATGGAAAACGTCATAGTGATCCTCTTAACCTTCGATTGCTAAGACAAGAAGAAAGTTGGGAGTTATTAGAGAAAAAGGTATTCGGAGAAGAAAGCTGCCCTGATGAACTAAGGGATGTTGGAGAAGAAATAGCCCTAAAGTGTGACGGTCTTCCTTTGGCACTTGATTTGATTGGTGGAGTCATTGCGAAGATGGAAAAGAAAGAGGATTTGTGGCTGGAAGTTTTAAATAATTTGAAATCCTTTAAGAATGAAGGGGGGGTGATGGAGGTAATAGAGTTAAGTTATGACCATTTATTGGATCACCTAAAGCCATGCTTGCTCTACCTCGCAAGCTACCCAAAGGACGAAAATATTCAAATCTCTCAATTGAAAGACTTATGGAGTGCCGAAGGGTTTGTGGAACAAAATGACATAAAGAGTGTGGAGGAAAAATCAGAGTCTTATGTGTATGAGTTAATTTCTAGTAGCTTGGTAATACCTTTCAATGAGAGAGGTATCAGGGACGGGAGTATCAAAATTCATGATCTTGTGCATGAGTTTTGTTCGAGAAAAGCTGAAAAGGAAAAGTTGTTTAGCTTTGTAAGTTCAAGTGATCCATCCTCTTCTTCAGATCTGATGCCACGGGGAATGACCATTCGTTGTGATTTTCCAGAAAAAAATGCTGTCCTGTTGAACCTCCTCTCTTTGAAGAAAAATCCTTATGTTAAACACCTCCTCTCTTTGAAGGTAGACATGTTTGGCAAGCTTCCTGTAAACTGTCACCTAAGACACTTGAGGCTTCTTGAAAGGTTGGAGCTGCTCCACATAACATTGACAGATTCTTTGCTGAATGAAATAAGCATTCTTATTCATTTGAGGTACTTGAAGATTCGAACACTTGCAAGAGCTTTCCCTCCATCATTTGCAAACCTCTTGAATCTGGAAACTCTGCTAGTGGATAATGGGCGATCAACAATGGTAATATCACCTAGTATTTGGAGCCTTCCAAAGCTACGACATGTGAGAATGAATAGTTTTTATCTCTTTGAACCGACCATCGACAAACCAACAGTGTTAGAAGAGGAGTCAAGGTTAGAGAATTTGAAAATATTACATAAGCCCACCATTTTCTGTTTGGAAGACAGAAAGGAGATATTAAAAAGGTTTCCCAATCTTCGAAGCCTTAAATTCAGCATTCATATACCAAAGATGGACGTCCTTGGTATAAAAGAGCAGATTTGTTTTCCAAGATTGGACGTCCTTAATGAACTAGAAGAAGTTTCCGCATTTTTGGACAACATTTGGCACTACATCAGTAAACATACACATCAGTGGGATTTACACTTTCCTACGAACTTGAAAAAATTGGAGCTAAGACGGTTTGATCTGACATCTGATTCTCTATCAAGAATTGCGAGCTTACCCAACCTTCAAGAACTGCGTCTACACGAATTAACCATCCAGGGGAAAGAATGGAACACAGAAGAAGTCACCTTCCAGAGTCTCAGATTGCTAGAGTTGGCATGGGTGTCTTTTTCCGAATGGCAGGTTGGAGAGGAATCATTTCCTGTGCTCGAGGAACTACAATTACGATACTGTTCTGAGCTTACGGAGATCCCGGAGAGTTTTGGCGATATTACTTCATTGAAATCTATCACACTGGTAAGCAACTCTCAACTTGAAGAGTCAGCCCTAAGGATTAAGGAATATGTTTCAGAAATGACAGGAGAAGACAAGCTTGAGTTAAAGATGTTCTTTTAGGTGCTTATCTGCACAATTCTCTGTGAGTATATATCATCTTCTTCGTACATTAAGTTCCTTTCCAGTGTACTTTTTCCAGTCAGTTTAACCTGTATAATATTTTTTGCAGAACACATAAAGGTTGGGATATACAATTTACTGTAGGGGCTTCAAATGATGGATATTATTCCAGCTGTTTCCTTTCCATTCCATAATTCCATTGTGGCCAAAAACTGATTGTCAAGTGTTACTTATTGGGATTTCTGTTTAATTTCTTGTTTTTATTTTTTATTTTTGGTGAGCAAATCTGCTAAGGGACCGCAAAAGTATCCTACAAACAAGTATCTCCTGTTTTTCAAATTTGAAGGGCCGGCTTGGCTCAGCGGTAAGCTTGCTTGCCGTGGTGTGCCAGGTCGCGGGTTCGAATCAGCCTCTCTGCAAAGCAGGGGAAGGCTGCCTAAAGTATTCCCTTCCCCAGACACCCACGAAGTGGGTATTGAACTGGGTGGGCCCTTTTCCTTCTTAAATTTAACATATAGAGCTCTGCACGTGATTCTTGTATTAGGGCTCGTTTGGTACGAGGGATAAATGATAATTAATCCCGAGATTAAAATTTAAGATGAGTTTATCCTGTGTTTGGTTGGGATAAAATAGTGGTATTACTTATTGAGGGATTAGTTATCTCCGTATTTTACTGCTTTTTTATCCCTATGAGAAAGTGGGATAACTAATCCCGAAATAATTAATCATGCGTTAACTTGTTTCTCAACCAAACGAGCCCTTAATGACTCTTTTCTTCACTTCAGAATCCAGAGAATCTCAAATTTAGCTTTTTTCTCGTGCAGTTTTAAAACGTTTCATGCTTTTTTGAAATGACATATTAACCAGTGTATGAATTATAAGAATGGTCACATATGTCAAATCAGCATTTTATATAGTGAGTCCGTGACATAAACTAAAATTACAAGAAAAAAAGAAAATCAATTAGATATTAAATACTTACCTTTTGTTCACTCATTTCTCTGATTGTAGCTGGAAGTTTCTTTGTTCAATCGAAAAAGCATCTGTCTTTTAGATGAATTAGAATATAATAAAAGGTAAAAATGTTAGCATTTAGTATTTGTTGTTCTGAGCTATTTAGTAATTATTTTGGAAACTTATACACCTTTCCTCACATTACTAGCATGCGACGAAAATTTCAAGTGCCACAATCAAGAGTACAAACCAGAAGCAATTGCTGGTAGGTTGTCTTGAAATATTATGCCTACTATTTGTTGCTCTTCTATACCTTTAAAAAGAAAAATATAAGTGCAAGAGAAATGTGAACCGGAGCTTCGAGGTGAGATGATTTTGAGACGGGATTGTCATACCAAAATATTGGGTTAGTATATTTAACCAATTTCCAACCATATTTCATGATTTTATACAATATTTAACATCAAATTCATGAGAAATATTTTGAAAAATTTGGATATTTTGTCAGTTTTGAAAAATGAAAAATTGAGGTTTGAGAGTTGAATATAACTCGAATTTGAAAAAAAAAAATGCATTTTTGGTCTTGTGAGGCTATGTGCAGTCAAAACCTACCTTTGGACCAGTGTTTTGACCAGGCGGGCCCGGGGTTTGACTGTTGTTGACTCTTAGAAATTGAATAAAAATCATAGCTTTATTAATTGAACTTGTTTTCTCCTGCATTGTGTGGTGTATTCAAGTTGTCATTGGCTAGATTGAGTCGAGCGGAGGTGAATTCGTAGAGGAAAGGCTAAATTGAGTGTTGGGTTAGCCGAGTTGAGGTAAGTGTTTTGCCTACCTTTGTTGAGAAAATTTTTTCTCCTAATTGTCATTGTTTGTTACATGCGAAAATGATACATATATGAGGTAACAAGCATATATGTATGTGTCAGGACTAATCATGTTCGGGGGATGGATTATGTATATTTGTGTTTGTAGAATTTCGTGACATTCTGCTTAATGCCTTACTTGACTCTTAGTTACTAAGGACATAATAATAAATGATAGATATCAAGACTTAGTTTGTTATAACTTGATCTAACTTGATGGAAATTGTAAGAATATATTGATATGTCTAATTCGGTCATCTCTATGCGAAATCATTACTAGATTACTACAACAGATATCTTGAGATGCTAGACTCTATACTTGTGTTGTGGATCATTGATGAGATTCGTGAAATACTTTGAATAAAACGGTTCTTGAGGGTTGTTTGTTTACTTCAAAGGTTGTGATTAGGAATATCCGTTTAAGCACTCTCCTCGATGTTATTTATACTTCCTACCTTGCCATTTTATTGATATTATATGCTTGGTAAGGAAGAGTATAAAGCACGAAGTGTGATGCCCTGCCATTTTACATTCATTATCATGTGAGGAAGAGTGTAAAACACGAAGGGTGATGCCATGCCATTTTATATTCATTATTATGTTATTGAGAGTAAAAGCACAAAGGGTGATGTCGTGCCATATCATTTGCGAGTAAAATCTTGAAGGGTTATGCCGTGCCATTTTATTTATATTATGTGACGATCCGACTCGTTGTCTCATGAGAACCGCTTCGTTTCCCCCATTTCCTGCTTCGTTATGCTTTATTATCAGTGTCTTGTGTGAACAAGTTGAATTGGATTAATTTTTGGAAGGAACTGAGACACTTAGTCTCTTTTAGGAAGACTTGTTTTGGAAAAGTCAACAGGATATTCACCTATGAGTTAGAGGTCTCGAATATGGATTCCAACGATTCGGTTAGCTTCGAGGGGACGATTTGTGACTTAGGAGTATGATCAGAAGTAATTTTGGAGGTCTGGTGTAGAATTAGGCTTGAATTTGCGAAGTTAGTATTTTGGCGAATTCCGGTTGATAGGTGATATTTTGATCCGAGGGTCGGAATAGAATTCTTTGAGTTTTAGTAGCTTTGTTAGGTGATTTGGAATGTGTATGCAAAATTTCAGGTTATTTAGAGGTAATTTAGTTGGGTTTTTGATCAAATGCGTGCTTCGGAAGTTTTAGAAGAACTTAGGCTTGAATCCGATATAAATTTGGTGTTTTGATATTAGTTTTGGTATTTTGAGAGTACAACTAAGTTTGAATGATCATATGTCACGTTTTAGTATGTTCGTATATGGTCTCGAGGAGCTCGGTGAGTTTCGGATAGGTTTGGACTGTGTTGTGCTCATTTTTCTTATGCTTCGACATTGTTTCTTCAAGCATAAATGATATCATATTGAACAAATGAGCCCCGATTACTATTTTGGATGAAGCATTAGATCTGTATCATAATTACGAACACGTAGCAAAAAGAATCGTCGAATTTGGATATTGTATGACGATTTTATGGCCATTTTACCATGATTGTCCAGATTTTTAGGTTAATGATGAAATTGCCTCTGACGGTGTATTAAAAACCTACGCTATTTGCAAATCTTAAAACATACATATATCCTTCATTATAAGGTCAAATTGAGTGATTCAAAAGCCTAAATTCATTAAAATTTCACAAAGAATCCAGTAGAAGCAATAAAACGCGTGAATAATATACCTATAATGAGCAGGTCGAGTTTTCTTCCAATTTTTGAATGGGAAGAAGCTTCTGAGGCGATTTTTAAGAGAGAAAATCAGTGGGTATCACAGAGGTAAGTAATTTGATTGTTAAAACTCATTTATAGGTGATTATATATCTTAATCCCAGCCTTTAATTCATGAAAAATAGTAGAAAAATAAGATTTTGGGGCCTGAGATTATGAGACCTTTAAGGATCGATTTGAGGGGTCAAACGGACTCTGATTTTGCTGTTCTTTATATGTACGGAATATGAAGAAGATGAAGAACACTTTTATGTAAAAAAATTTGAGTTTTTAGAAGTGGGCCCAGTGCTATTGATGTTTTTCGATTATTTTTGATTGGGTATTGATCCTATAACATAATGTGACGTATTCGTTATGGTTTTGGTCTGATTCGACACGCGAGTAGGCCGATTTGAGTGGCAAGGGCATAACGAGCTAGGATTTTGGCCGACCTGAGGTTAGTAATAGATGTAAATGTTGTGTAGAGGGTTTGAAACCCCGAATATGCACATCGTAATGCTATGTTGAGGTGAGTTGCACGCCGGATAACGGACATGGGGTAGAGCATTGTCGAGGATTGTGAGTTCATCTATCCTACTTAATAAAATTACTACCTAATTGATTGAAGCTTAGTTGATATCCTTATAAAAATGGATTAATTGTCATAATTTGGCCTCGTGCCAACTGATTGAATCCTTCAAGGATTGCTCTTACTGGTTTCTTACCATTTTTTTATATATATAATTGAACTCATTCCTAGTATTTAACATTGTTTTACAAACTCAACTGTATTAATTGAATTTTGAGACTTTAATTATATTTTCCCTATTGTTTGGGCTGAGCACTATTACTTTATTGATGCCCAAGGGGCTTATGATGTTTCTTGGACTGAGAAGGCTTTCAGGCCTTGAATGTGATATAAGGAGGCTTTCAGGCCTCGAGTGTGATGTGAGAAGGCTTTCAGGCCTTGATTGTGATGTGAAGAGGCTTTCAGGCCTCGAGTGTGATGTGTGAAGGCTTTCAGGCCCTGAGTGTGATGTGAGGAGGCTTGCAGGCCTCGAGTGTGATGTGAGGAGGCTTTTAGGCCTTATATATGATATAAGAAGGCTTTCAAGCCTTATGTTGATATTAGCGCTAGGGCCGTAAGGGTCCGGTGATTGCACACCCCCAGTGAGCGTCGTCGACGATAAATAAAAGGAGCGGGTTGCACGCCGCAAGGTACTAGAGATTACCGTACTATTTGTTGCATTTCTTAATTGATTTTTATTCATTTACTTATATGTTGCAGCATCATTATTTTTATTGGTTTATTAAGTTGATATTATATGCATTAAACTGCTGTAATTATAGCTGACATTGTGCCTATCCAGGATTTCTTACTCTCAACCTTTATTTATGTTTATTACTACTCTCTGGGTTGGAAGTACTCACATTACTCCCTGCACCTTGCGTGCAGATCTAGGTGCACCCACTGAGGCTTAGTGAGGATTTCTCTACGGGGCATCGTATCTGGGAACATCAAGTTAGCTGCATGACGTCCGCAGTCCTGATATTCCCATCTAACCTATTTGCTTTATTTCTGCACTTCTTTAGAGTAATATGTAGTAGGTTGACACCCGTGTATTAGAGACTCAGACTTGTGACACCAGATTCTTCGGGCTATTTAGTAGTCTTTCTACTTGGGTTTTCCGCATGTTTTAACTATATTTCTGAGTTTCAGTTTATGACTTAGAAATTATTTGTGTTAATTGTATCATAAACTGTACAAAAAGGGTTAAGGTTGTTAAATTGGTCAGGCTTGCCTATCACTGTATTGGGCGCCATCACGACCGGGATTGTGGTCGTGATAAGTTTGTATCAGAGTCTATGTTACTTGGTCTCGCGAGTCATGAGCTGGGTTAGTAGAGTCTCGTGGATCAGTACAGAGACGTCTGTACTTATCTTCGAGAGGCTGCAGAACCTTTAGGAAAACTTCACATTCTTGAATTCTTATCGTGCGTCCTTGATTCAGCTTGAAAAGAAACTCTTGAAATTCCTTCAACATATTCGTACGCCTGCATGCGCGCTCAGTATCAGATGTGCCTTGATGGCTTGTGATTCCTCGATCGAGGGGCGAGATGTAATCCATGTGAGTTTATGACGGCCCAGTCTGGAGGACTTGAGGCCGGATCTTTGCCTTTGGCTTGAGCACCGAGATGCTGATTGTGTGAGCAAGTATTTCGAACTTATATGTTTTGTCTTGCCCCTATTAGTGGGAGTGACGGTCGATTAGCTACGTGGTGAGTATCTTAGTGCTGCGAGATGTATCTATGTGACTTGGAAGTGATGATGAAGGTCTACTAGATGATAGAAGAACTATTAGGTTTTTGAATTTCATTATGATTCGAGGTATAGCCCGAGTTATGGGCGCGTGAAGAATCTTTTCATGTTTCCAGTTGAGAGTGAAGTAAAACGCTTATGTTGCGGTATAAGTTCAGACTTAGGAAGACTAAACGACTGTGTATAGTTAGGACTGTTGAAGGTATACAACAATGTTAACTGATGGTAAAGCATTGTGTCATCTCCTGCGAAGAGTTTTAGGGTCCTGTGACCCTTATGTGAATGATAAAAGATCTCATGTGTTAGTCAATTGTAAGTGTTAAAGTTTGAAATTTTGGGTCGCTTAAGAAGTATGTTACACCCGGATTCAAGTCTAATGAACTTTGAAATTTCTGAATCCTACAAACAACGTCAAAACCTATCAAATCAAGTCCGATTGACCTCAAATTTTGTACACAAGTCATAAATGACACCACAGACCTAGTCCAACTTCCAAAAATCCATTTTGACCCTGATATCAAAAAGTTCACTCCCGATCAAATTTTCTAAATTTCCAACTTTTGAGATTTCAAGCCTAATTCTTACGGAACACTAAAACACAATTTGAATACACTCCTAAGTCCAAAATCACCTAACAGAGCTAACGAGACTACCAAAATTTAATTTTAAGTCGTTTACATATAAGTCAACACCCGATCAACTTTTCAAACTTAAGCTTTCAAATAAGAGACTAAGTACCTCAATTCATTCTAGAATCACTCTGAGCCCGATATATCATAATATAACTTAAGGACATAAATGAAGCAGGAGGGTAACAACTGACCGGATCGTTACAATTTTAAGATAATACAATTTAGTCATGATAATTTATCAGATCACTTAATATTGTGCTTGCTTCACCTTACGAGATATCCAAAGCACGAAAGATATTGAAATCTCCAAATTGAAACATTTGTGGAGTGCCGAAGGACTTGTTGTACATATTGAGGTGAATAGTGTCGAAGAAGTACTAGAGGTTTATGTGGACGAGTTAATTTCCTGTAGCTTGGTGATATATTTCAATATGATAGATGGCAACCCGATTTTCCAAATTCATGATCTTGTGCATGAACTCGGATCTAGTGCACGTGGGCTAACCATACATTATGATCATTCAGAACAAAATTTTGTGCTTCGCAATCAAGAAAAGAAAATTCCTTATGTTAAACACCTCCTTTCTTTGGAGGCACATGGGAGGGACACTCACATTTCCTACAACTGTCACTTAAGACACTTGAGACTTCTTAAAAGGTTGGATCTGCACGAAATATGATTGCCATATTATGTGCTGAATGAAATAGGCATGTTTGTTCCTTTGAGGTGCTTAATCATTCGCACGGAAGCTCTCCCTCCGTCATTTTCAAATCTATGGAATCGAACAACTCTGATGGTGTTTAACTTCAGATCAACGATGGTACTATCACCTACCATCTGAAGTATTACCTTCTAAGACACTTGAGGATCATGACTTGTTCTGTATTTGATTTGTATACTGACGAACCAACAATGTTAGAAGAGGACTCAAAGTTGGAAAATTTGAGAGAACTATACGGGCTCACCCTTTCCTATTTGGAGGACATAGAGGATATTTTCAAAAGGTTTCTCAATCTTTGCAGCCTTGAATTCTCGATATTTGAGAAGCCATTGGATTGTTCAGTATCGCAGATTTGTTTTCTAAGATTGGATGTCCTTAATGACCTTGAAAAAGTTTCCACAACTTTTCATTGTGATTCGTCCATGGAACATACACAACTCTTTTTTTTCACTTCTCTACGAGCTTGAAAAAATTGGAGTTGACGAGGTTTAATCTAACATCCGATTCACTGTAAAAAATTGTGAGATCACTACCCAACCTTCAAAACCTGATTCTACTATACATAATCATCTAGAGACGTAAAGAATGAGAGAAAAAGGAACCCTAGATTGCTTTTCGAACAGAGAATAAGAAAAAATGAGAGAGGGTGTGGTCGTCAATCGAACCTCCGCTCTGATACCAATTAAAGATCAGGAAAGGGAATCAGGCTCTAGACCTCCTCCAATGGAAGTCTCTAAACTTTCTAGAAGAGATACAAGAGAGAGAGAGAGAGAGAGAGAGAGAAATGTTGAAAGATCTGATAAAAATGAAAAATGAATCTCTACTGATAGTACAAGATACTGTTTAGTATATACATATATAAGGGATACTAACCACTAACTATACTAACTACTGCTGACTCAACATATACTTGTACAAGAATAGAAATAATATTAATAGTTAGTATCTCAATACCCCCCTTCAAGTTGGATGTCATGAAATCATTTCCAACTTCCCAAGAACAGAGCAGTGTTTGATTTTATTGAGAGCTATAATAAGCACATCTGCGAGTTGTTGTCCAGTCCCAATGTGGTGCAAAGAAATGAGTCCTTCCTGGAGATTAGTACGCATAAAATGACAATCTACTTCAATATGTTTAGTCTGTTCATGGGACATAGGGTTCCTTGCAATATGTAATGAAGATAAGTTGTCACAATGCACAAGTACTGGTAAACAAATTGGTACAGTGAGCTCTTCAAGTAGTCAACCTTTCTAAGGGCTCTATATTATGTCTCTGCTGAAAAAAGAGATATGGTTTCTTTCTTCTTGGATTTCCAACTGATAGGGCTACCTTCTAAGAACACCACATAGCCAGACACTGATCTTCTAGAATCTGGGCAAGCTGCCCAGTCAGAATCACAATAGGCAACTAATGAAAAATCATCTAAACTACTGAAGTATAGTCCCAAGGTAGGGTCCTTCTTTAAGTATTTCTATTATATAGAAAAGGAAACTGTGGTCGACCAAGGGCAAAATCGTTATTTTGCTCAAAGAAAAAAAATACTTGTATGTAACTCCATTTTTGTTTAGAAACGTCTATTCTTTCAACTTCTATCTCTTCTATTCCAACAGATCCCTTCTTCAAACTTTGAACAATATTTCTTTTCAATTTCTTATTTATCTATTACATTTCAGGTATCATTCTCTCAATTTTTTTCTCACATCTCTTACTTTCTTAGTTTCTTTTAAATCAATTTAACTGTTTTCAATTTCAAGGATGAATTTTTTTGAATTTCATTTTTCCTACTAGATGTTGCGGAATCACCCTTTTAAGAGTTATTCTCTGCTCAATTTCATTGTTGTTGCCTTCTTCTTGCTGATTCACCTCTATCTCTTCTTCTTAAGGTATTGACATTTATTATTCTGCTAACTTAAAAACAAAAGGGGGATTTAATTTTACTCCTAATGCATGTTGTTTTTCTGTTTCTTTGCTTTTTTTTTTTTGCTTTTTGTATATGTTATATTTTCATGAATTGTGAATTGCGAGTATATTTCTAGTTCTTTATAACTGTGTCTTCATACACCCATCACTCGGCAGAGCCGGGGGAAAGAAAAATTAAATTTCATGATAATCCAATTTTGATAAAGCACAAAAATTAGTGTATGGATTGAGATTGCCATAAATTGGATGAATTAAGTTGAATAACTACTGGAAAAAAAGTGTGCGTGTGAACTTTTTATTGAAATATGTTAATCATTATTTCATGTCCTAGGAAAGGTTAATAAGGCTTAAGATGATTTGGGAATTCTTCTTAGAAGTTGTGTTTGAGCAACATCTGTTTGTATGAATTTAAATTTTTTTATCTAGGTTAATTTTATGTATTAGAGGAGATCTGAGCCAAGTAAGTAGCTTAGTTTATTTATTTTACTTCTTATTCCCTGTTTGTTGGCATTTGCTAATACAATTATGTATTCAACAATAAATTATAGTTGCTTGTCTTATCGAGAATTTTGATTCTCCCATCTTTAAGCTTAATCGGTTATATTATCTCTTGATGTGTTCATGTAGCTAGGTACTAAATAAACATATGCTATCTTCAACCGTACTTTCTTATTGTTCTCCACTTTTAAAGGGAGTAGTTGCTCTGTTGCCTAGGAAACAATATACATTTTTCTATGTTTGTCACTATTTTCCAAGGTTAGAATTGTGTTTATGTTTGTGGACTTAGGTCTATTCTAAATCATTTATAGTTTTTTTAGGGTCGTTATGTTAATATAAGTTTAGTCACAAACAAAAGGACATCAAAGTTCAAAATGTTGGGCCCGTGCATACTCATCTAGTCTAGCATGTGGTAGGTTGCTAATAGATGAGGCTCCCTAGGATCTTGCATGAACTGGCTGAGATGTTGAATTTCATATGCAATATCTAATCTGGTATTTTTAAGGAAGTTTAGCTTGCCAACTAGTTTCCTTTAAAAGGTAGGATCAGATAGTGGAACCCCTTCTTTTGCTTTCAACTTTATTGTAGGGTCCAAGGGAGAAGTCAATGCTAGGTAGTGAAGGCATTCATATGCCCTCAGTAGGTCCAAAATCAATTTTCTCTGTGAAATGAGCATACTATCTGGTTTATACAGGATCTCTAATCCTAGGAAATAGTGTAGTTGACCTAAATCTTCAATATTGAATTTGTCATGAAGAAAAACCTTGAGCTCATTGATTTCCTCTGAGTCAGTCCCTATGAGCAGCACATCATCTGCATACACTGCCACAAAAACAATAGAAGAACCCTATTTTATGTGAAATAAAGAGTAGTCATGCATAGAGTGTGTGTAGCCTATAGAATATAAGACTTCAGTCAATTTATCATACCACTACCTGCTTGTCTGTTTCAGCCCATAGAGGGACATGTTCAACTTGCAAACCAAGTTTGGAGACTGCACCTCAAGACTTGGAGGAGCTTGCATGTACACCTCGCCATGCAGATCGCCATAGAGAAAAGCATTATTTACATCCAACTGAGAGATTTGCCCTTTTTCTTTGCTGTTTTGGCAATGAGTAAACTGACAGTGGTCATTTTGACTACATGAGAAAAAGTCTTTGTGTAGTCTATCCCACCTTGTTGAGTGTACCCCTTTACCACCAGCCTTGCCTTGTATCTCTATATATTGCCATCAGCCCTATATTTGACTTTATATACCCACCTACATCTAATAGCTTGTTTCCCCTTAGGTAAGGGGACTAAGTCCCATGTGTTGTTAACATACAAGCCCTTAAATTCCTGCGTCATGGCACTCTGCTAAGCAGGGTATATAGCTGCTTCTTCATATGAAAATAGTTTCCTGTCACTACAAATATTATCTACAATATGCTGACTATAAGGATGTAGGGCATCAGAATTAATGTAGTGATTGTTTTGAGAAAACATGGTATGTAAAGAGAAGTTAGAGCTAAATTTTAGATTTGGTATATTGCAAACACAATCATTCAAATGTGAAGGCAATTAATATTCCCTATGGGACCTTCTGAAATTGGTGGTCTAATTCCGGCAGATACTCATTCACCGGCAATTTTGTCTAACCATTTTTCTTTTATTTTTTTTCACACATAGATTAAGCTCTAAAAAAGATTTATCCATAAGCAAAGCAAAATACATTAAGATTTGGGGGAAAAATTCATTATCAGAAAACATTCCCATGCCGGAAAAAAAATGATATATTGAAATTTGAATTGAAAAAATTTTTCTCAGCTTATATTCATTTAAATTTCTTTTGCTCTTCCTCCCACTCATAAATTACACTTTCAAGAAAATTTTTATAACAAAACACACTTAGATTGGGATAAAAATGTATTGGTAAAAAACAAATTCGCCGAAAAAATGATATTTGTGAAATTTCGTCGACTGCCATTTTATGCCGCTGGTGACCAAAACAAAAAGAAAGAGAATGAATAACCAAGAAAATGAGAATAATAAGAAATAAGAAAAAGGATAAGAAAATGAAGAAAGAATAAAAGAAGTACTAAAAATACATGTGGGGGCGTGTAGCTCACCACTTGTCAAGAGTTTGGTTGTCTGATTTTAGGGTGCAAATAATGTCATTTAAAATAAGTTTAGGGGGTAATAGGATTCCCGCAAAAAAAAGTGTATAGTTAAGAATCCGAGTATAGATCAGGGGGTACTTATGCATTTTCCCTAATACATTGTTTGGTTGCATTTTTTGTTCCCATTATAAATAATTTTCGCATAAGTTATGTGGGAATCTATACATTATTTCCCTTATTAAAAAAAATTTAAAAAATAATCTATACATTATTGTATGTGAGATAGAATACATGCATTGAATCCATCTCAAAGGTTGCACCATTTCTTGCACCAAATTCAAATTTGGTGCAAGAAATGGTATTTTTTTTTTCCTATGCAACATTATATTTTGCATTATTATGGAGCATGAAATCTGGGTATAGGTCAGGGGGTACTTGTGCATTTTCCCAAACTTTTACTAATTTATTCTTAATAATATTTTTTAATTCACAAAATAATATTTTTAATTATCTTCATAACTTCATTCCATATTTGTTGTTTATCATTTTTCCTACAAAGAAATTTTTTAATTCATAATATTTTGTAAAAAATATTAAAGATATTTTAGTCTTTTTAACAAGAGAACAGCTTATGAGTACTTTTCTACCAAACATATCAATTGCTTATTATAAGTTTCGGTACGTATATCCAAACACATAAATACTTATTTAAAAAATCAGTTTCAATACTTAAAAATATTTTTAGCACTTCAAACATATCAGCTATTTACGATTAGCTAATCCAAAGGGGCTCTAAGATGTTAATGGGTATTAAAAAGACTTGAGAAGTCAATGAACTGTGTTTCATCTTGAAATTGCCAATCTATACTTTATTCTTTTTTCGGTGGCCTTCTAAATTGCCAATCTCCATTTTCTGCTGGCAGATATAAATACAAGTTTTGTCTCCGAAAGAAAAAAAAGAATCTCAAGACAAATGGAGGATAGTATACAATATTATAGGTCAGATCTCAAAACAAGGGATATTCATATGCATATTATTGATTACAAAGACTAAGATGATAATGGTAGAGAAGTTGATTTTAATATTGAAATTCTCAGGGTGTGTTTGGTATGGAGCAAAATATTTTCTGGAAAATGTTTTCCAATTTTCCCATATTTGGTTGGCTTAAATGTTTTGGAAAACATTTTCCTTATCAATTCATTTACCTCCAATTGGAGGAAAATATTTTCCTTATCAAAAGAAGAGAAAACATTTTCCAAAGCTCCTTCTCAACCTTTATCACCCTCACCAATCCACCACACCCCATCCCCAAATTTTTTATTATTTTTTTTTATTTTTTTATTAAATTTCAGTTTTTCCATCCACCCTGCTACCCCTCCACCACCACCCACCGAAAAAATATATTTTTTACCTTAAATTTTTTTTTTTTGCAATTTCAAATTTCTATTTTTTCATTTTTCTGCACCACGCAGCCCCCACCCCTACCCCTACCCCCTTCCCCCGAAAAAAAATATATTTTTTTTTACCTTAAATTTTTGTTTTTTGCAATTTCAAATTTCTATTTTTTTTTTATTTTTCTACACCACCCAGCCCCCACCCTACCCCTCCCTCTCCCCCAAAAATCATTTTTTACCTCAATTTTTTTTCTTGCAATTATTTCTTCTTTTTATTTTTCTGCACCACCCAGCCCCCCTCTCCCCCCACAAAAAAGTATTTTTTTACCTCAATTTTTTTTTGAAATTTCAAATTTCTATTTTTTTTCGTTTTACTGCCCCCAGCCCCGCTCCCACCCTCTGCCCCCCCCTAAAATTAAAATATATTTTTCTGTTTTTAATTTTATTATTTATCGATTTAAAGACTCAAAATTTTATAAATTCTAAAATTATGAGTTTGGAGGTTTATGTGTTTGGAAGTTTACGTGTCTAAAAATTATAAAGTTTACGGGTTCGAAAATATGTGGTTTTTGGGTTAAAAAGTAAAGCATCACCACTAGTTCCTTTAGATTGTGTCAATTTTTAGAAACTTAGGAAAGGGGTGGGGAGGGGTGACATTTCACCGAAATCTGGACATTTGTGCGATTATGATTGGCATTTCTGGTATTAGGGTCTAATTGCACAGAAAGTTATTATTCATCAGAAATATTGCTCCACACACACCATTCCATGTTGGACCTTGATCAATATTTTGAGGATTAAAAATTAAGATGAATAATTATTTTCTTGATACATACCAACTAATTACAAGATGAAAATAAAATTAGCAACATTCTACTGCAATCAACTTGACAACAAGTATTACTAATTGTTTTAGAGAGGGCAATTCAACAAGACAACCATAGGCTCAAGCTGTTGTACGGTACTTTCATTGTTTTTGTAGCCCATTCGCTTTGTTCAATAGATATCTCCATATTATTTTGGTAATTGGGTTGGGAGATTTATGGTCAATCCACCTTTTTTGTTTATCAGTGGCGGAAGCAGAATTTCCGCTAAAGGGGTTCAATAAATAAAAAAAGTTAAAAAATTAAAAGAAATTATGGTCAATGGAAATTGAACCTATGACCTTACAATGGTTTTGCCCCTTGACCGCTAAACTATGCTTTTAGGTTGTGTCAAGGAGATTCAAAATATAATATATAGAGCTAAAAATAAATTTATCTTATACATACAATGTAATTTTTGGCTTTCGCTCTCCTAAATTCGCCCCTAGGCTATATGTGCAATAAATTGTCATCGGCTATATGCATTATGCTTCTTCTTTCAGATTCTTGTGTTCTTTCTTCTACTTGTTTCTCCTAATAATGGTTTATGTACTTTTAACAACATCAACAACAACAACAACTAACCAGTATAGTCCCACAAGGTGAGCTCTGGGGAGGGTAATATGTAGACAAGTCTTACCCCTACCCAAAAGGGTAGAGATGCTGATCGACCCTCGGCTTAGAGAAGGAAAGGGAAAGAAACAACAAAAACAAAAACAAAAAAGCATTAGTAATTCCGGCAGAAATCGCATAAATAGTTATCTAAACATAGGAATTATACATAAAATGACATGCAATAATATCAAACAGTAGCTACCATAAATAACTACCATAAGGGGGACACAATCCAATGTACGAATCATCTATGAGTCGCCCTTACAAGTCTCACCCAACCCCGGGAAAGGAGTACAAAAAATTCTAGGAGCCCCTATCCTACAATCCTGATACTAGACCTCCAGACATTTCTATCAAGGGCCATGTCCTTGGAAATATGCATCCTAGCCATGTCATGCCTAATCACCTCTCCCCAATACCTCTTAGGCCTCCCTCTGCCTTTCCTCACGCCGACCACCGCCAGTCGCTCACAACTTCTCATTGGGGCATCAGGACTTCTCCTCCGCACATGCCCGAACCACCTAAGCCTCGCTTCTCGCATCTTCTCATCCACCGGGGCCATCCCCACCTTCTCTCGAATAACTCCATTCTTAATCTTATCTAACCTGGTGAATTCACACATCCACTTGAGCATCCTCATCTCCGCAACCTTCATTCTCTGAACATGAGAGTTCTTCACCGGCCAGCACTCTGCCCCATACAACATGGCAGGTCTAACCATAGTTCTATCAAAGTTTTCCTTGAGTTTCAGTGGCACTTTCTTGTCACACAGGACTCCTGATGCAAGCCTCCACTTCGACCATCCCGCTCCTACAGTTTCAGATATCTTGGGTCGGTGATTCAGGGGGACGGTCAGGTCATCTCCATACTTCTAGCCTCTCATTCACACCGACCCTCGTCTCGTCTATGAATACTATGTCATAAGCAAATAGCATGCACAAAGGCACATCCCCCTGAATATGTCGGGTTATAGCATCCATCACCAATGCAAACAAGAGAGGGCTAAGCGCCGATCCTTGATGGAGCCCCATAACCACCGGGAAATGGTCTGAGTCACCGCCCACCATCCTAACCCTAGTCTTAGCTCCATCGTACATGTCCTTGATTACTCTGATGTAGGCTTCCGGCACGCTCTTCGCCTCCAGGCACCTCCATAGCACCTCCCTTGGGACCTTGTCATACGCCTTCTCCAAGTCGATAAACACCATGTGCATGTCCTTTTCTTATCCCTGAACTGTTCCACCAATCTCCTGACAAGGTGGATAGCTTCTGTAGTGGAGCGACCCGGCATGCAACCAAACTGGTTCACCGATATAGATGTCATCTCCCTCACCCTCGCTTCGATCACCCGCTCCCAGACCTTCATGGTGTGACTTATTAATTGATACCCCTATAGTTGTTGCAACACTGGATATACCCTTTGTTTTTGTACAAGGGCACCACCGTACTCTACCTCCACTCCTCCGGCATCCTTGTAGTCCTATAGATCGCATTGAACAACCTGGAGAGTCACTCCACTCCTGACCTACCCATGCATTTCCAGAACTCCAACGGGATCTCGTCAGGCCCGGTTGCTCGGCCCCTACTCATCATTCGCAAAGCCCCTATGACCTCTTCCACCCTAATGCGCCTACAGTACCCAAGGTCTCTATGATGCTCTGAATGCCCCAGCTCCCCAAGCTCTATGTTTCGATCCTCCTCCTCGTTAAGCAGATCTCGAAAGTACGCCTGCCGCCTCTGCTTGACCTGAGACTCTCCCATCAGAACTCTACTATCCTCTTCCTTGATGCACCGGACTTGGTCTAGATCCCGCGCCTTCCTCTCCCTTACTTTAGCTAACTAGAATAACTTTCTGTCCCCGCCTCTCTCCCCCAATTCCTCGTACATGCGACCAAACGCCGTGTTTTTAGCTTCCGTAACCGCCAGCTTTGCTTCCTTCCTCGCCACCTTGTAGGTCTCCCCGTTCACTCTCCTTTCATCCTCGTTAGTGCTCCCTGCCAACTTAGCAAACACCGCCTTCTTTACCTCCACTTTTTCTTGGACTACATCGTTCCACCACCAGTCACCTGATATCTGCCTGAATAGCCCTTGGCTACCCCGAGCACATCCCGTGCTACCTCCCTAACCAAGTTCGCCATCTCCGACCACATTGCGTCCGCTTCCCCAGAACTTCACCAAGCTCCATCATCAACTAACCTCCTCTCAAACTCCTGGGCTTTCTCCTTAGTTAGAGCACCCCATCTAATTCGCGGTCGTCCCCGAGCACTCCTCCTCTTCCTCTTCACCCAGAGGCCGACATCCATCATTAGGAGTCTATGAAGAGTCGAAAGGGACTCCCCCGGAATAACCTTACAGTCCTTGCATAAGCCTCTATCGCTCCTTCTGAGAAGGAGGTAATCAATCTGGGTCCTCGTCGCCGAACTTTTGAAGGTGACCAAATGCTCTTCCCTCTTCTGAAATGTCGAGTTCGCACTTAGGAGCTCAGAAGCCCTAGCGAAATCAAGCAGTGACGTGCCTCATCTGTTCCTAACCCCAAGGCCAAAGCCGTCGTGCACCTCACCATAACCACCAGCATCAGCCCCAATGTGACCATTAAAGTCCCCTCCAATAAATAACTTCTTAGATAGGGGAATAATACTCACCAAATCGTCCAAGCCCTCCCAAAAGTGCCTCTTAACCTCCTCATCCAAGCCCGCTTGCGGCGCGTAAGCGCTGATGCCATTGAGGATGCAACCCCCAATAACCAACTTAATAGACATTAACCTATCATTCACTCGCCTAACCTCAACCACGGACTCCCTTAGATCCCTATCCACCAAGATGCCCACACCATTCTTACCTCTCACGGCCCCAGAATACCACAACTTAAACCCGTCTGCATTTCTTGCCTTCGACCTTTTCCACCTAGTCTCTTGGACACAGGCTATGTTGACCCTCCTCTTCTGAAGAAACTTCGCCAACTCAATGGACTTTCCCGTCAGGGTGCCTATGTTCCACGATCCGATCCTTAATCTAAGAGCGTCTGCTACCCTCTTCCCTCTCTTGTCTCCCGCCCTACCCGCAAAACCACTCCCAGCCCCCCTGCTCACCCCTGCCAACACCCCCGCTCCTCGAGGACATGACCTTACACTACCATCCCCCATCGCGGCCACTATCCCTCCAACCGATTACGGAGGACAGTGGCACACACATACTATAGCGGAATACGCAAAATAATGCAAGTTAGGAATCGATAAAGTAAACCACACACAGGATATTTAGCTAGAAAACGTAAAAAGGTGTACAGAGTGAATACGAGGCCGGGAGGTACCAACTCCCGATGGAAAAACCTGGAAGTACGCTTTGATTCGCCCGATATCAACTACCGCTAGCTCTTGCATGTTTTGTCCGGTGATGCTTTGCTCTTCACGCCGAAAGCTCACCTTGTCTGCCGTGGCTAGTACCTAAAAATCACACACACAACAAACCCCAAAAAAGTATGGGGGGGGGGGGGCTGCCTAGCTCGGAAAAGGGGAGGGGTTGCCTAAAAATCACAAAAAAGAAGAGGGTGGGGTAGGGGGTGTGAGAGAAGGGGGAATAGGGAGGAGATAGTGTGTAGAGGGCTGAGAGGAGAGGAAGAGAGGTAACTTACTGGGGGGTCGCCAGAGAAAGGGGGTCGCCAGAGGGGGTCACCGGGGTTAGGGGTGGCAGGGGCGGGTAGGGGGTGAGGGCTGGGGTAGTGAAGAAAGGAGAGAGACAGAGGAGAGAGAGAGACTTACTGGTGGGGTCGCCGATGAAGGGTCGCCGGAGGGGGGGTGGGTCGCCGGAGGGGGAGGTCGCCGGAGGAGGGGGGAAGAGGGTTGGGGAGCTGGGGGGGCTGCTGGGTGAAGTTACCGTTGGGGGGAGCTGAGGAGAGAGAGAGAAGTTGTACCCGAAAATGAGGGCCTGGTCATTTAATCATAATTTTCCGGTTTATGTACTTTTAAGACATCAGATATTGAGAACTTTAGAGGAAGGGAAGTAAAAGTTACTTTGGCTTGACTTGGCGAGAATTACATACATGGAAAAAGGAAAAGAAAATGAAGGAGAAAGAAAGAAAGGGGAAGCAAACAACACATTGGTAAGTCATACAATATTTATACATACTAAAACTAATATGACTTGAATGATTATCCAAGTAATCCTCAAGACTTATAGTGTTATTCATATCTTTTGGAATTGTTGTTCAAAAGTTCATAATCTGATCATGGCATTTTCTTTGTAGAATATTTACTTTCTAAGACATAAAATAGTTATTCGGTTGATATTTGGAGTAACATATTTTAGAATATTAACATCACAAGCAGTAAGTAGTAACAACTAAGCATACCACCATTTAACAATTGTTTTAAAAATTATTGTAAGATGAAATCAATACTCTTTCAAAATATTTTCTATGATAATAAGACTCTAAAAAGCAATATTACTTGCCTAGAAAGCTGGTAATTTTGAGCCAGTTGGACTTATTGATTGAGATTAAAGTAGCCGATAAGCATAAGCACTAAAACCGATTTTGTCGCAATATGAATGAATGGTTTCAAAAGCGTTAGGAAATAAGTTCATAACACATTCTAAACATACATTTTCTGTAACACCTCAGACTTTAAACACAATCCCACATCGACAAAATACAAGAGGGATGTTGGGTAATATAAGTTAACAAGCCTTAAACCCTAGTGGCGCCTTTTAAACCTGTGAGGGTCTAGGCACAGAGCGCACCATATCACTAGCGGGTTGCGCTGTTGCAGATGGTGGGTCAGAGTCCAACTGAGTTTAGGCAAATCTTGGTTAGGCGGGGCAAACCTTAGTGCTGAGTAGCCTTGCCGATGGTGGGTCAAAGTTCAACTGAGTTTAGGCAAATCTCGGTTAGGCGGGGTAAACCTTAGTGCTGAGTCTAGGAAAATCCCATGCCATGGGGCAAACCTCAGCAAGGATACTGAGTCCATAAGAGGGGTGTATGTAGCACCCCTGACTATATACAGAGTCCCACATCGGCAACACAAGAGAAATGCTGGGTATATAAAATAACAAGCCTTAGACCCTGGAGACGCATTTTAAACCCGTAAAGGGACACTAGAGATGCGTTTTAAATCCGTGAAGGCAAATTAAAGGCAAGACTAGGTAGACTTAGCAGTTGCACATAAGACAAGGTGATAGATTATGCACGTTTAACAGTCTCAAATCCGTCAATAATATATGTTAATCATAAGCTATGGTTATTTATATGTATTGCTGTAAGTAAATAAAATAGTAATCTTTTTGAAAAATAAAATAAAAAGTTAGCAAAAACAATTCTGAAAAATAATATTTGAACTTCAAAATAATTTTTGAAATGTTGAAGGAACAAATCTAGCCCACTAAACATACAGTGTGTCCTTAAGGAAATTATTCCCCTCAAGTACCCGAGGTTATGGAATATATCCTCCCAGAATACAACAATTTAACTCACCGAAGTGTTGTTACCAAAAACGCCGATCACCAGCGAACCGCTCGATGGAAGCAAAACACACTGAAATTTTAGTGCAAAAGAAGAAGAAGAAGAAGATAATCAGAAAATTTCATAAGTAAATATTCCGGGATTTGAAGGTGTATTTACAGCCTTTTTCGATGTTATTTCTGAAAAGATTTGCAACCTTTCAGAATAGTCATGGCTGTTGGAACAGGTATGATACTATTTCACAACACGCATGGCTATTGGAAAGTTTGCGGGAAATTTAAAATATATTTAAAATAATCCAGGAATGAAAAATGGGTCGGATCGCAGGTCATGGGTTATTTCGGATTGACCTTTCTTTAATTAATTAATTAATTAATGAAATATTTGTAAAGAATATTATCCAAAATGATTAATCAATCATTGACAAATTCGAGTCCGAATCCGAAGCCGAAGCCGAAGCCGAAGCCGAGCGAGCGACGACGACGATGCGAGGCTTGTCTTCTTATTAGCTCTTTAAGAGCTAAAAGATGAGCTTCTCTATATATACACCAAGATTTTCTTTCTTGCTACCAATAAGGGACAAAGTGCATTAGTGAACTCATTCAAAATTTCGCTTCCCTCCATTTCTTTTCCACCATTTTACATTCACCCTTCTTTTATTATTAAATAAATCCAACAATCCCCCACATGAATTGTCACGACCCCAAATCCGGTCGTGATGGCGCCCAGCACATTGCTAAGCCAGCCTGACCAATCAATAACAAGAACGGAGCTAGAAACTCGTTCTATCCCATTTAAGCATATTAATTCACGAAGCAACAACGATACATATAACGAAAACGGGGAACCAAGTCCCATAATACATCAACTCCCATAGACCGAAGGGTCAAGAGTCATGAGCCTCTACTAAACGTAAGTGTATAAAGGTTTACAAAAATACCAAGTGCGGAAAGAAATGTCAATACAAAATCAAAAGACAGTAGGAAGGAATATCGGGTCCTGCGGACTCTGCAGCTACCTCGTATATCCCACAGATGTCGCCTCGCACAGCTATTGGATCACTGCTGAGAGGTACCTGGATCTGCACACAAGGTGCAGGGAGTAAAATGAGTACTGCCGGACTCGGTGGTAATAAACAAGGGTAAGACAGCGCAGATAAGAATTCCGCGATAAAGCACTATGTAAAGCTATAATCAGCTACCCTGCCACAGAATCAATATTCACTGTACCTGTACCAACAAATACCAATAAATAGCATAACAGCTAGCAGATGTAGCTAAATGCAATGCAATGCATGATATGACCGCTACGGCGCGTAGCCGACTCCAATTTTGGGTACCCGTGCTCACTGTGGGGGTTCAGACCCCGGAGGGGCTCCTACAGCCCAAGCACATCTCATAGAGATATTCCTGCGGCGTGCAGTCAGATCCAACATATATCTCGCTGCGGCGTGCAGCCCGATCCACTACTAGTCAGCTAATATGCAGATACAGCCTCGCGAGGCTCAAAAGTAGTTTTTGAAAACTCTTTTTATCATTTTTCAGTTGGAAAACGGTAATATCAAGTTCCAGAGATTGGAATTAGCATAATAACAAAAATAGCTGCGGACTAGTAGTAAACTAGCATGTCTATATGATAAGACAATGATAACGATCCTCGCGGGATCCAATAACTGGCTCACAGCCCACAATATACTCAACCGTCCGAGAAGGAGGTTCAACGGCTCGAGAATAGCCAATAATACAGTATCAACAGATCGGACTAATCTATAATCTCCAGTTCATGATCGACCCCTCACTCTTAAGAGTGTGCGTGTCTCGCCGCTACACAGCGTCACGAAGTGGTATACCGGGGTTTCGAACCCGCTGGTCATCACCCACATCTATTACTCACCTCAATACGGCGCGACGACTACTCCGCAATGCCCTTGCCACGAGAATCAAGCTCCGCACGCGTAGAATCTGATCAAATACAGTAGAAATATAACAAATTAGGCCAATGGGACGACACCCAATCAATACAACTCAATTTACATCAAAATTCCCAAAGTTGTCAAAACCCGACTTTCGGTACGCTTGTCGCAAAATTACAAAAGTCACATATTCGGAACCCTTATCTCGATACGAGTCTAGGCATATAAAATTTACCAAAATCGGACTCCATTTGCCCACTCAAATCAGTGTTTTTTCTTCAATTTAGGTCTAGGGCTCAAACCCACCTTTAATCTTCCATTTACAGAAATTTGACCAATGATTTCATGTTAAAATGATGTAATTAAGCCACAAAACTTACCTCCAATGAATCCCCGATGAATTCCCAGCAATTCCCATCAATTTCTTCTCTTGGAACTCAAAAATGGCGTTTTGGGGTATGAAACCCGCGACTGGTTCTGTTCTGAACTTAAACTCACTGCCAGGCCAATTAACCCTACGCGATCGCAGCCTTTGGCACGCGATCGCGATGCACAAATCCCTGGGGCCTGATTTTTCCTCTACGCGATCGCAGCCTTTGGCACGCGATCGCGGTGAACAACAGAAGATCCCTACGCGATCGCAACTCCATCCACGCGATCGCATTGCATCCGGACTTGACCTTACGCGATCGCGTGAACCCAATCGCGATCGCACTGCATTCCGCCATTGACCTACGCGATCGCAGACATCACCACGCGATAGCGACGCACAACCAGATCGACCTTACGCGATCGCATCACACCTCCCGCGATCGCGATGAACAAAAATTCTCTGCAATTATTGCAGCAGAACAGCAGTGCCTTTTGGCACAAATTGGTCCGTTTGGACCCCCGAATTCATCCCGAGGCCCGCGATCGCGATGAACAAAAATCCTTTGCACTAATTGCAGCAGAAACAGCAGTGCCTTTTGGCACAAATTGGTCCGTTTGGACCCCCGAATTCATCCCGAGGCCCCCGGGACCCCAACGAAAACCACCAACATACTCCAAAACACGATATGAACTTGTTCCAATCATAAAAATACCATCCTAAACATCAAAATCACCAATTACACACGGATTCAAGCCTAAATTCCTTAAAACTTTCCGAATTACGCATTCAATCAAAAACCCGAATAAACGACGTCCGAATGACCTGAAAATTTGCAGGCACATCCAAAATCACCTAACGGAGCTACTGCAACTGTCGTAATTTCATTACGACCCCCGGATCAAAATTTCACCTACCGTTCGGATTTCGCCAAATTCAACCTTAGCCAATTCAAGCCTATTTCTACACCGGGCCTCCAAATTCAATTCCGATCGCTCCCCTAAGTCACAAATCACCTTCCGGAACTAACCGAATCATCGAATCCGATTCCGAGCCCTCTAACCAAATAGTCAACTCCGGGTTGACTTTCCTTATTTAAGTCTCCTTCAAAAATGCTATATGCCTCATTTTCAATCCAAATCACTCCTAAATCACCCGATAGACCCTAACACTGATATAAAAGCATAAAACATGTAATTGCAACATGACGGAGTGGTAAATTCCCGTAACGACGGGTCGGGTCGTTACATTCTCCCCAACTTAAACAAACGCTCGTCCTCGAGCGGACTCAGAGTTGTACTAGAAGCAACCCAATAGCTGAATGGCCTTACCAAGCATATACTCGGGCGATCATACGTCACCCTATCTCACATAAGTCCGAAAACACCATATAGTCAAAATTTCACAGACCATCTGAACCATAAATCACATTGCACTTTCTGAAATCATATGCCAAATGCTAATCCCATGCCTATACTCAGGATACACTCGAATCCACTGCAATAACCCATATTCACTACTCCGGGTGAGATCATATGATGTATCAAACAACCCGATCACTCGAGACAATAGTCTCTAATCACACAATTTCCCATGATAACCAAATACCAACTGAAAAACCCTCTTCATTAGATAGAGTCTTGTTCCAACACCTTCATATCATGCCCACGACAACCGAACACGCGATATATCGAACCCATCTCTCAGGTCAACCATTCATGAATCCATTTCATTTTTAACTGATACCACAACAGATTTCGGACCCAAATCTCGGTATTACCTTTCTAACCAGCTGAAATCACGTATACTCACACTCACTATCTGCTCCAACGCTCATTTCAATCATAACACACCGCACTGGTGATTTGACACCTAAACACCGACCTAAGCCACAACGAGCACAACATAGGCTCCAATAGAAACGTCTGAACACACTCGAATCATGACAGCTCAAATCCTGACAACTGTCTTCAACAAGAGAGCTGTAATTCAATTCCTTTGTGCCATCATAACACAGAACTGAGATCGCGTCTCGCATTATAGAAATAGAGTACCTGAATCCTCCTCGAGAGGTCATAACATCACGTGGCCTTACCACGATTCGTGATTCTATCCAAACACTATTACTCATGAAGCACCTCAAGCTACCAAGCTCAAAACGGTTAGCCACGCACGGATCTAGGTCTTGAACCCAAGCAATCAACCTCACCCACGGTGAAACAATTAACGTATGCTATTAAATCCTAAAAGGACACAACCGATGTGCCACTCGCCAAGCGATACTCAAAACGGTCTTTTCCTCAGAAGCGAGGAAGTATTGTATACCAGGTAATATATAACTAACTCTATTTTCACATTACACTATTGCGGCGTGCAACCCGCTCCAATGACATACCCGTGGCGGTGTGCCACCCGATCCACGCATAAATATCGCACAGGAAATGCATATCGAGTCAAATGTTTCTCATTATAACAAACATATATATACATATAGCCTCAAGCTCGGCCACATGAACGCATCTGACAACGTTTCTCAATACTGGAACTGAATCAATGGTAGATACTTCTACACTAACATCCGCCACTAAGGTCCAACTGACAAAGCAATGCCTACCAGCCGTCCGCTGGTCCTGGGTACAAATACTTTGCTGGAGCATACTCTGATGCTCTCTGCTACGCAATTTGTGCCATTTTCCGACATAGTCCATATCACATTAGTCTAGAAAACCTGACCCATGACAACTAGTCAGCAATCAAGCATCATAGTCTGAATTCGTCTTATCAAGTTAAGAGAGAAAGCCACTAGAGCCTCCGATTTTTAATAATCACAAAACGGTGTTGATACACATGATATACAACCACCGCATAGGCGGACTAACAAGAGCCTCAAGTCTCCAACACATATATAACACATGAATCACTATGCTTGATTCCGTATTCCACCGTACATATACATAACGCACATCAAGCGTCCATTCATACCACGACGACCATTCAGAAATTTCACTATGCCATCAACGACTCAGTTATTACACCCGATCCAACAAGAGAATACCACCATACCACTGGATATCATCAGTTTACATTACCTTGTCCTTTTTGGATCATATTCCTTGCCAAGTTAATAGAATAGCAGTACCATTTTCTTAAATCATCAGAAAGATCGATTCTTAATTCACCTGCAGTTGTCCGTGCTGCTCAATAATTTTATTGACTTCCCATATATTATGAACTGATCTCAAAACCTAGAATATACCATTATCAACTTTCCATAACACATCGCGTATACCATACTAAGATAACATGGAAATTCTTATCCCTTTCCTACGCCGCAAACATCGACGCACTCAACTAGTCAAGGACTTTTATGATCTCATATAGAGAAAACTCATTACACATTCCAAGCTTTGCATACCAACGGGAAATACACTCATTTTTCAAACCACATTAAAACACATCATAAACTCTTTCTCCCAATCACATTGCATAAGTTAAACTGCCAGGACTGAGTCCTTATACCCATATTATACCCATATCGGGTTACACGACTGCCAGCACTCAAAAGCTTTATTGCACAATATCCGCAAGACTCATTACTTCAACCACATACCAGGAATTAGTCGTATTCTTTATCATACCGCTTCGGTTTATTAACAAGTTGTTCCATTTACCCAGTTTCCTTTCGGATTCATCTTTGATTTAATATTAGCCATTACTGTAGCACCATAACACATCAACTCATTCCACACGAGACTCGTACATAAGACCCCACGGTCTAAGACATATAGGCCACTGAATACTCTCTCAATATTTCCAGAAGGATCACATCCTACAATACTTTATTTTGAAGAACCTCTTGCGATTTGAATTCGTTATCATTACCTTCCAATACGGATTACATAGAATCCCATCATTCACATAATATAACATAAGTACCGATCTCTTCTAACGAAACCACCATCTTTAGCCACATGCACAATTTTGAGACACCTGACTGTTACAAGTAAAATCTTGAACACCGTAAACAATTCTCAGGCGTCAGTCATCCTTATTCAGCTGTAATTCAACTGTCTTATTGAACAGAACCACTCGTGCCTTATTAGAACTCTGACACTGCAGATCATGATTACATACGGATACAATTAGCTATCTTTCTTTTCTATACACCGAACATTCTTTACCAACATAAGTTCACAACCTCCTAGTATTTCTTCATATCTACGAAACACCATAACCTTTACCAAAATTTCCCAACATACCTAGAGACAGAGCCAACACAGCACACGACAGTGCAATCAGTTAATCAATAACAACCTCCCCAACTTAGCTCGGAGTCATACATCAAAGCACTTTTAGCTACTCATAGCATTCTTACTCAAATGATGCCACAAAGTTCTAGTTAGATTAAACTCAAGTCATTTATAAGCTTCGGCGGAGATTCGAATCATCGGAAATATTAACTCTTTTGCAATCCTTGCATTCATTCACACACAACAGTTACGCCCCCTATTTAGGTGACAGAAATCTTTCTAAGTCCCAAAATTTCCAAAAATTTCGGCAGAGTTTCCTTTGTAAATTGGCCTATCCACCCGCCAGAGAATCACCAAACCATTCTAACAATACATCCACAACTCAACAAGATATCACAATGTATTTCAACAACATTAAATCTCAATACTATACGAATCATATTATCATAATTTATACTTGAACCTGCGCTGTACCTGCTCGAATCATAACACATATCAAAATTACTTTAGTCTTCCTGAGTTTAAACTCGTTCCACTACACATAAGGCACTTTACCTTCCAATTACGAGATATGATAATTATTTCTCACGCCCATAGCTAGGGCTACATATCAAATCACAATAAGAACTGAATACCTTACAGAGCTCTCCCATTATCAAACTGCCATTTACACAATAAGGATCAATACCAATCGTATGAGCTTCATAATACCGGCTAGCTAAATTAGTACCTTGGTGCTCAAGCCATAGACAAAGATCTGGCCTCAAGTCCTCCCGACTGGCTCAACATGAACTCATGGAGATTATATCTCGCCCCTCGATCGGGGAATTGCAAGCCATAAGTCAATTATATTACTGAGCGCTCGATGCGTACACAGACGTGCGGAAGGAATTTCAAAATTATATCTCAAGTGCGCACGATAAGAATTCCAAGAAATGTGAAGTGTTTCCTAAAGGTTCGCAGCCACTCGAGGATAAGTACAGGCGTCCCCGAACCGATCCACAAGACTCTACTAACCGGCTCAAGACTCATGAGGCCTAGTAAACCTAGGCTTTGATACCAACTTGTCACGACCCCAAATCCAGTCGTGATGGCGCCCAGCATATTGCTAAGCCAGCCTGACCAATCAATAACAAGAATGGAGCTAGAAACTCGTTCTATCCCATTTAAGCATATTAATTCACGAAGCAACAACGATACATATAACGAAAATGGGGAACCAAGTCCCATAATACATCAACTCCCATAGACCGAAGGGTCAAGAGTCATGAGCCTCTACTGAACGTAAGTGTATAAAGGTTTACAAAAATACCAAGTGCGGAAAGAAATGTCAATACAAAATCAAAAGACAGTAGGAAGGAATATCGGGTCCTGCGGACTCTGCAGCTACCTCGTATATCCCACAGATGTCGCCTCGCACAGCTACCGGATCACTGCTGAGAGGTACCTGGATCTGCACACAAAGTGCAGGGAGTAAAATGAGTACTGCCAGACTCAGTGGTAATAAACAAGGGTAAGACAGCGCAGATAAGAAATCCGCAATAAAGCACTATGTAAAGCTATAATCAGCTACCCTGTCACAGAATCAATCTTCACTGTACCTGTTCCAACAAATACCAATAAATAGCATAACAGCTAGCAGATGTAGCTAAATGCAATGCAATGCATGATATGACCGCTACGGCGCGTGGCCCGACTCCAATTTTGGGTACCCGTGCTCACTGTGGGGGTTCAGACTCCGGAGGGGCTCCTACAGCCCAAGCACATCTCATAGAGATATTCCTGCGGCGTGCGGTCCGATCCAACATATATCTCGCTGCGGCGCGCAGCCCGATCCACTACTAGTCAGCTAATATGCAGATACAGCCTCGCATGCTCAAAAGTAGTTTTTGAAAACTCTTTTATCATTTTTCGGTTGGAAAATAGTAATATCAAGTTCCAGAGATTGGAATTAGCATAATAACAGAAATAGCTGCGGACTAGTAGTAAACTAGCATGTCTATATGATAAGACAATGATAACGATCCTCGCGGGATCCAATAAGTGGCTCACGGCCCACAAGTATACTCAACCACCCAAGAAGGGGGTTCAACGGCTCGAGAATAGCCAATAATACAGGTATCAACAGGTCGGACTAATATATAGTCTCCAGTTCATGATCGACCCCGCACTCTCAAGAGTGTGCGTGTCTCGCCGCTATACGGCGTCACAAAGTGGTATACCGGGGTTTCGAACCCGCTGGTCATCACCCACATCTATTACTCACCTCAATACGGCGCGACGACTACTCCGCAATGCCCTTGCCACGAGAATCAAGCTCCGCACGCGTAGAATCTGATCAAATACAGTAGAAATACAACAAATTAGGCCAATGGGACGACACCCAATCAATACAACTCAATTTACATCAAAATTCCCAAAGTTGTCAAAACCCGACTTTCGGTACGCTTGTCGCAAAATTACAAAAGTCACATATTCGGAACCCTCATCTCGATACGAGTCTAGGCATATAAAATTTACCAAAATCGGACTCCATTTGCCCACTCAAATCAGTGTTTTTTCTTCAATTTAGGCCTAGGGCTCAAACCCACCTTTAATCTTCCATTTACAGAAATTTGACCAATGATTTCATGTTAAAATGATGTAATTAAGCCACAAAACTTACCTCCAACGAATCCCCGATGAATTCCCAGCAATTCCCGTCAATTTCTTCTCTTGGAACTCAAAAATGGCATTTTGGGGTATGAAACCCGCGACTGGTTCTGTTCTGAACTTAAACTCACTGCCAGGCCAATTAACCCTACGCGATCGCAGCCTTTGGCACGCGATCGCGATGCACAAATCCTTGGGGCCTAATTTTTCCTCCACGCGATCGCAGCCTTTGGCACGCGATCGCAGTGAACAACAGAAGATCCCTACGCGATCGCAACTCTAGCCACGCGATCGCATTGCATCCGGACTTGACCTTACGTGATCGCGTGAACCCAATCGCGATCGCACTGCATTCCGCCATTGACCTACGCGACACGCGATCGCGATGCACAACCAGTCGACCTTACGCGATCGCATCACACCTCCCGCGATCGCGATGAACAAACTTTCCGGCCTCACTCCAATACTCTATGTGATCGCAGTCTCACCCTTGAGATCGCAGAGCTTCCCAGTTTTACCCTACGCGATCGCATGCCCCAGGCTTGCGATCGCGATGAACAAAAATCCTCTGCACTAATTGCAGCAGAAACAGCAGTGCCTTTTGGCACAAATTGGTCCGTTTGGACCACCGAATTCATCCCGAGGCCCCCGGGACCCCAACGAAAACCACCAACATACTAAAAAACACGATACGATCTTGTTCCAATCATAAAAACACCATCCTAAACATCAAAATCACCAATTACACACGGATTCAAGCCTAAATTCCTTAAAACTTTCCGAATTACGCATTCAATCAAAAACCCGACTAAACGACGTCCGAATGACCTGAAATTTTGTAGGCACATCCAAAATCACCTAATGGAGCTACTGCAACTGTCGGAATTTCATTCCGACCCCTGGATCAAAATTTCACCTACCGTTCGGATTTCGCCAAAATTCAACCTTAGCCAATTCAAGCCTATTTCTACACCGGGCCTCCAAATTCAATTCCGATCGCTCCTCTAAGTCACAAATCACCTTCCGGAACTAACCGAATCATCAGAATCCGATTCCGAGCCCTCTAACCAAATAGTCAACTCCGGGTTGACTTTTCTTATTCACGTCTCCTTCAAAAAGGCTATATGCCTCATTTTCAATCCAAATCACTCCTAAATCACCCGATAGACCCTAACACTGTTATAAAAGCATAAAACATGTAATTGCAACATGACGGAGTGGTAAATTCCCGTAACGACGGGTCGGGTCGTTACATGAATGAGGAATAACTATAAACTTAAAGGAATACACGGACGTGTGCGTTTTACATGCAAGAATTAATTGCATCTGGATAAGTAGGTTTCCCTTTGAATTTTCCGTAGTGAACTTATGTCATATATACTCGGTCAATCGGTAGATTTGATATCTTTGAACCGTCGAGCTTTGTTGTATACCTAGATAACATAATTCACACAATCAATACTTAACCATCTATGGTTCACACGGTTGTGTTCGTTTCAGCCATGAACAACGCCTGGTTTCATGAGTGCTTAGAGAATGGGCCTTTACTTTCATTCTCCTTGAAGCGGCTCACACTTCATACTCACATAAGTGATTCATAAATGCGTAATCCTAAAGACACGTTATCTTGACATATCCTGCCAGACTTAGCAAATCATTAAAACAATTTAAGCTTTATTGACTCATCAAAAAGCCTTAATGCTTTACCTAAATTTTTGAACATTGTCTTCATCACGAGAATGGGTTGAGTTAGTTGATAATGTTAAACCACCATTCATAACGTTGTTTGATCTCTTTGAACCTAGTTCTTGGGATCTCCAGTCTGCTAGGTAGAGTTACCGCCATGATGACTTGTCCTAGGCTTTTAACCCATTCCATTTGGTGATCTTTTGACTGCCTCTCTAGATAGGCCTTTTATAAGTGGATCCGACACGTTATCTCTTGAATTTACGAAGTCAATTGTAATAACATCACTAGAGAATAGTTGTCTAACGGTGATGCGTCTCCGTCGAATATGACAAGAGTTTTTGTTATACATAATGCTCCTTGTCCTACCTATTGCCACTTGACTATCATAATGTATACATATAGGAGCCAAAGGTTTGGGCCAAAATGGAATATCTTCCAAGAAATTCCGGAGCCATTCAGCTTCTTTACCGGCCTTATCTAATGCTATGAATTCTGATTCCAATGTAGAGCAGGCGATGCACATTTGTTTGGATGATTTCCAAGATACTTCTCCACCCCCAATTGTGAAAATATATCCATTCATGGAGTTAACTTCAGATGATCCGGTAATCCAATTTGCATCACTATATCTCTCTATCACAGAATGATATTTGTTGTAATGCAAAGCATAACTTTTGTATGTTTAAGATACCTCAAAACTCGTTTCATTGCCATCAAATGTATTTGATTGGGATTACTTGTAAACTGACTCAGTTTGCTAATAGCACATGCTTGTCACGACCCTAGTTCACCAATTGTGAACTTGTCGTGACAAGTTGGTATCAGAGCTCTAGGTTCGTAGGAGTCACGGGACACAGACCGGTTACTTAGATTCTCGCTGATCGATACGGAGACGTCTGTATTTATCTACGAGGGGCTATGTAACTGTTTAGGAAACTCTTCATTTCTTTTGGATTCCTTGTCGTGCGACATTTTTGGCATCAAAAATCTAAACTACTACTTTCTATTCTCTCACAGATGGTGAGGACACGAGCTAACCGCGATGATCAGGTACCCGCGCCCCCTGTTGCTGCCGTCAGAGGCCGGGGCCGAGGTAGAGGACGAGGACGCGCCCGAGGTGCAGCCACAGCACCATCGCGCGCTGCCGCTGAGGTGCCACCGGTAGACCAGGTTGGAGCGCAGGCACCTGGTACACCAACTCCAGCTGCTACTACTCCAGCACTACAGGAGACCCTGGCTCAGTTCATGAGCATGTATACCACTTTAGCCCAGGCAGGACTGCTTCCTCTTGTTGCAGCTACATCTCAGGCCGGGGGAGGGGCCCGGACTCCCGTAGCCGTTACACCGGAGCAGCGTGTGCCAGTGGGACATGTTCCAGATGTTTTGGTTATGCCTCCTGCCGCCCCAGCACAACCGGGAGGTGGACCAGCTGCCTCTGAGGACGAGCAGCGTAGATTGGAGAGGTTCAAGAAATATGACCCTCCAGTGTTTAGTGGTTTGGCTTCAGATGATGCATTGGGTTTTCTAGAGGAGTGTCATCGTATTCTTCGTACTATGGGGATTGTGGAGACCGGCGGGGTTTCCTTCACTGCTTTTCAGTTTCGTGGGGCCGCTTATGATTGGTGGCGCACGTATGAGTTGGATAGTCCAGAGGAGTCTGCTTCATTGACTTGGACGCAGTTTTCAGATCTGTTTTTGAGGGAGTTTGTTCCACAGAGCCTTAGGGATTCTTGGCGCTCGGAGTTTGAGCGGTTGCGACAGGGCTCCATGTCAGTATCGGAGTATGCCATCAGTTTCACCCGTCTGGCCAGGCATGCACCGGCCTTGGTAGCCACGATTCGGGAGAGAGTGCGGAGATTTATTCAGGGCCTGATTCCGCCTATCCGATCCAGCATGGCCAGAGAGTTGGAGACAGATATATCTTATCAGCAGGCAGTTAGCATTGCCAGGGAGGATCGAGAGTATGCTCCCTAGAGAGCGGGGAGATAGAGAGGCCAAGAGGTCTCGTGAGTCGGGCCATTTCTTTGGTGCCCGCACTTCAGCAGGCGGTCGTTTTGGCAGGGGATATTCCGGTCGTCCGGTTCACTCAGCATTGCCCGCAGCCGGTAGCACTCCAGGTCTTCCAGCACCACAGGAGCCTTATTATGCTCCCCCAGTTTCCAGTGCACCTCCTGCACGGGGTCCTTCCAGGGGTCAGACTAGTGGGGTTGAGGCCGGTCAGTCACAGCCACCGCGTCCTCTCACAGCTTGTTTTGAGTGCGGGGATACTCGCCACCTGGTTAGGGAGTGCCCCAGGCGTAGGAGGGGAGCACCTCACCAGTCTTCGCAGCATCAGCGTGGTTCTCAGGGCTAGCAGGCCATCATTCCAGCTCCAGCTGCCACTCCACTTGCCCAGCCAGCCAGGGGCGGGGATCAAGGTACTAGAGGCCGCCCTCGAGAGAGGGGACATGCCAGATTTTATGCTATTCCTTATCGCACCGCAGCTGTTTCATCTGATTCTGTTATCACAGATATTATTCTGGTTAGCCACGGGGAGGCATCGGTTCTATTCGACCCTGGTTCCACTTTTTTATGTGTCCTCTTATTTTGCTTCTCATATGGGTGTGCCTCGGGATTCTTTGAGTGCCCCCATTTATGTTTTCACTCCGGTGGGAGATTCTTTGGTTGTGGACCGCGTATATCGGTCGTGTTTGATTACCATCTGTGATTTTGAGACCAGAGCGGATCTATTGCTGCTTGGGATGGTCGATTTTGATATTATTCCGGGCATGGACTGGTTGTCGCCCCATTATGCTATTCTTGATTGTCACGCCAAGACCGTGACGCTGGCTATGCCAGGCATTCCACGTATTGAGTGGAGTGGTACTCTAGATCATACCCCTAGCCGTGTTATTTCTTTTCTCAGAGCTCAGCGTATGGTTGAGAAGGGGTGTGCTGCTTATCTTGCCTATGTGCGGGACGTCAGTATTGACCCTCCCTCTATTGATTCTGTTCATGTGGTACGTGACTTTGCTGATGTATTTCCAGCTGATCTTCCGGGCATGCCGCCTGACAGAGACATTGACTTTGCTATTGACTTGTTGCCGGGCACTCGGCCCATTTCTATTCCACCGTACCGTATGGCTCCTCCTGAATTAAAGGAGTTGAAGGATCAGTTACAGGAGTTATTGGGCAAGGGTTTTATTCGACCCAGTGTTTCGCCTTGGGGTGCTCCTGTATTGTTTGTGAAGAAAAAGGACGGTTCTATGCGTATGTGTATTGACTATCGTCGGCTGAATAAGGTTACAGTGAAGAACCGGTATCCTTTGCCCCGTATTGATGATTTATTTGACCAGTTACAGGGCGCACATGTGTTTTCTAAGATTGATTTGCGCTCCGGGTATCACCAGCTGAAGATTCGGGAGCCAGATATCCCGAAGACTGCCTTCAGGACCCGGTATGGTCACTATGAGTTCCTCGTGATGTCTTTTGGGTTGACTAATGCCCCGGCAGCATTTATGCATTTGATGCACAGTGTGTTCAGGCCTTATCTGGACTCGTTCGTGATTGTCTTCATTGATGATATTCTAGTATATTCTCGGAGCCGGGAAGAGCACGAGCAGCATTTGAGGATAGTGCTTCAGATTCTGAGGGAGAAGCAGCTTTATGCCAAGTTCTCTAAATGTGAATTTTGGTTGAGTTCAGTGGCATTTTTGGGCTACGTGGTGTCGAGTGATGGTATTCGAGTAGATCCGAGGAAGGTGGAGGCCGTGTAGAGTTGGCCCAGACCCTCCTCCGCTACTGAGATTCGCAGCTTCCTTGGTTTGGCGGGCTACTACCGTCGTTTCGTAGAGGGGTTCTCTTCGATTGCAGCACCTATGACTAGATTGACCCAAAAGGGTGCCCCTTTTCGGTGGACAGACGAGTGTGAGGCGAGCTTTCAGAAGCTCAAGACAACTTTGACTTCGGCCCCTATATTGATGTTGCCTACAGGTTCGGGGTCCTATACTGTATATTGTGATGCCTCACGAGTTGGACTCGGTGCGGTATTGATGCGGGACGGTAGGGTGATTGCCTACGCGTCGAGACAGCTGAAGGTGCATGAGAAGAATTACCCTGTTCATGATTTGGAGCTAGCCGCCATTGTTCACGCCTTGAAAATTTGGCGTCATTATTTATATGGGGTTCCTTCTGAGATCTACACTGATCACCGGAGCTTGCAGCACTTGCTTAAGCAGAAGGACCTGAATATGCGTCAGAGGAGATGGTTGGAACTACCGAAGGACTATGATATTACTATTCTCTATCATCCGGGCAAGGCTAATGTGGTTGCTGATGCCTTGAGTCGTCGGGCAGAGAGTTTGGGGAGTTTGGCATATCTACCAGCTTCGGAGAGGCCTATGGCGATGGATGTTCAGGCTTTGGCCAGGCAGTTGGTTAGACTGGATCTTTCGGAGCCCGGCCGGGTTCTAGCTTGTGTGGTTTCTCGGTCTTCTCTATTTGACCGCATCAGGGAGCGTCAGTTCGACGACCCTCATTTGCTTGTCCTTCGGGATAGAGTTCGGCGTGGTGATGCTCGAGATGTTACCATCGGGGATGATGGAGTTATGAGGATGCAGGGGGCGTATCTGTGTGCCCAATGTAGATGATCTTCGAGAGCTGATTCTAGGAGAGGCCCATAGTTCGCGGTATTCCATCCATCCGGGTGCCGCGAAGATGTATCAGGACTTGAAACAGCATTACTGGTGGAGGCGGATGAAGAGGGATATAGTTGATTATGTTTCTAGATGCCTCAACCGCCAGCAGGTGAAGTATGAGCATCAGCGCCCGGGTGGATTGATGCAGCGGATTGAGATTCCAGAGTGGAAATGGGAGCGCATCACCATGGACTTTGTATCTGGGCTTCCACGGACTATTAGGAAATTTGATTCTATTTGGGTTATTGTGGATCGGCTGACCAAGTCCGCCCATTTTATACCGGTGAGCACTACTTATTCATCGGAGCGACCGGCGGAGATCTATATCAAGGAGATAGTTCGGCTGCATGGTATTCCAGTTTCCATCATTTCAGATAGAGGCACTCAGTTCACTTCACGGTTCTGGAGAGCCGTACAGTAGGAGTTAGGTACTCGGGTGGAGCTGAGCACAGCATTTCACCCCCAGACTGATGGGCAGTCCGAGCGCACTATTCGGATTTTGGAGGATATGCTCCGTGCGTGCGTGATTGAGTTTGGAGGTTCATGGGATCACTTCTTGCCACTGGCGGAGTTTGCTTATAACAATAGCTACCAGCCTAGTATTCAGATGGCGCCGTATGAGGCCCTATATGGTAGGAGGTGCGGGTCTCCCGTGGGTTGGTTTGAGCCGGGCGAGGCCAGGTTGCTAGGTACTGATATGGTTCAGGAGGCTATGGACAAGGTCAAGGTGATTCGGGACAGACTTCGTGCGGCCCAGTCCAGACAGAAGAGTTATGCGGACAAAAAGGTTCGCGATGTGGCTTTTATGGTTGGCGAGCGGGTTCTGCTTCGAGTCCCGCCCATGAAGGGCGTTATGAGGTTTGGGAAGAAAGGGAAGCCGAGTCCTAGATTTATTGGTCCTTTTGAGATTTCGAGGCGTGTTGGGGAGGTTGCTTATGAGTTAGCCTTACCTCCCAGCCTAGCCGGAGTTCACCCCGTATTTCATGTCTCCATGCTCCGGAGATACCATGGTGACCCGTCGCACGTGTTGGATTTCACATCCGTTCAGCTAGACAAGGATCTGTCTTATGTTGAGGAGCCAGTAGCCATTCTAGACAGGCAAGTCAGAAAGCTAAGGTCAAAGAACATCGTTTCGGTAAAGGTTCAGTGGCGGGGCCAGCCGGTCGAGGAGGCGACTTGGGAGACCGAACAGGATATGCGCAGCCAGTACCCTCATCTTTTCACTACTCCGGGTATGTTTTCTATGCTCGTTCGAGGACGAACGAATCTTTAAGTGTGGGAAGATGTAACGACCCGACCGGTCGTTTTAGAAAATTACGCTCCAATCCCTAATTTAACTGTTCCCCTAAGCTCATTTCTGCTATTGTGGGTTACCGGGAGAGTCGGTTCCGAAAATTTTAGCATTTTGGGACACTTAGTCCCTAAATAAGAGCTTTGAAACTAGAAAACGGTCCGTAGCCGGAACAGTGTCAAGACGATCTCGGAACGGAAATCTGATGGTTCCATTAGCTCCGTTAGGTGATTTCGGGGTTAGGAGCGCGTTCGGAATGTATTTTGGAGGTCCGTAGCTCAATTAGGCTTGAAATGCCGAAGGTTGAAATTTTGGCGAATCCGAACGATAGGTGAGATTTTGATCCGGGAGTCGGAATAGAATTCCGACAATTCCTGTAGCTTCGTTATATGATTTTGGATATGTCCGCAAATTTTCAGGTCATTCGGACGTCGTTTGGTCGGGTTTTAGATCGAATGTGCAATTCGGAAAGTTTTAAGAAATTTAGGCTTGAATTCGATGTGAATTATGGGTTTTGATGTTGTTAGACGTGTTTTGATGATTAGAATAAGTTCGTATCATGTTTTGGAATAGGTTGGTGGTTTTCGTTGGGATCCCGGGGTCTCGGGATGAATTCGGGGGTCCAAACGGACCATTTTGGTGCCAATTGCATTGCTGGTTCTGCTGCAATATTGCAGAGAATTTTTGTGTTTCGCGATCGCGAAGCTGCTCATGCGATCGCGTAAGAGGAAATTATTGGGTACTGCGATCGCGAGGGGGAGTTTGCGATCGCGTAGGGTGAATTTGGGAAGCTCTGCGATCGCGAGGTAGAGTCTGCGATCGCGTAGGGTAGAGGAGTGAGGACCGGTAGTTGTTCTTCGCGATCGCGACGCGGGGGATGCGATCGCGTAGAGTGTTAATCGGAAGCAGTGCGATCGCGGTCGAGGTGATGCGATCGCGTTGAATGGTCAGGTTGAGCACTGCGATCGCGTCCTGGACCACGCGATCGCGTAGAGGAAAATAGGCCGCCCATATTTTGTGCATCGCGATCGCAAGCCCAGTGCTGCGATCGCGTAGAGTAAATTGGCCTGGCAGTGACTTTAAGTCCAGAAACATTTCAGCCGCGACCCCATACACAAAAAACGCCATTTTTGAGCTCCAAGAGAGGGAATTGAAGGGGAAACGCTGGGATATCACCGGAAAATCATCGGGGGTAAGTTTCTTGACCTTAATTCGTTGGTTTATCATGAAATCCATGATTATTTCACCGAAATTGGAAGATTAAAGGTGGGTTTGAGCCCTAGGCCTAAATGTTAGAAAATCTTTGATTTGAATGGGCAAACGGAGTCCGATTTCGATAAATTTTATATGCACGGACTCGTATTGAGATAAGGAACCCGAATATATATTTTTCGTGATTTTTCGATAAGCGTACCGGAAGTCGGGTTTTGGCAACTTGTGGGTTTTGGTGAATTTTGAGTTATTTTGATTGGGTAATGCCCAATTGGCCTATTTTGACGTGATTCTATTGACTTTATCAGATACTACACTTGTGGAGGCCGACATTCGTGGCAAGAGGGCTATTATTTAGCGGTTTTGTACCGGAATTGAGGTAAGTGGCTTGTCTAACCTCGTGTGGGGGAACTTTCACCCCTAGGATATTATGTGATAGTTTAAATGCCTTGTACGCGAGGTGACGGGCGTGTACATGCGCTGGTTGTTGTAACACACACTTTACTTGAATTGTCCGATTAGTGGTATTCCTGCTCTTAGTTGATAAAAGCGTTACCATTACCCGGTATTACTTAGAAAAGCATGATTAGCTAGGATTCAACATGTTTAATTGCCTAGTTGATTTACTTGAACTCTTGATAAATTGTTGGCACTCATTTCGGTGAAGTTGTAATTTAACATATTATATTCTCTCTGTGTGTTTTCTTTATTTGATGTGTTGGTGGACTGCGGGTTCAATTCCCGGAGATCCCAGGGCTGTGGGTTCGATTCCCGGAGACCCGGAGTGATATTGTTTGTGGACTGCGGGTTCAATTCCCGGAGATCCCAAGGCTGTGGGTTCGATTCCCAGAGACCCGGAGTGATATTGTTTGTGGACTGCGGGTTCGATTCCCGGAGATCCTGAGTTATTGAGATATGGACTGCGGGTTCGATTCCCGGAGATCCTGCGCTATTGATATATTATTGAGATGTGGACTGCGGGTTCGATTCCCGGAGATCCTGAGTTATTGAGATATTATTGGGACATGGGCTGCGGGTTCGATTCCCGGAGACCCAGAGGTACTGAGAATGGGACTGTGGGTTCAATTCCCACAGATCCTGGATTTGTTTATTTGAGTTGGTTAATTGTTGTTAGCTTAATCGTAGACTGTTGCAGTAATTATCATAATGTTGTTATTTCGGGAATTATTATCATATAAACCGTTTATTTTGTTTTCATCATTATATTATTGTTTCTCAGTAGGGCCCTGACCTACCTCGTCACTACTCCATCGAGGTTAGGCTTGGCACTTACTGAGTACCGCCGTGGTGTACTCATGCTACTCTTCTGCACACTTTTGTTGTGCAGATCCGGGTACATCAGAGGAGGCTCGTACTAGGTGATTCCGCAGCTTTCTGGGAGACTTCGAGGTATGATCTGCTACGTCCGCGGATCCGGAGGCTTCCCATCTATTCTAGTAGTACTAGTTGACATTTTTCTTCATTTCGTTGTTAGATACTCTTTACACATAGAGCCACAGTTGTATTTCTCTTTTAGTCTGTGTTACCGTGGGGTTCCGGATCTTGGTAGTGTTTTATTTATTGTGTGACGGATGTATGTGCCAAGCGGCACGGATTACATACCTTTTATGTTATTTTCCGCTGTTCCTTATTTAAGTATTTTATAACTTGTATATTCCGCAACGTGTTAGGCTTACCTAGTCGTGGGGACTGGGTGCCATCACGACAAGTTCACAATTGGTGAACTAGGGTCGTGACAATGCTATATCTTGTCGCGTACAATTCATGATATACATCAAACTTCCCGATACTCTTGCATAGTCTAGTTATGAGTCACTTTCACCTTCATTCTTTTGAAGTGCATAACTCACATCAAATGGAGTCTTGGCAATTTGAAATCCAAATACTTGAACTGGTCAAGTACCTTTTCAATGTAGTGAGACTGTGATAATGCTAGACCTTGTGGAGTCTTGCGAATTTTGATTCCTAAGATCACATCAGCAACTCCTAAGTCTTTCATGTCAAATTTGCTAGCCAACATGCGTTTTGTAGCATTATATTCGCCATAATTTTACTTATTATCAACATGTCATCAACATATAAACAAACAATGACTTCATGACCTAGAGTATTTTTAATGTAAACACATTTGTCACACTCGTTGATTTTAAATCCATTTTCCAATATTATTTGGTCACATTTTGCATGCCATTGTTTGGGTGCTTGTTTAAGTCCATAAAACAACTTAACAAGTTTGCACACTTTCTTTTCTTTATTAGGAACCACAAAACCCTCAGGTTGTTCCATGTAAATTTCTTCCTCCAATTCTCCATTTAGGAAAGTTGTTTTATCATTCATTTGATGGATTTCCACACTATACACAGCCGCTAGTGCCACTAACACCCTAATAGATGTTATCCTTGTTACTGGCGAGTAAGTGTCAAAGAAATCAAGGCCTTTCTTTTGTCTATAACCTTTGACAACAAGTCTTGCCTTATATTTGCCAATAGTGCCATCAGCTTTAATTTTCCATTTAAAGATACATTTCGAACCTAAAGGCTTATTTCCTGGAGGAGGATCAACCAATTCCCATGTATTGTTATCCAAAATTCATTGAAGCTTACTATTGACTGCCTCTTTCCAAAATGTTGAAACAGAAGATGACATAGCTGCTTTAAAAGTTTGAGGCTCATTTTTAACCAAGAATGTCACAAAATCTGGTCCAAAGGAAGTAGATGTTCTTTGACGTTTGCTACGTCTTGGATCTTCTATACTTGGAGTATTTTCCTTTGGTTCTTCACGAGGTAGTTTAGGTTTTTCACTTAACGACTCGCTTTTAGTTTTATACGGATAGATGTTTTTAAAGAATTCAGCATTATCTGATTCCATTACCATATTAACATGAATCTGGATTATCAAATTTATGAACCAAAAATCGACATGCTTTACTATCTGTAGCATATCCAATGAAAATGCAACGTACTATTTTTGGTCCAATTTCTAACCATTTTAGGTAAAAGAATCTGTACCTTTGCTAGACACCCCCACAAATTGAAATATTTCAAGTAGGATTTTCTTCCTTTCCATTTTTCATATGGAATAGATTGCGTTTTGCTGTGGGGTACTTTGCTCAGTATCCGGTTAGCTATACGGATAGCTCCTCCCCACAAACTCTGCGGTAATCCGAAACTTATTAATAAAGAATTCATCATTTCTTTTAATGTCCGATTTTTCCATTCCGCAATTTCGTTGGATTGAGGCGTGTAAGGTGTAGTAGTTTGATGGATAATTCCATATTCCAAATATATTTCTGCTAACGGAGATTTATATTCTCCACCTCGATCACTTCTAATCATTTTGATCTTTTTATTCAATTGATTTTCTACCTCATTCTTGTATTACTTAATAGCGGAAGAGATTTACAGGGAGAATTACAAAGAGAGAAGAGAAAATGATTTTGGCTCAATTTTTTCTTAGAAATCAATGACCTTCTTCAAAAGAAGATCATTAGACCCTCAAGGTCTCCTTTGGAGTTGTGCTGCTTTCTACGTTATTAATAACGCTGAAAAAGAAAGAGGAGCTCCTAGATTAGTCATCAACTATAAACCATTAAACAAAGTATTACAATGGATTAGGTACCCGATACCTAATAAAAGAGATCTATTAAAACGAACTTATAATGCTAATATCTATAGTAAGTTCGATATGAAATCAGGATTTTGGCAAATCCAAATTGCCGAAAAAGACAAGTATAAAACTGCCTTCAATGTCCCTTTGGACAATATGAATGGAACGTAATGCCTTTCGGGCTAAAAAATGGCCATCAAAATTTCAGAAAATAATGAATAATATATTCTACCCCTATTGCAATATGTCAATAGTCTATATTGACGACGTATTAATATTTTTTGAAGATATAGATTCTCATTTCGAACACGTAAATACTTTCTTAAAGATAGTAAAACACAACGGTTTAGTGGTAAGCGCCAAGAAAGTAAAACTATTTCAAATAGCTATTAGATTCTTAGGCCATGACCTCTATTAAGGTACTTATAAACCCATATGTAGAGCCATAGAGTTCTCTTCTAAATTTCCAAATGAAATTATTGACAAAACTCAATTACAAAGGTTTTTAGGAAGCCTTAATTATGTAGCAGATTTCATTCCCAATATTAGGAAGATCTGTGAACCCCTTTACAAAAGACTTAGGAAGAATCCTATTCCCTGGAGTCTAGAACAAACTAATACGGTTAAGAAAATCAAATCTATTGTTCAAAACTCCTATGCTTAGGTATTCCAAATCCTGAAGCTTTTATGATTGTCGTAACCGATGCTTCTGATGAAGGATACGGTGGAATTCTCAAACAACAAAATTCTTTAAATTCTCCCGAACAATTAGTTCGTTTTACTTCTGGTATATGGAATTCAGCTCAGAAAAATTATAGTACTGTTAAAAAAGAAATTTTATCTATAGTATTATGTATTACAAAATTTCAAGATGATTTAATAAACAAAGAATTTTTACTCAGAGTCGATTGTAAATCGGCAAAAGAGATTTTACAAAAAGATGTTAAAAATCTTATTTCAAAACAGATTTTTTCCAAATGGCAAGCACTATTATCTAGCTTCAATTTTAAAATAGAATTTATAGAAGGAAAAAATAACTCTTTACCTGATTTTCTAACAAGGGAATTTCTACAGGGTAAAAATGAAACCAAATCAGAAAGGTCCCTTCAGGGCCTCTCCCAAAAGAGAAAATAAGTACTCTACCTTAGCATATTACTTTCCAGTCTTAACCCCAGTGAGGCCACCTCTAAATATTATGGTTACCCCTCCAAGAGTACCCACTATAAAAAACCCTTCTACAATAGTAGTATTAGGATCTGTCAAAAGTGGTCCCTTTCAGTCGGCATCTACAAGACCGTCAACAAGCTACACTGGTAAGACACTAACCAGTGCAGACTATGCTATGAAGACCCCAGAGTCTGTTGCTCAAGCTGTGAATCCAAACACTCCATCAAAAAGGAGGAAAAGAAACCAGTCTCGGAAACTTTTGAATTAATCTCAAAGGAACCTGTCAAGGTTTTGGCTCTAGAAAAGGGCTATGAAAATTATGATTTAGCTGATTTAATTCGGCCTTGTTACACAGACAGAAACTACGTTGAAACCAGTGATCCCCTAAAAACTAGGAGGTATTTTGAGTTCGTCTTAACAGACACAGGATCCATATCTTTCGAGCACACACTCTATGACGAAAGAGACCCCACTGGAATACGAATTTCCAAATTCACAATTAATAAAGTCTTAAGCCCATTTGAATGGAAAATGGATCATTTGCATACTCCTATCGGACTATCAGCTCAATATAGGCCCAAGACCTATAACTTTAAAGACTATGTAGACGCTGGGTTCAACTTCTTGTACCTACGTCCTAAAACACACACGTGGTTCGTTAAGTATAGCGAACAAGCTCAGAAAAGCCCCATTCCTAGATGGTTCTATGATTGGTGGAAAACCTTTGGTGGAACTGAGCAAACAATGCCCCAAAGCTTACACAAATACTATAAGAAATACCAAATAGAGAACGAAATCTCTACTTTACCTGACCATATAAAAGAATGCAAATACTATTTTGCAAGACGGATATCTTTTATTATTAACTGGTCATTCGATATAGAAATAATTGATCGGATAAAATATTTAGTGAAGACTCCTAAAATTAAGGGATGGATCCCTGAAGCAGTCAGACAAGTCAAACCAATCAAGATAGAATCCAATAACTCACGAAATGAGTTAAAACAAAAGTTAAAGGAGATGTTAGCAAACATTGAAACTATTGATCCAGTCCAAGTGCAAACTCTATTGGAAGCAGCCTCTAGTTCATCCTCTGCAGAAAGCAGAAAGAATGGCAACATGGAAGACCTAGATGGGATACCTTCAACATACGCCCAGTCTAGCAAAAGATAATGACACTTGCCCTTTCAGAAAAGAAAAGGACTTTGACAAAGACACTTGCCCTTTCAGAAAAGAAAAGGACTTTGACAAAGACACCTGCCCTTTCAGAAAATAAAAAGGACATTGACAAAGATATCTGCCCTTTCAGAAAACAAAGGACATCTGCCCCTTCAACAAAGGCGACATCGACTACCCTTGGCCTTTCAAAAAAGTAAAAGCCAATTTAATATATCGAGGTCTATATAAGACTCTCACTTGTATTAGAAAAGGCATCAGAAAAAATTGAGCCAATTTCATTTTTCTCTTCTCTCTTTGTAATTCTCCCTGTAAATCTCTTCCGCTATTATGAAATAAACTGGTAAGTTTATAAAATTGCTGATTTCTCTTATCCTTATAACTTCTTAGCAATTCCTCATTTGATCCTATTCACACATTGGTATCAGAGCCATTGCCATGTTAGTAAGCATGAGTAGCTAAATCTATTTATTGTCTTTAAGGTCAGTCAAAATTCTATTTATCTCTGTTATGCTATAAATATTATATATTACTGTTCATTTCTTTATACGTTTACTGTTTATCATCTTCTTAAGCTTCTCTAAGTTAGAGTTCATAGCGTGAGAGTCTCTGAGTGAGAGTTAGTTAAACCTTATTAAACTGCCGTCAGTTGCCGTCGTCGGTATTAGGCCAGGGTGTGCCGCTTTTGGACAGGACACAACAGGACACAGTAAAATCGTTTAACTACCAAACCCCAAGATAGCCTGAATCTCTAACTAGTTTAATAAAGAAGAAAATAAATAGTAACCAGTATAAAATTATAAACAGTATAAACAAGATTAAAAGCATAAACTTAGATAACAGAATTAAGACGTAAAACCTTAAAGATAGTATACTTTTCAGCCTTCATAAATTTTATAAATAATTAATCCTTAAATGAAAAAAGAAATTTTCAATGGTATAAGATTTAGTAATAAAGAAAAATGGAAAACGTTAATACGTATTCATATAACTAAACAAAAAATTTATAATACAAAAAAGAATATTAGATCACTTAAAAATCTAATTTCTAATAAACAAATAAGGATAAAACCCTTGCTAGATATAGAACGTGATATAGAATTCTACGAAGACAGACTAGAAAATTATATCAACGAACAGAGAATTAATTTTTTAAATCTAGCAACAATAAAAATCTGGATAAACGGATATACTTCACAATATTAAAATGATTAATTCTGAAAAGAATAAAATCTTAAATAGTGTTAATATTTCGGCAGCATCCAATATTGCCAAAATTGAAAATGATCTACAAAATTGGAGTATTCCTAAGGAATCCTTCAATACAATATACCACACTGGTAAGTTTGATTTTATAAAAAATTATAATATCAAAACTTGCGAATCAACTGTAGCCATTATGTAACGACCCGACCGGTCGTTTTAGAAAAATTACGCCCCAATCCCTAATTTAATTGTACCCCTAAGTTCATTTCTGCTATTGTGGGTTGCCGGGAGAGTCGGTTCCGAAAATTTGAGCATTTTGGGACACTTAGTCCCTAAATAAGAGCTTTGAAACTAGAAAACGGTGCGTAGTCGGAACAGTGTTAAGACGATCTCGGAACGGAAATCCGATGGTTCCATTAGCTCCGTTAGGTGATTTCGAGGTTAGGAGCGCGTTCGGAATGTATTTTGGAGGTCCGTAGCTCAATTAGGCTTGAAATGCCGAAGATTGAAATTTTGGCGAATCCGAACGATAGGTGAGATTTTGATCCGGGGTCGGAATGGAATTCCGACAATTTCTGTAGCTTCGTTATGTGAATTTGGATATGTCCGCAAAGTTTCAGGTCATTCGGACGTCGTTTGGTCGGGTTTTAGATCGAATGTGCAATTCGGAAAGTTTTAAGAAATTTAGGCTTGAATTCGATGTGAATTATGGGTTTTGATGTTGTTAGACGTGTTTTGATGATTAGAATAAGTTCGTATCATGTTTTGGAATAGGTTGGTGGTTTTCGTTGGGATCCCGGGGTCTCGGGATGAATCCGGGGGTCCAATCGGGCTATTTCATGCATTTTGGAAATGCTGTTAACTGCTGGTGTGTGCTGCAGACGAATGCTCTATGCGATCGCAATGGGCTAATGCGATCGCATAGAAGGTTTTGGAGAGGCCAAGAATTCGTTCTATGCGATCGCGGGAATGGATATGCGATCGCATAGTTCTGGAAAATTGTTCTATGCGATCGCGTACAGTCCTATGCGATCGCATAGTGTATAGAGAAGAGGGGTCCCAGGTCCAGCTTTTGTTCTATGCGATCGCGGAGCAGGGCATGCGATCGCATAGTTATATTTCGGTAAGCATTGCGATCGCATTGAAGTCTATGCGATCACATAGAGTAGTTTGGCGAGGGTCAAAATTTGTTCTATGCGATCGCAACAGGGATCATGCGATCGCATAGAGTAAAAATGTCTGGCAGTGACTTAAGTCCAGAAACATTTCAGCCGCGACCCTCATTCGAAAAAATGCCATTTTTGAGCTCCAAGAGAGGTTTTTGAAGGGGAAACGTTGGGAAATCATCGGGAAATCATCGGGGGTAAGTTTCTTGACCTTAATTTGTTGGTTTATCATGAAATCCGTGATTATTTCACTGAAATTGGAAGATTAAAGGTGGGTTTGAGCCCTAGGCCTAAATGTTAGAAAATCTTTGATTTGAACGGGCAAACGGAGTCCGATTTCGATAAATTTTATATGCACGGACTCGTATTGAGATAAGGAACCCGAATATATAATTTTCGTGATTTTTCGATAAGCGTACCGGAAGTCGGGTTTTGGCAACTTGTGGGTTTTGGTGTATTTTGAGTTAATTTGATTGGATAATGCCCAATTGGCCTATTTTGATGTGATTCTATTGATTTTTATCAGATACTACACTTGTGGAGGCCGACATTCGCGGCAAGAGGGTTGTTTCTTAGCGGTTTTGTACCGGAATTGAGGTAAGTGGCTTATCTAACCTCGTGTGGGGGAATTTTCACCCCTAGGATATTATGTGATAGTTTAAATGCCTTGTACGCGAGGTGACGGGCGTGTACATGCGCTGGTTGTTGAACACGTACTTTATTCAAAATGTTCGATGAGCGATATCCCTGTCTTTGGTTGTTAATTTGATATTTTACCCGGTAGTGGTTAGAAGAGCATGATTAGGTAGCACTTAACTGTTTAGTTGCCTAATTGCCTTATTTGAACTCCTTGTTAATTATTGGCACTATTTTTCGGTGAAGTTATAGTTAAGCATAATTATTCTCTCTGTGGATTCCTTAATTGGTTGTGCTTGTGGACTGCGGGTTCGATTCCCGGAGACCCAGGGCTGTGGGTTCGATTCCCAGAGACCCGGCGTGATATTGGTAGGGACTACGGGTTCGATTCCCGAGATCCCGAGTTATTGGTAGGGACTACGGGTTCGATTCCCGAGATCCTGAGTTATTGGTAGGGACTACGGGTTCGATTCCCGAGATCCTGAATTATTGGTAGGGACTACGGGTTCGATTCCCGGAGATCCTGAGTTATTGATTATTTATGGAGACATGGGCTGTGGGTTCGATTCCCGGAGACCCAGAGGTACTGTCAATGGGACTGTGGGTTCGATTCCCACAGGTCCTGGACTGGTTTTATTGAGTTGACTATTTGTTGTTAGCTTAATTGTAGACGATTGCAGTAATCATTTATTGTTGTTAATTTCGGAAATTATTATCATTTAAACTACGGGTTCGATTCCCGGAGATCCTGAGTTATTGAGATATTATTGAGACATGGGCTGCGGGTTCGATTCCCGGAGACCCAGGGGTACTGAGAATGGGACTGTGGGTTCAATTCCCACAGATCCTGGATTTGTTTATTTGAGTTGGTTATTTGTTATTAGCTTGATTGTAGACAGTTTCAGTAAACATCGTAAATGTTGTTATTTTGGAAATTTTGTTGTTATCTGTTAAACTATTTATTTTGTTATCATCATATTATTATTGTTTCTCAGTAGGGCCCTGACCTTCCTCGTCACTACTCCATCGAGGTTAGGCTTGGCACTTACCGAGTACCGCCGTGGTGTACTCATGCTACTCTTCTGCACACTTTTGTTGTGCAGATCCAGGTACATCAGAGCAGGCTCGTACTAGGTGATTCTGCAGCTTTCTGGGAGACTTCGAGGTATGATCCGCTACGTCCGCGGATCCGGAGGCTTCCCTTCTATTCTAGTATTACTAGTTGACATTTTCTTCATTTCGTTGTTAGATACTCTTTACACATAGAGCCACAATTGTATTTCTCTTTTAGTCTGTATTACCGTGGGGTTCCGGATCTTGGTAGTGTTTATTTATTGTGTGACGGATGTATGTGCCAAGTGGCACGGATTACATATCTTTTATGTTATTTTCCGCTTGTTTCTTATTTAAGTAATTAAAAATTTATAGATTCCGCAACGTGTTAGGCTTACCTAGTCATGGGGACTGGGTGCCATCACGACAGGTTCACAATTGGTGAACTAGGGTCGTGACAAGTTGGTATCAGAGCTCTAGGTTCATAGGAGTCACGGGACACAGACCGGTTACTTAGATTCTCGTTGATCGATACGGAGACGTCTGTATTTATTTACGAGGGACTATGTAACTGTTTAGGAAACTCTTCATTTCTTTGGATTCCTTGTCGTGCGACATTTTTGGCATCAAAATCTAAACTATTGATTTCTATTCTCTCACAGATGGTGAAGACAGGTGCTACTCGTGAGGATCAGGCACACACACCCCTGCTGCCGCCGCCAGAGGCCGGGGCCGTGGTAGAGGATGAGGACGCGCCCGAGGTGCAGCCACAGCACCCGCGCACGCTGCCACTGAGGCACCACCGGTGGATCAGGTTGGAGCGCAGGCACCTGGTACACCATCTACAGCTGCTACTACTCCAGCACTCCAGGAGACCCTAGCCCAATTCATGAGCATGTATACTACTTTAGCTCAGGCAGGGTCACTTCCTCTCACTGCAGCTACATCTCAGGCTGGGGGAGGGGCCCAGACTCCCGCAGCCGCTACACCTGAGCAGCGAGTGCCCGTGGGGCAGCTTCCAGAGATTATTACTATGCCTCATGCCGCCCCAGTACAGCCCGGAGGTGGGCCAGCTGCCTCCAAGGATGCGCGACGTAGATTAGAGAGGTTCAAGAAATATGATCCTCTAGTGTTCAGTGGGTTGGCTACAAATGATGCATTGGGCTTTCTAGAGGGGTGTAATCGTATCCTTCGTACTATGGGGATTGTAGAGACCAGCGGGGTTTCCTTCACTGCTTTTCAATTTTATGGGGCCGCTTATGATTGGTGGCGCACGTATGAGTTGGATAGTCCGAAGGAGTCTACTTCATTGACCTGGACGTAGTTTTCAGATCTATTTTTGAGGGAGTTTGTTCCCCAGAGCCTTAGGGATTCTTCGCGCTCGGAGTTTGAGCGATTACGACAGGGCTCCATGTCAGTATCGGAGTATGCTATCAGTTTTACCCGTCTAGCCAGGCATGCACCGGCCTTGGTAGCCACAGTCCGGGAGAGGGTGCGGAGATTTATTGAGGGCCTGATTCCGCCTATCCGATCCAGCATGGCCGGAGAGCTGGAGACAGATATATCTTATCAGCAGGCAGTTAGTATTGCCAGGAGGATCGAGAGTATGCTCCCAGAGAGCGGGGAGATAGAGAGGCCAAGAGGTCTCGTGAGTCGGGCCATTTCTCTGGTGCCCGCACTTCAGCAGCCGGTCGTTTTGGCAGGGGTTATTCCGGTCGTCCAGTTCACTCGGCATTGCCCACAGCAGGTAGTACTCCAGGTCTTCCAGCACCTCAGGAGCCTTATTATGCTCCCCCAGTTTCCAGTGCACCTCCTGCGCGGGGTCTTTCCAGAGGTCAGGCTAGTGGGGGTGAGGCCGGTCAGTCACAATCACCGTGTCCTCCCCGAGCTTGCTTTGGGTGCGGGGATACTCGCCATCTGGTGAGGGAGTGCCCCAGACGTAGGAGGGGGGCACCTCACCAGTCTTCGCAGCATCAGCGTGGCTCCCAGGGTCAGCAGGCTATCATTCCAGCTCCAGCTGCTATCCCACCTGCCCAGCCAGCCAGGGGCGGGGGTCAGGGTTCTAGAGGCCGCCCTCGAGAGGGGGGACAGGCCAGATTCTATGCTATTCCTGATCGCGCTGCGGCTGTTGCATCCGATTCTGTTATCACAGGTATTATTCTGGTTAGTCACAGGGAGGCATCGGTTCTATTCGACCCTGGTTCCACTTTTTCATATGTGTCTTCTTACTTTGCTTCTCATCCGGGTGTGCCTCGGGATTCTTTGAGTGCCCCCATTTATGTTTCCACTCCGGTGGGTGATTCTTTGGTAATGGACCGCGTATATCGGTCGTGTTTGGTTACCATTTGTGATTTTGAGACCGGAGCGGATCTATTGCTGCTCGGGATGGTCGATTTTGATATTATTCTGGGCATGGACTGGTTGTCGCCCCATTATGCTATTCTTGATTGTCACGCCAAGACCGTGACGCTGGCTATGCCGGGCATTCCACGTATTGAGTGGAGTGGTACTCTAGATCACACCCCTAGCCGTGTTATTTCTTTTCTCAGAGCTCAGCGTATGGTTGAGAAGGGGTGTGCTGCTTATCTAGCCTATGTGCGGGACGTCAGTATTGACACTTCCTCTATTGATTCTGTTCATGTGGTACGTGACTTTGCTGATGTATTTCCAGCTGATCTTCCGGTCATGCCGCCTGACAGAGATATTGACTTTGCTATTGACTTGTTGCCGGGCACTCGGCCCATTTCTATTCCACCGTACCGTATGGCTCCTCCTGAGTTAAAGGAGTTGAAGGATCAATTACAGGAGTTATTGGGCAAGGGTTTTATTCGACCCAGTGTTTCGCCTTGGGGTGCTCCTGTATTGTTTGTGAAGAAAAAGGACGGTTCTATGCGTATGTGTATTGACTATCGTCAGCTGAATAAGGTTACAATGAAGAACCAGTATCCTTTGCCCCGTATTGATGATTTATTTGACCAGTTACAGGGTGCACATGTGTTTTCTAAGATTGATTTGCGCTCCGGGTATCACCAGCTGAAGATTCGGGAGCCAGATATCCCGAAGACTGCCTTCAGGACCCGGTATGGTCACTATGAGTTCCTCGTGATGTCTTTTGGGCTGACAAATGCTCCAGCAACCTTTATGCATTTGATGCACAGTGTGTTCAGGCCTTATCTGGACTCGTTCGTGATTGTCTTCATTGATGATATTCTAGTATATTCTCGGAGCGGGAAGAGCACGAGCAGCATTTGAGGATAGTGCTTCAGATCCTGAGGGAGAAGCAGCTTTATGCCAAGTTCTCTAAATGTGAATTCTGGTTGAGTTCAGTGGCATTTTTGGGCCACGTGGTGTCGAGTGATGGTATTCGAGTAGATCCGAGGAAGGTGGAGGCCGTGCAGAGTTGGCCCAGACCCTCCTCCGCTACCGAGATTCGCAGTTTCCTTGGTTTGGCGGGCTACTACCGTCGTTTCGTAGAGGGGTTCTCTTCGATTGCAGCACCTATGACTAGATTGACCCAAAAGGGTGCCCCTTTTCGGTGGACAGACGAGTGTGAGGCGAGCTTTCAGAAGCTCAAGACAGCTTTGACTTCGGCCCCTATATTGATGTTGCCTACAGGTTCGGGGTCCTATACTGTATATTGTGATGCCTCACGAGTTGGACTCGGTGCGGTATTGATGCGGGACGGTAGGGTGATTGCCTACGCGTCGAGACAGCTGAAGGTGCATGAGAAGAATTACCCTATTCATGATTTGGAGCTAGCTGCCATTGTTCACGCCTTGAAAATTTGGCGTCATTATTTATATGGGGTTACTTCTGAGATCTACACTGATCACCGGAGCTTGCAGCACTTGCTTAAGCAGAAGGACCTGAATATGCGTCAGAGGAGATGGTTGGAACTACTGAAGGACTATGATATTACTATTCTCTATCATCCGGGCAAGGCTAATGTGGTTGCTGATGCCTTGAGTCGTCGGGCAGAGAGTTTGGGGAGTTTGGCATATCTACCAGCTTCGGAGAGGCCTATGGCGATGGATGTTCAGGCTTTGGCCAGGCAGTTGGTTAGACTGGATCTTTCGGAGCCCAGCCGGGTTCTAGCTTGTGTGGTTTCTCGGTCTTCTCTATTTGACCGCATCAGGGAGCGTCAGTTCGACGACCCTCATTTGCTTGTCCTTCAGGATAGAGTTCGGCGTGGTGATGCTCGAGATGTTACCATCGGGGATGAGGGAGTTATGAGGATGCAGGGGCGTATCTGTGTGCCCAATGTAGATGATCTTCGAGAGCTGATTTTAGCAGAGGCCCATAGTTCGCGGTATTCCATCCATCCGGGTGCCGCGAAGATGTATCGGGACTTGAAACAGCATTACTGGTGGAGGCGGATGAAGAGGGATATAGTTGATTATGTTTCTAGATGCCTCAACTGCTAGCAGGTGAAGTATGAGCATCAGCGTCCGGGTGGATTGATGCAGCAGATTGAGATTTCCGAGTGGAAATGGGAGCGCATCACCATGGACTTTGTATCTGGACTTCCACGGATGGTTAGGAAGTTTGATTCCATTTGGGTTATTGTGGATCGGCTGACCAAGTCCGCCCATTTTATACTGGTGAGCACTACTTATTCATCGGAGCGACTGGCGAAGATCTATATCAGGGAGATAGTTCGACTGCATGGTATTCCAGTTTCCATCATTTCAGATAGAGGCACTCAGTTCGCTTCACGGTTCTGGAGAGCTGTACAGCAGGAGTTAGGTACTCGGGTGGAGCTGAGCACAGCATTTCACCCCCAGACTGACGGGCAGTCCGAGCGCACTATTCAGATTTTGGAGGATATGCTCCGTGCGTGCGTGATTGAGTTTGGAGGTTCATGGGATCACTTCGTGCCACTGGCGGAGTTTGCTTATAACAACAGCTACCAGTCTAGTATTCAGATGGCACCGTACGAGGCCCTATATGGTAGGAGGTGCAGGGTCTCCCGTGGGTTGGTTTGAGCCGGGCGAGGCCAGGTTACTAGGTACTGATATGGTTCAGGAGGCTATGGACAAGGTCAAGGTGATTCGGGACAGACTTCGTGCGGCCCAGTCTAGACAGAAGAGTTATGCGGACAAGAAGATTTGCGATGTGGCTTTTATGGTGGGTGAGCGGGTTCTGCTTCGAGTCTCGCCCATGAAGGGCGTTATGAGGTTTGGGAAGAAAGGGAAGCCGAGTCCTAGATTTATTGGCCCTTTTGAGATTTTGAGGCGTGTTGGGGAGGTTGCTTATGAGTTGGCCTTACCTCCCAGAGCCTAGCCGGAGTTCACCCCGTATTTCATGTCTCCATGCTCCGGAGATACCATGGTGACCCGTCGCACGTGTTGGATTTCACATCCGTTCAGCTAGACAAGGATCTGTCTTATGTTGAGGAGCCAGTAGCCATTCTAGACAGGCAAGTCAGAAAGCTAAGGTCAAAGAACATCGCTTCGGTAAAGGTTCAGTGGCGGGGCCAGCCGGTCGAGGAGGCGACTTGGGAGACCGAACAGGATATGCGCAGCCAGTACCCTCATCTTTTCACTACTCCGGGTATGTTTTCTATGCTCGTTCGAGGACGAACGAATCTTTAAGTGTGGGAAGATGTAACGACCCGACCGGTCGTTTTAGAAAAATTACGCCCCAATCCCTAATTTAACTATTCCCCTAAGTTCATTTCTGCTATTATGGGTTGCCGGGAGAGTCGGTTCCGAAAATTTGAGCATTTTGGGACACTTAGTCCCTAAATAAGAGCTTTGAAACTAGAAAACGGTGCGTAGCCGGAACAGTGTTAAGACGATCTCGGAACGGAAATCCGATGGTTCCATTAGCTCCGTTAGGTGATTTCGGGGTTAGCAGCGCATTCGGAATGTATTTTGGAGGTCCGTAGCTCAATTAGGCTTGAAATGCCGAAGATTGAAATTTTGGCGAATCCGAACGATAGGTGAGATTTTGATCCGGGGGTCGGAATGGAATTCCGACAATTTCTGTAGCTTCGTTATGTGAATTTGGATATGTCCGCAAAGTTTCGGGTCATTCGGACGTCGTTTGGTCGGGTTTTAGATCGAATGTGCAATTCGGAAAGTTTTAAGAAATTTAGGCTTGAATTCGATGTGAATTATGGGTTTTGATGTTGTTAGACGTGTTTTGATGATTAGAATAAGTTCGTATCATGTTTTGGAATAGGTTGGTGGTTTTCGTTGGGATCCCGGGGTCTCGGGATGAATCCGGGGGTCCAATCGGGCTATTTCATGCATTTTGGAAATGCTGTTAACTGCTGGTGTGTGCTGCAGACGAATGCTCTATGCGATCGCAATGGGCTAATGCGATCGCATAGAAGGTTTTGGAGAGGCCAAGAATTCGTTCTATGCGATCGCGGGAATGGATATGCGATCGCATAGTTCTGGAAAGTTGTTCTATGCGATCGCGTACAGTCCTATGCGATCGCATAGTGTATAGAGAAGAGGGGTCCCAGGTCCAGCTTTTGTTCTATGCGATCGCGGAGCAGGGCATGCGATCGCATAGTTATATTTCGGTAAGCATTGCGATCGCATTGAAGTCTATGCGATCGCATAGAGTAGTTTGGCGAGGGTCAAAATTTGTTCTATGCGATCGCAACAGGGATCATGCGATCGCATAGAGTAAAAATGTCTGGCAGTGACTTAAGTCCAGAAACATTTCAGCCGCGACCCTCATTCGCAAAAACGCCATTTTTGAGCTCCAAGAGAGGTTTTTGAAGGGGAAACGTTGGGAAATCATCGGGAAATCATCGGGGGTAAGTTTCTTGACCTTAATTTGTTGGTTTATCATAAAATCCGTGATTATTTCACTGAAATTGGAAGATTAAAGGTGGGTTTGAGCCTTAGGCCTAAATGTTAGAAAATCTTTGATTTAAACGGGCAAACGGAGTCCGATTTCGATAAATTTTATATGCACGGACTCGTATTGAGATAAGGAATCCGAATATATAATTTTCGTGATTTTTCGATAAGCATACCGGAAGTCGGGTTTTGGCAACTTGTGGGTTTCGGTGTATTTTGAGTTAATTTGATTGGATAATGCCCAATTGGCCTATTTTGATGTGATTCTATTGATTTTTATCAGATACTACACTTGTGGAGGCCGACATTCGCGGCAAGAGGGTTGTTTCTTAGCGGTTTTGTACCGGAATTGAGGTAAGTGGCTTGTCTAACCTCGTGTGGGGGAATTTTCACCCCTAGGATATTATGTGATAGTTTAAATGCCTTGTACGCGAGGTGACGGGCGTGTACATGCGCTGGTTGTTGAACACGTACTTTATTCAAAATGTTCGATGAGCGATATCCCTGTCTTTGGTTGTTAATTTGATATTTTACCCGGTAGTGGTTAGAAGAGCATGATTAGGTAGCACTTAACTGTTTAGTTGCCTAATTGCCTTATTTGAACTCCTTGTTAATTATTGGCACTATTTTTCGGTGAAGTTATAGTTAAGCATAATTATTCTCTCTGTGGATTCCTTAATTGGTTGTGCTTGTGGACTGCGGGTTCGATTCTCGGAGACCCAGGGCTGTGGGTTCGATTCCCAGAGACCCGGCGTGATATTGGTAGGGACTACGGGTTCGATTCCCGAGATCCCGAGTTATTGGTAGGGACTACGGGTTCGATTCCCGAGATCCTGAGTTATTGGTAGGGACTACGGGTTCGATTCCCGAGATCCTGAGTTATTGGTAGGGACTACGGGTTCGATTCCCGAGATCCTGAGTTATTGGTAGGGACTACGGGTTCGATTCCCGAGATCTTGAGTTATTGGTAGGGACTACGGGTTCGATTCCCGAGATCCTGAGTTATTGGTAGGGACTACGGGTTCGATTCCCCGAGATCCTGAGATTATTGAAATGTGGACTACGGGTTCGATTCCCGAGATCCTGAGATTATTGAAATGTGGACTACGGGTTCGATTCCCGAGATCCTGAGATTATTGAAATGAGGACTACGGGTTCGATTCCCGAGATCCTGACTTATTGGTAGGGACTGCGGGTTCAATTCCCGGAGATCCTGAGTTATTGAGATATTATTGAGACATGGGCTGCGGGTTTGATTCCCGAAGACCCAGAGGTACTGAGAATGGGACTGTGGGTTCAATTCCCACAAATCCTGGATTTGTTTATTTGAGTTGGTTATTTGTTGTTAGCTTAATTGTAGACAGTTGCAGTAATCATCATAATGTTGTTATTTCGGAAATTATTATCATTTAAACTGTTTATTTTGTTATCATCATTATATTATTGTTTCTCAGTAGGGCCCTGACCTTCCTCGTCACTACTCCATCGAGGTTAGGCTTGGCACTTACTGAGTACCGCCGTGGTGTACTCATGCTACTCTTCTGCACACTTTTGTTGTGTAGATCCAGGTACATCAGAGCAGGCTCGTACTAGGTGATTCTGCAGCTTTCTGGGAGACTTCGAGGTATGATCTGCTACGTCCGCGGATCCGGAGGCTTCCCTTCTATTCTAGTATTACTAGTTGACATTTTTCTTCATTTCGTTGTTAGATACTCTTTACACATAGAGCCACAGTTGTATTTCTCTTTTAGTGTGTGTTACCGTGGGGTTCCGGATCTTGGTAGTGTTTATTTATTGTGTGACGGATGTATGTGCCAAGTGGCACGGCTTACATATCTTTTATGTTATTTTCCGCTGTTTCTTATTTAAGTAATTAAAAATTTATAGATTCCGCAACGTGTTAGGCTTACCTAGTCGTGGGGACTGGGTGCAATCACGACAGGTTCACAATTGGTGAACTAGGGTCGTGACACATTAATAACTCGATTAAAACAATCAAGTTGCTAGCCGACTACGACATTCTACAATATAGAAAGAAATACAACTTTCTACATGTTGGGCTTGTACAGATTGCGGTCAAACCTCTTTACAGACTAATGAAAACAACTTTAGCCCCTAAAGCTAAAATTGAAAGTAATAACGGAGGATCAAATGAGGAATTGCTTAGAAGTTATAAGGATAAGAGAAAGCAGCAATTTTATAAACTTACCAGTTTCTTTCATAATAGCGGAAGAGATTTACAAGGAGAATTACAAAGAGAGAAGAGAAAATGAAATTGGCTCAATTTTTTCTAATGCCTTTTCTAATACAAGTGAGAGTCTTATATAAACCTCGATATAGTAAATTGGCTTTTACTTTTTTGAAAGGCCAAGGGTAGTCGCTATCGCCTTTGTTGAAGGGGCAGATGTCCTTTGTTTTTCTGAAAGGGTAGGTGTCTTTGTCAATGTTCTTTTTCTTTTCTGAAAGGGCAGATGTCTTTGTCAAAGTCCTTTTCTTTTCTGAAAGGGCAAGTGTCTTTGTCAAAGTCCTTTTCTTTTCTGAAAGGGCAAGTGTCATTATCTTTTGCTAGATTGGGCGTATACTGAAGCTATCCCATCTAGGTCTTCCATGTCGCCATTCTTTCTACTTTCTACAGAGGATGAACTAGAGGCTGCTTCCAATAGAGTTTGTACTTGGACTGGATCAACAGTTTCAATGTTTGCTAACATCTCCTTTAACTTTTGTTTTAACTCATTTCGTGAGTTATTGGATTCTATCTTGATTGGTTTGACTTGTCTGACTGCTTCAGGGATCCATCCCTTAATTTTAGGAGTCTTCACTAAATACTTTATTCGATCAATTATTTCTATATAGAATGACCAGTTAATAATAAAAGATATCCGTCTTGCAAAATAGTATTTGCATTCTTTTATATGGTCAGGTAAAGTAGAGATTTCGTTCTCTATTTGGTATTTCTTATAGTATTTGTGAAAGCTTTGGGGCATTGTTTGCTCAGTTCCACCAAAGGTTTTCCACCAATCATAGAACCATCTAGGAATGGGGCTTTTCTAAGCTTGTTCGCTATACTTAACGAACCACGTGTGTGTTTTAGGACGTTGGTACAAGAAGTTGAACCAAGCGTCTACATAGTCTTTAAAGTTATAGGTCTGGGCCTATATTGAGCTGATAGTCCGATAGGAGTATGCAAATGATCCATTTTCCATTCAAATGGGCTTAAGACTTTATTAATTGTGAATTTGGAAATTCGTATTCTAGTGGGGTCTCTTTCGTCATAGAGTGTGTGCTCGAAAGATATGGATCTTGTGTCTGTTAAGACGAACTTAAAATACCTCCTAGTTTTTAGGGGATCACTGGTTTCAACGTAGTTTCTGTCTGTGTAACAAGGCCGAATTAAATCAGCTAAAATCATAATTTTCATAGCCCTTTTCTAGAGCCAAAACCTTGACAGGTTCCTTTGAGATTAATTCAAAAGTTTCCGAGACTGGTTTCTTTTCCTCCTTTTTTGATGGAGTGTTTGGATTCACAGCTTGAGCAAAAGACTCTGGGGTCTTCATAGCATAGTCTGCACTGGTTAGTGTCTTACCAGTGTAGCTTGTTGACGGTCTTGTAGATGCCGACTGAAAGGGACCACTTTTGACAGATCCTAATACTACCATTGTAGAAGGGTTTTTTATAGTGGGTACTCTTGGAGGGGTAACCATAATATTTAGATGTGGCCTCACTGGGGTTAATGCTGGGAAGTAATCTGATAAGGCAGAGTACTTATTTTCTCTCTTGGGAGAGGCCCTGAAGGGACCTTTCTGATTTGGTTTCATTTTTACCCCGTAGAAATTCCCTAGTTAGAAAATCAGGTAAAGAGTTATTTTTTCCTTCTATAAATTCTATTTTAAAATCGAAGCTAGATAATAGTGCTTGCCATCTGGCAAAAATCTGTTTTGAAATAAGATTTTTTACATCTTTTTGTAAAATCTCTTTTGCCGATTTACAATCGACTCTGAGTAAAAATTCTTTGTTTATTAAATCGTCTTGAAATTTTGTAATACATAGTACTATAGATAAACTTTCTTTTTTAACAGTACTATAATTTTTCTGAGCTGAATTCCATATACCAGAAGTAAAACGAACTAATTGTTCGGGAGAATTTAAAGAATTTTGTTGTTTGAGAATTCCACCGTATCCTTAATCAGAAGCATCGGTTTCGACAATCATAAAAGCTTCAGGATTTGGAATACCTAAGCATGGGAGTTTTTGAACAATAGATTTGATTTTCTTAACCGTATTAGTTTGTTCTAGACTCCAGAGAATAAGATTCTTCCTAAGTCTTTTGTAAAGGGGTTCACAGATCTTCCTAATATTGGGAATGAAATCTGCTACATAATTAAGGCTTCCTAAAAACCTTTGTAATTGAGTTTTGTCAATAATTTCATTTGGAAATTTAGAAAAGAACTCTATGGCTCTACAGATGGGTTTATAAGTACCTTGATAGAGGTCATGGACTAAGAATCTAATAGCTATTTGAAACAGTTTTACTTTCTTGGCGCCTACCAATAAACCGTTGTGTTTTACTATCTTTAAGAAAGTATTTAGGTGTTTGAAATAAGAATCTATATCTTCAAAAAATATTAATAGGTCGTCAATACAGACTATTGACATATTGCCATAGGGGTTGAATATATTATTCATTATATTCTGAAATTCTGATGGGGCATTTTTAGCCCGAAAGGCATTACGTTCCATTCATATTGTCCAAAAGGGACATTGAAGGCAGTTTTATACTTATCTTTTTCGGCAATTTGGATTTGCCAAAATCCTGATTTCATATCGAACTTACTATAGATATTAGCTTTATAAGTTCGTTTTAATAGATCTCTTTTATTAGGTATCGGGTACCTAATCTATTATAATACTTTGTTTAATGGTCTATAGTTGATGACTAATCTAGGAGCTCCTCTTTCTTTTTCAGCGTTATTAATAACGTAGAAAGCAGCACAACTCCAAGGAGACCTTGAGGGTCTGATGATCTTCTTTTGAAGAAGGTCATTGATTTCCTTTTTACAAGTTTCCATTAACTCGTAATTCATTTGAATAGGTCTTGCCTTAGTTGGTATAGCCTGTTCATTAAATTCTTTAATATAAGGTAATTCAATAATATGCCTTTTTCTTTCCCAAAAAGCATTGGGTAAATTTGAACAAACTTCTAATTCAATTTGTTTTTGGAATTGTTTAATATTGGCTTCCATCTCCGGGGTTTTTAAAGTTTGTTTAATTTTATGAATTCTTATGTCATTTTTTAAATATCGAACTTGATTTGATAATACATTAATCTTAAAAACTGTTTGTTGTTTTATAAAATTACTTTCTTCTTGAGAAATTGGATTTAGATAAGGAAATTTTATTTCTTTTCCTAAAATATTCGTGCATAAGGCACCTAAATCATCATAATAAGGTTTTATCTGAGTGATAAAGGGTAAACCAAGAATTATTTCTTCATTTATATCTCTGGTTATTACAAAATCATTTATAAAACATATTCCATTATTACAGATATGAGCTTTAGGTAGCTTATAATTTATCTTTAACCTTTCTCCTGTAGCGGAGTAAATTTTGTTGTAGTTTGTTCAAGGTATTTAGTAGGTATAATACCTTCACAAATACAATTTTTATCCGCTCCTGAGTCTAATAATGCTAATTTGTTAAAAGTAGCATCTTTAACTTTTAGTGTTATTGGGATATGATAACTTTGGATTTTTACTCTAGCGAATTGTGATCCGGTGCTTTGTATTAGATTGGCGCTTGATTCGCCATCATCTTCATTGTTAGAAACATAACCTTGGTTAGGTTCTATTTCTTTTTCTTTGCCTTTGGCAATTTGAGTTAATAATTCATCAGTGAAATTTTCCATTTCAATTTTATTAAGTCTAATCTTAATATTCTTTATTTCATCTTTTACTGATTTTAATTCAGTTTGAAGATGTTGAATAGTAGGTTTATTATCTTCATTCGAAGAGAACCTATTCATTATTTCTTTCATATTAAAGGGTTCGACCTTGGGGCGGTCTTTATGTTGGATAATAATATTTTTTAATTCTATTAAGTATTTCCTTTTGACATCTTCATCGTCTATATGATTTATAATGTCGAAAAGAACTTCTTTCGAGTTATTAGAAATGACTCTAAGTGAATTTTGTTCACAAACACATATTGCTCCTGTGCAGTTACAGTTATTGTCTTCTGAATTGCTATTATCTGAGCTATATGCTACGTTAATGAATTCGTTATCACTATTAGAAAAGCTTTCTTCAGATGAAGAACTATTCTCTTGGGAACTGTTTTCGTTTTCTTCTAGAATATTGTAAAGTTTTTCTTTAGTATTATCGTCTAATTCTAAAAGATTAACTTTATTCTTTTTTCTTTTAGTGACTCTACAGTCACTGGCTCTATGTCCTGTTTTACCACAAGACCAACATTTATCACCGTATTCTTTTTTAGATTTTCTTTTAAATCTTTTCTTTTTGTAAAGTTCTTCTCTTACCTTTTGTTTATGGCGTCTTCTATAGGGTTTATCTAAAGACTTGTGTTTCATAGATATTCTATTAGAAGGTGCAGAAATGGTTTTATAACCAAAATCTTGGCAAAAGCTTCCAAGCTCTTTTTTAGATTGTAATCTGTCTCTTTTAATAAGACTTTTGAGTTTTAAATCTGTACATAAGTCTAAACCTGTAACGTTAATAAAACTTACTAGGTCGCCATATGTAAGGTTGTCATAAGGGATTTGACCGTTGAATCGGTTCTTGATTTTTGTTCTTACCTTATCGGCAAAAAGTCGGGGTAAACCGCTAATAAATCTTTTTTTCCAGAAAGAATTACCACAGTCTTCTCTGACCATTACCTTTTCGATAAACATATCTTTATACCATCTGAAATCTGTTAATTTTGGACAATTGAGATTATTTAGTAATTCTAAACTTCTATCTTGGAAAAGTTCTGGTTCTCCAATAAAGTGTTTAGCGATGCAGTAAATTAAGGTTGTCGTAGCATCCTCTCTATATTGTTGTTCTGTAGCTTGGATATTATTTTCAATTTTTACTACCGTTATGACAGAAGTGGCATTTAGGATTTGATTCCAATTTTCTTCGGAGAGATAATTATCCCACCAATTTTTTAATGTTCCTGTAAATCCAGAAACTACTAAAGTGTGCTTATCTGACGCATTTTTCATTTTATAGGCAGTTACTACTATGCCTATTTCGTGAAGTTTTTTATAAATATGACCTTCTGCTAAGCCATCAATATTCCATTCGGTAATTCCAGTTCCATCGTGACTGGAGCTTGTTAAATAAATATCTTCTTCATATTGAACATCTAGGAATGATGCTCTTTGATAATAGTTTTTCTTATTAGAATGCCTCGAGTCATTAGTGATTCTGTTAACTTCTGAATCATTTGGTTTTATTTTGGAAATAGCCTTTAAGGTTACTAAAGGTTTTATCTTATTAATAAGTTCTATGATTTCTTTAGAAGCTTTTTCAATTGCTTCTATTTTGTCCTTTTTATTTGGAAAATCATCTTTTTTCTTAAGTACTTCATATTCCTCATTTAATGTGATTAATTTATTTTGTAAATTATGTAATTCAATTGTTTTATTATTACTAGAACTAGCTTTATTAGTAACAGTGATAGGTTTTGAGATTGTTAAATTAGTTTTTAATTGTTCTTCTATTTTTTCTAGAATTTTATCTGAAAAATCGAATTGTTCATTTAACTTGGGGAATTTTTCTTTAGAAAATTCTGGGATTTTAATTAAAGGATGTCTTTCAATTTTACTGGGTATTGTTGACCTAGTAGGAATTTTCTTTTTGTTAGTATCTTTTAACTGATTAGATACTGTATGTAAAAGATTATTTGTATAGTTATTTTGTGTAATAATTTTATTTAAGTCTTTATTAGTTGGTTCTTTATCAAAATGAATGCTTTCCTTTTTAAAAGGGGAAGCTATTATTACCTGTTCATGAACTGGTATTAAGATTTCTTCTAAAAGTGGGGTAGTTGATTCTATAATCTTACCCTACTTTGTGTACCATTTATTAATAATCATCTGTAGTGATTCCTGTTGATTTAGAATCTGACCTGTTAATTCAAACCATTTAAAGAACTCTATATTACAATCGATTCTTTTCATATCTTTAAACCACTTATCTTTAAAAGATAATATTTGGGGTTTGAGGTATGTATTAAAATACCAACTTATTTTAATAGTATAGTCTGGATGTTTTTATTGATTGCTTAGACTTTTCTAGTCTATTTTAAAATTATTTTTCTCTTTAATGACCGTTAGTTGGTCACCATAACTTATTGTTTCAGCACTTGGGCTTTTAGGTCTATTATCAAACGGTCCTTTTTGATAGATAACTGTGAGAAAGCACGGAAGAAGAATATATTATTGATGTATTAACAATGATACAATGAGCCCTATTTATTATACATATTCTACTCCTACTACATATCAAACTAGGACATATTATAAACCTACTATATATGGAATTAGGACATCTAACACTCCCCCTCAAGCTGGTGCATACAAAATCATATGTACCGAGCTTGTTACATATGTAGTTAATACGAGGACCAGTGAGGGACTTGGTAAAAATATCTGCCAGCTGATCATTCGACTTCACGAACTTTGTAGCAATATCTCCCGAGAGTATCTTTTCTCTAACAAAGTGACAGTCAATCTCAATGTGTTTAGTTCTTTCATGGAACACTGGATTTGACGCAATATGAAGAGCAGCTTGATTATCACAAACAAGTCCCATCTGACTAATTTCTCCAAATTTCAATTCCTCGAGCAACTGTTTGATCCAAATTAACTCACATGTCGCCATAGCCATCACTCGATATTCTGCTTCTGCGCTAGACCGAGCAACCACATTCTGTTTCTTGCTCTTCCAGGAGACCAAATTTCCTCCTACCAAGACACAATACCCAGACGTATAACGTCTATCAGAAGGTGATCCTGCCCAATCAACATCTGAGTATCCAACAATCTGTTCATGACTTCTATCCTCATCTATTCTCCATAGTATGAGATGCCCGATTGTCCACTGATTGGGATACGAGGACAGATGTGTCAAGTGTCTGCGGTGAGCTTACTCGGTGGCTAGGTGCTGCAGCAAGGCGAAGTAATCGAGAGAATAATTCATCAACTGTGGGGACGGTTGGACTAGCCAAAATCTGGTCACGTACTGAATCAAGGTCATTAGGGAGTCCAGCGAGTGTAAGAACTAGAAACATCTTCTGTCGTAGCTCTTGTTGTTTTTCAATACTAGCAAAAACTGGCATCAACGTCTCAAATTCTTCCATGACTGCGTGAACTTGTCCCAAGTAAGTAGACATATCTAATTCTTGTTTCTTCAAGTTTGTCATTCGCGATATTACATCATAGAAACGAGATATGTCATTAGTGTAGAGATTACGAGCCTTTTCCCAAACTAAATAACAAGTCTGGAATGGACGAAACAATGGCATCAACTTGGAATCAATAGATCGCCACAGGATACTACATAACTGAGCATCGACCTTCTCCCACTGTGTTTTGGCCTTTTCATCACCTTCGCTAGCCTTTTTTGTTAAGTGATCTTGAACTCCTTGACCTTTACACCACAACTCGACAGATGAAGCCTAATCTAAGTAATTTGAACCTCCCATTAAAGGTTCTGAGGTAATCATAACACCAGAACTGCCAGAACCCGGGTTTCTAGACCCTAAAGCATCGATTCCCAAAGATATAGTAGGATTATCACCAGATAACAAAAAGAATCAACCGAAAGTTCTCTGAAACAGATGCTGAAAATGCTGTTTTTTGCTGAAAAAGTACTATAGCGACCGGAAAAATTTCAAAGTGGTCGGAATCGAATGAAAACAGGATGGGTAGGCTCGGAATGCTCAGACGGAAACACTGTTCCAAAGAAATTTTTCGAAAATCTGGCCGGAAGGGCCCTCACGCGTCGGCACGTGAGGCTGACGCGCTGCCGGCGGCAGTGCTTCGACAAGCACGTGGGGGCGCGTGGAGTGGCTTTTCCCGGTGAAATTTCTGAGGGTTGGTCGGAATTATGTGGGTGAGCTTTTGGTGGTGTTGGATTTTGCACAACACTGATAATTAGTGACTTTTACGCAATTAGTCACTTAGGTCACCGAAAACTTGCACGGTGACTGAGTTATTTCTTTCTGAATATCATTGGAATAAGGCACAACGATTAATTTCTCACGGTGGCTCTAATACCATGTGAGAAAGCACGGAAGAAGAATATATTATTGATGTATTAACAATGATACAATGGGCCCTATTTATAATACATATTCTACTCCTACTACATATCAAACTAGGACATATTATAAACCTACTATTGTCACGACCCTAGTTCACCAATCGTGAATATGTCATGACGGCACCCAGTCCCCATGACTAGGTAAGCCTAACACGTTGCGGAATATACAAGTCTATGAACTTTAAACAAGAAATAGCGGAAAAACAATATAAATAGGAATGTAATCTGTGCGGCTTGGCACATACACTCGTCAACACACTGTATAAAACACCACCAAGACCCGGAATCCCATGGGCAACACAGACTAAAAGAGAGTATACAACTGTGGCTCTATGTGTGAAGAGTATCTAACAAAGACATGAAAGAAAACATCTACTAATACTATCAGAATAGAAGGAAGGCCTCCGGATCCGCGGTACGTAGCAGATCATACCTCGAGGTCTCCAAATGTACTGCTGAATTACCTAGTATGGGCATGTCCTGATGTACCTGGATCCGCACAACAAAAGTGTGCGGAAGAGTAGCATGAGTACACCATGGCGATACTCAGTAAGTGCCAAGCCTAACCTCGATGGAGTAGTGACGAGGAAGGTCAGGGCCCTACTGAGAGAAAACAATTACAAATATGATAGTAACAATAATAAGCAGTTTAAATGATAATTATTCCGAAATAACAACCATAAATGATTACTGCAACCGTCTACAATTAAAACTAACAACAAGTAACAAACTCAATTAACAAGTCCAGGACCTGTGGGAATCGAACCCACAATCCCATTGACAGTACCTCTGGGTCTCCGGGAATCGAACCCGCAGCCCATGTCTCAATAAATAATCAATAACTCAGGATCTCCGGGAATCGAACCCGCAGTCCCTACAAATAACTCAGGATCTCGGGAATCGAACCCGCAGTCCCTACAAATAACTCAGGATCTCGGGAATCGAACCCGCAGTCCCTACAAATAACTCAGGATCTCGGGAATCGAACCCGCAGTCCCTACCAATAACTCAGGATCTCGGGAATCGAACCCGCTGTCCCTACCAATATCACTCCGGGTCTCTGGGAATCGAACCCACAGCCCTGGGTCTCCGGGAATTGAACCCGCAGTCCACAAGCACAACAAATAAAGGAATACAGAGAGAGAATAAATTATGCTTAACTATAACTTCACCGAAAAATAGTGCCAATAATTATCAAGAAGTTCAAATAAGACAATTAGGCAACTAAACAGTTAAGTACTACCTAATCATGCTTTTCTAACTACTACCGGGTAAAATATCAAATTAACAGCTAAAGACAGGAATATCACTCATCGAACATTTTAAATAAAGTATGTGTTCAACAACCAGGCGCATGTACACGCCCGTCACCTCGCGTACAAGGCATTTAAACTATCACATAATATCCTAGGGGTGAAAATTCCCCCACACGAGGTTATACAAGCCACTTACCTCGACTCCGGTACAAAACCACTAAGAAATAACCCTCTTGCCGCGAATGTCGGCCTCCACAGGTGTAGTATCTGATAAAAATCAATAGAATCACATCAAAAGAGGCCAATTGGGCATTACCCAATCAAAACAACTCAAAATACACCAAAATCCACAAGTTGCCAAAACTCGACTTCCGGTACGCTTATCGAAAAATCACAAAAATTATATATTCGGGTTCCCTATCTCAATACGAGTCCGTGGATATAATTTATCGAAATCGGACTCCGTTTGCCCATTCAAATCAAAGATTTCCTAAATTGTAGGCCTAGGGTTCAAACCCACCTTTAATCTCCCATTTTCAGTGAAATAATCACGGATTTCATGATAAACTAACGAATTAAGATCAAGAAACTTACCCCCGATGATTTCTCGATGATATCCCAGCGTTTCCCCTTCGAAATCCTCTCTTGGAGCTCAAAAATGGCGTTTTTGTGTATGGGGGTCGCGGGTTGATTGTTCTGGTTTTAATATTTTCTGACTGAAGTTTTACCCTTCGCGTTCGCGTCCTCACCATCGCGAACGCGATGCATTTCCAACAAGACCCTTCGTGAAAGCGACACAAATCACACATTCGCGTTGAAGAAAAGTTCCAGCCTCCAAAATTTGAACTACGCGTTCGCGGCCTGTCCATCGCGAACGCGATGCCTCTCGAAAATATACCTACGCAAACGCGACCTGGCCATCGCGAACACGATGGTCTATCAACTGACCTTACGCGAACGCGGCTTAACCTTCATGAACGCGATGCCCCTAGTAGCTGACCCTTCGCGAACGCGAGCCCTGCCACGCGAACGCGATGACCAAAGGTCTGCTGCACTGCTGCTGCATTTTTCTGCAGTTTTCATGCTTCAAAATTGCCCGGATGGTAGTCCGGATTCATCACGAGGCCTCCGGGACCCCAACGAAAACCACCAACATATTCCAAAACACGATATAAACTTGTTCCAATCATAAAAACACGTCTAACAACATCAAAACCCATAATTCACATCGAATTCAAGCCTAAATTTCTTAAAACTTTCCGAATTGCACATTCGATCCAAAACCCGACCAAACGACGTCCGAATGGCCTGAAAAATTGCGGACATATCCAAAATCACATAACGAAGATACAGAAATTGTCGAAAATTCCATTTTGACCCCCGGATCAAAATCTCACATATCGTCCGGATTCGCCAAAATTTCAAACTTCGGCATTTCAAGCCTAATTGAGCTATGGACCTCCAATACATTCCAGACGCGCTCCCAACCCCGAAATCACCTAACGGAGCTAATGGAACAATCGTATTTTTGTTCCGAGATCGTCTTAACACTGTTCCGGCTACGGGCCATTTTCCAACTATAAAGTTTCTAGTTAGGGACTAAGTGTCCCAAAACACTCTGAAATTCCAGAACCGAACCTCTCGGCAAACCACAATAGCAGAAATGAACGTAGGGAAACAGTTAAATTGGGGATTGAGGCGTAATTTTCTAAAACGACCGGCCGGGTCGTTACATCTTCCCACACTTAAAAGATTCGTTCATCCTCGAACGAGCATAGAAAACATATTTGGAGTGGTGAAAAGATGAGGGTACCGGCTGCGCATATCCTGTTCGGTCTCCCAAGTCGCCTCCTCGACCGGCTGACCCCGCCACTGAACCTTTACTGAAGCGATGCTCTTTGACCTTAGCTTCCTGACTTGCCTGTCTAGAATGGCTACTGGCTCCTCAACATAAGACAGATCCTCGTCCAGCTGAACAGAAGTGAAGTCCAACACATGCGACGGGTCACCATGGTACCTCCGGGCATAGAGGCATGAAATACGGGATGGACTCCGGCTAGGCCGGGAGGTAAGGCCAACTCATAAGCAACCTCCCCAACATGCCTCAAAATCACAAAAGGGCCAATAGATCTAGGACTCAGCTGGGCACATTAGCCTGATATAATCTGAAGGTATTCCCTCTTGTTCAACAATTAAGTCTTAGAGCCTAATTCCAACATCCGGAATTCTATGCCAGGCTTGTTTTCATCAAGAGATCACTCAATATTCCTCAAACGCCATCCTCAAACATGATTGCATAACCTTGCTGGATTCTTACCTTACAACACAGAATCCACAGGACCACGATAATATTTTATGATCAAATTAGCCAAAAATTCAACGAATCAGATGCTCCCATTGCACCTCACGATCTACATAGGTCTCGTTCCAACTTTTACAATACCGACACGACGGAAGAGATGTGCCGATATCCATAACCAACTACTGAATCAACAATTCATTGGGTCTATACTCCTGACAGGATCCATTACCTTGTCCTAAACTAGAGGATGATCCTTTCCTCTATAATATACTTCATATAATCAGTTTGTACTGACCCCAAATCACATAATCTCATCTCACCCAGTATGAACTGCTCAGGCGATAAGCCACATCAGACATAATCAAAAGTCCCACAAGATGATACAATGTGCTAGTAGGCTATTAATTAGTACGTGGTACAAAAGGAAGGCGAACACTAGAGAGAACTATTCAACTCTCACACTATCATGGACCTCCTCAGAAAAAATAGGAAACAGAACACATACAAGAAATTATAGATACTGAAATAAACATCACACCGTTGCGGCGTGCAACCCGATCCCAAGAGTATACCCATGGCGGCGTGCCACCCGATCCCAAAAATATAACCATGGCGGCGTGCCACCCGATCCCAACAATATAACCATGGCGGCGTGCCACCTGATCCCAACAATATAACCATGGCGGCGTGCCATCCGATCCCAACAATATAACCATGGCGGCGTGCCATCCGATCCCAACAATATAGACTCACACAAGGAGTCATATGTCGAGCTAAATAGCTCGTCACATCAAAATACTGAATATCGATCATAAGCACACTAAGGTGCATGATATCGGACTCAATGAAAACATATAGCGCTATAGGCTATGAACTCAAGCACAACTGAGGTGCGATATAAGATATGAGTCTCAAGAGCCATCATGCTCATATAACATCACCGCTGAGCGGAACCTCAACACATAAGGAACTTACCAAGCCGTCGCACACTCATACGGCGCAATATATCTTTACTTGAATTAACTAACTGCGAAATAAGACCGCGACTATCCCTCCATAAAGGGCGCATTGCTGGAAGAAGCACAAATGGCCTGATGCAAGGCTCACTTTCACATCTAAATCTACCCACCGACCTTAAGTCTATCCTGGTCGTGCCAAGCTAAGTCAATAATATTTCACAGGTCAATAACCCAATAAGTAGAGTGCCCTCCAGACATAAGTTCTCAAATGGATGATATCACAAAAATCCTCATTCTTGGTTTAAATTTCTAACCAATCAAGTGACTACAAGTCACACCTATACAATCTTCTTGTGGGTCAAGCTCCCACCATCTTCCGAATAATTAAACGGGCCTACACATTCAACCCACCGGCTGCACTAACACCGAAAAGCAATCAGGAATCCCTAACCGGGATGCAAAGCCTTTCTCATAGAACACCGATCTCAAATGATACTGATGCTAATACCCATCTTACTCAAAACACCGACACTCTTTCCCTGCTCATCCGAGCTCTTTATATCACATTCATTGACCAAACTGTGACCTTGGTCCTTACTTCAAATTTCATACTACTCGCTGCACCCCACGTGCCGATATACGATAGACACACTTTCCATCATAGCTCAAGAACTGACGATAGGCTAATACTTCATCACATAAGATCTTCCATTTAACTCATTTCAGGAGAACTATAGCAACACACGGTGAGTTCTCATAACCGTTGAATATGCCAATCTCTAAGTAGTGGTCCAAGACACCATAACCCTTTCCGAGATCTGCCTACTCATAACAGGCCCTTAACAGAAGAATACTTCAGAATTACATCAATCACTGCGGCCGACAAGTCTCAAATGCACCGCCACAAATCAGATGCATAACTCGATCACATTGCATGAATCGATCATTGACACCAATACGCCAACTCAACTATGGTTGATCAATCTACTTCCTTCCAGGTTATCCTTGATTGCCTTAGAAATGTTAATATCTTCCTTCAATACCTAACTTATTCCAACCGCACTTACCCCGAGTGACCTTAAATCATGAGGCCATGCTATCTCAAGAACGACGACCATTTCATGTCTCTCAAATACTACACCACAAGTCAAAACATCATAGATCGTTTTGTGCCTTTCTTCATAAGTTGCTTCAAAAGCTTGAGCCTCAACTTGTACTTATAGACTCAGAATTATCAGGCACCACACTTTACCTCTTGAATTCACTAGGACCGCTATTGAGAACCATCCGGTTCTAACTTGCCCCAATACGCAACCAACTCTACTGAATTTCTTTATAACATATGAATACCCTCTCGATAAAGCACCCAGTGGAATCACTTCCCGCGAAGCTTGCACCTATACGAGGCATAAATCATAAATTTTCCCTCAAGTTTGAACATGAGCCAGTAAGGCTAACCATAACATGCATTCAACAATTCATATACTTAAATTACCACTCATGGTCTTTTTCCGTAGCTGCAATAATCCATTAATACGCTAATATCCAGAATTCACACAGGTAATTAACCATGCAACCCAATCTTAAGTGGTGGGACTCTCCCACTTAGCCCAAAGCCACTATTACACGACTCTCGAACACATTAGAACCATTCTCTCGAGTCATTTACTATTATTCAACTGCAACTGACTTGATCCAACGAATATAACCACATGTGCTCTATTAGCACCCTAACATCATAGGGTATGACCTCATCCCAATACAACCAAACATCTTCTCGCTCCATGCACCGAGCATTCTCTACCAACAACATCTTAAAATATACTATGATTCTCACATGCCCACGAAGCACCATGTAGCCTTTGTCAAATATTTCCCTGCTGATAATAAAATGCAGAGTTTATTAGGGACACAGGAACATATAAAGTCCCAACATTATACCATAGGAGCCTCAACTCTTGCCCATCCGCAAGTTTTCAAGAACTTTTGAATAACACCTAAATACATCGCAGGCCAAATCGGATATGACACATGACATATAATTAGATCGTTGATAGTGAAATCCTTTCACTTGACACGAAGCCTTAAGATACATCTTGCTAATCCATGATACTAGCCTTTAACATTCGTACGTTTTCATCATAAGACAAGCCAAAGACATTCGTTTGGTACATATCCTTCTTAAAACAGTTAAACTCATTTCCCCCCTGTATCTCTGCTGTCTGAATCCTTCGCTAAATAGATATCTCATGTGAACCATATAGTCTTTATTACCACCAACTATCTTTAGATCTACATCCACCTTGTGATTTTTACCATTGTTGTGACGATTTGGTAGTTAAGTAAGCCTTCTCAAGACCGTACTTATCAATCGAATGTCGGAATCTAGTGCACCCCCATGTGCACAATTGAAGATCTCTCAATTCTCTTGCATTATCGATATGGATGACACGCGGTAACAATGGTTGAGTAAATTCTTGACTCCCTTGAAATCCCTCTGCAGCATCACGAACCGTCGGCGCATACTTGATACCGAGTGCGTAATTTCAATACACGAGTGGATGCAAAAGAAAATATGACATAGGCTCTAACTGAATAAATGGCGCACGATAAGGAATTCAAAGAATTGAAGAGTTTCCTAAACAGTTACATAGCCCCCGTAGATAAATACAGACGTCTCTGTATCGATCAGCGAGAATCTAAGTAACCGGTCTGTGTCCCGTGACTCCTACGAACCTAGAGCTCTGATACCAACTTGTCACGACCCTAGTTCACCAATCGTGAATATGTCATGACGGCACCCAGTCCCCATGACAAGGCAAGCCTAACACGTTGCGGAATATACAAGTCTATAAACTTTAAACAAGAAATAGCGAAAAAATAATATAAATAAGAATGTAATCCGTGCCGCTTGGCACATACACTCGTCAACACACTGTATAAAACACCACCAAGACCCGGAATCCCACGGGAAACACAGACTAAAAGAGAGTATACAACTGTGGCTCTATGTGTGAAGAGTATCTAACAAAGACATGAGAGAAAACATCTACTAATACTATCAGAATAGAAGGAAGGCCTCCGGATCCGCGGACGTAGCAGATCATACCTCGAGGTCTCCCAAAATGCTGCTGAATCACCTAATATGAGCCTGTCCCGATGTACCTGGATCTGCACAACAAAAGTGTGCAGAAGAGTAGCATGAGTACACCACGGCGGTACTCAGTAAGTGCCAAGCCTAACCTCGATGGAGTAGTGACGAGGAAGATCAGGGCCCTACTGAGAGAAAACAATTTCAAAAATGATAGTAACAATAATAAGCAGTTTAAATGATAATTATTCCGAAATAACAACAATAAATGATTACTACAACCGTCTACAATTAAAACTAACAACAAGTAACAAACTCAATTAACAAGTCCAGGACCTGTGGGAATCAAACCCACAATCCCATTGACAGTACCTCTAGGTCTCCGGGAATCGAACCCGCAGCCCATGTCTCAATAAATAACAAATAACTCAGGATCTCGGGAATCGAACCCGCAGTCCCTACAAATAACTCAGGATCTCGGGAATCGAACCCGCAGTCCCTACAAATAACTCGGAATCTCGGGAATCGAACCCGCAGTCCCTACCAATATCATTACGGGTCTCTGGGAATCGAACCCACAGTCCCTACCAATAACTCAGAATCTCGGGAATCGAACCCGCAGTCCCAACCAATATCACTCCGGGTTTCTGGGAATCGAACCCACAGCCCTGGGTCTCCGGGAATTGAACCCGCAGTCCACAAGCACAGCAAATAAAGGAATACAGAGAGAGAATAAATTATGCTTAACTATAACTTCACCGAAAAATAGTACCAATAATTATCAAGAAGTTCAAATAAGACAATTAGGCAACTAAACAGTTAAGTACTACCTAATCATGCTTTTCTAACTACTACCGGGTAAAATATCAAATTAACAGCTAAAAACAGGAATATCACTCATCGAACATTTTAAATAAAGTATGTGTTAAACAACCAGCGCATGTACACGCCCGTCACCTCACCTACAAGGCATTTAAACTATCATAATATCCTAGGAGTGAAAATTCCCCCACACGAGGTTAGACAAGCTACTTACCTCGACTCCGGTACAAAACCGCTAAGAAATAACCCTCTTGCCGCGAATGTCGGCCTCCACAGGTGTATTATCTGATAAAAATCAATAGAATCATATCAAAATAGGCCAATTGGGCATTACCCAATCAAAACAACTTAAAATACACCAAAATCCAAAGTTGCCAAAACCCGACTTCTGGTAGGCTTATCGAAAAATCATGAAAGTTATATATTCGGGTTCCTTATCTCAATACGAGTCCGTGCATATAAAATTTATCGAAATCGGACTCCGTTTGCCCATTCAAATCAAAGATTTCCTAAATTTTAGGCCTAGGGTTCAAACCCACCTTTAATCTCCCATTTTCAGTGAAATAATCACGGATTTCATGATAAACTAACGAATTAAGATTAAGAAACTTACCCCCAATGATTTCCCGATGATATCCCAGCGTTTCCCCGTCAATTTCCTCTCTTGGAACTCAAAAATGACATTTTTGTGTATGGGGGTCGCGGGTTGACTGTTCTGGTTTTAACATTTCCTGACTGAAGTTTTACCCTTCGCGTTCGCGTCCTCACCATCGCGAACGCGATGCATTGCCAACAAGACCCTTCGTGAACGCGACACAAATCACGCGTTCGCATTGAAGAAAAGTTCCAGCCTCCAAAATTTGAACTACGCATTCGCGGCCTGTCCATCGCGAACGCGATGCCTCTCGAAAATATACCTACGCGAACGCGACCTGGCCATCGCGAACGCGATGGTCTATCAACTGACCTTACGCGAACGCGGCTTAACCTTCGCGAACGCGATGCCCCTAGCAGCTGACCCTTCGCGAACGCGAGCCCTGCCACGCGAACGCGATGACCAAAGGTCTGCTGCACTGCTGCTGCATTTTTCTGCAGTTTTCATGCTTCAAAATTGCCCGGATGGTGGTCCGGATTCATCCCGAGGCCCCCGGGACCCCAACGAAAACCACCAACATATTCCAAAACACGATACGAACTTGTTCCAATCATAAAAACACGTCTAACAACATCAAAACCCATAATTCACATCAAATTCAAGCCTAAATTTCTTAAAACTTTCCGAATTGCACATTCGATTCAAAACCCGACCAAACGACGTCCGAATGGCCTGAAAAATTGCGGACATATCCAAAATCACATAACGAAGCTACTGAAATTGTCAGAAATTCCATTCTAACCCCCAGATCAAAATCTCACATATCGTTCGGATTCGCCAAAATTTCAAACTTCGGCATTTCAAGCCTAATTGAGCTACGGACCTCCAAAATATATTCCATACGCGCTCCCAACTCTGAAATCACCTAATGGAGCTAATGGAACCATCGTATTTCCGTTCCGAGATCGTCTTAACACCGTTCCGGCTACGGGCCATTTTCCAACTATAAAGGTTCTAGTTAGGGACTAAGTGTCCCAAAACACTCTGAAATTCCAGAACCGAACCTCCCGGCAAACCACAATAGCAGAAATGAACATAGGGAAACAGTTAAATTGGGGATTGGGGCGTAATTTTCTAAAACGACCGGCTGGGTCGTTACAACTATACATGGGATTAGGACATCTAACAATAACTTTAGGAACAGTTTTATTAAAATCTACTCCTTTGATTTTTCTATATAGTTCATCAATTAGTTCTTCATCACTTTTATTGCTATGACTTTCCTCCGGGGGTTTGAAAGAAGAAGGTCTAGTGAAAGACATTCTTCTGCTAGAGGAAGCTTCACTTCTTGAGCTAGACTTTAAGAATTTTAAGTCTATTGCTCTTGAAGGATTTTGAATGACTTGTTTGATTAATGAACTCTCAGGTTCATATTGAGGTTGAGTTATTCCATTCTGTATTTCATAACAGCGGAAGAGATTTACATGGAGAATTACAAAGAGAGAAGAGAAAATGAAATTGGCTCAATTTTTTCTGATGCCTTTTCTAATACAAGTGAGAGTCTTATATAGACCTCGATATAGTAAATTGGTTTTTACTTTTTTGAAAGGCCAAGGGTAGTCGCTGTCGCCTTTGTTGAAGGGGCAGATGTCCTTTGTTTTTCTGAAAGGGCACATATCTTTGTCAATGTCCTTTTTCTTTTCTGAAAGGGCAGGTGTCTTTGTCAAAGTCCTTTACTTTTCCGAAAGGGCAAGTGTCTTTGTCCAAGTCCTTTTATTTTCTGAAAGGGCAAGTGTCTTTAAGGCTCATTTTCAACCAAGAATGTCACAAAATCTGGTCCAAAGGAAGTAGATATTCTTTGACGTTTGCTACGTCTTGGATCTTCTATACTTGGAGTATTTTCCTTTGGTTCTTCTCGAGGTAGTTTAGGGTTTTCACTTAACGACTCGCTTTCAGTTTTATACGGATAGATGTTTTTAAAGAATTCAACATTATCTTATTCCATTACCATATTAACATGAACCTGTATTATCAAATTTATGAACCAAAAATCGACATGCTTTACTATTTGTAGCATATCCAATGAAAATGCAATGTACTATTTTTGGTCCAATTTCTAACCATTTTAGGTAAAAGAATCTGTACCTTTGCTAGACACTCCCACAAATTGAAATATTTCAAGTAGGATTTTCTTCCTTTCCATTTTTCATATGGAATAGATTGCGTTTTGCTGTGGGGTACTTTGCTGAGTATCTGATTAGCTGTACGGATAGCTCCTCCCCACAAACTTTGCGGTAATCCGGAACTTATTTATAAAGAATGCATCATTTCTTTTAATGTCCGATTTTTCCTTTCCGCAATTTCGTTGGATTGAGGCGTGTAAGGTGTAGTAGTTTGATGGATAATTCCATATTCCAAACATATTTCTGCTAATGGAGATTTATATTCTCCACCTCGATCACTTCTAATCATTTTGATCTTTTTATTCAATTGATTTTCTACCTCATTCTTGTATTGCTTAAATGCTTCAATTCCTTCATCCTTACTATTAAGCAAATAAACATAACAATATCTAGTGCAATTGTCAATAAAAGTAATAAATACTTTTTCCCACCTCGAGATGGTGTCGACTTCATATCGCGAATGTCAGTATGAATTAAGTCTAAAGGATTTGAATATCTTTCAACAGACTTGTAAGGATATTTTACAAACTTAGATTCAACACATATTTGACATTTTGATTTATTACACTCGAATTTAGGTAATACTTCTAAATTAATTAATTTTCGCAAGGTTTTATAATTGACATGTCTTAAACTAATATGACATAAATCATTTGACTCCAATAACTAAGAAGAAGCTGAAATTTTATTCATACTATCAACAACCATTATATTGAGTTTGAAAACGCCCTCCGTGAGGTAGCCTTTTCCAACAGACATTTCGTTCTTGCTTACAACAATTTTATCACAAATAAATACATATTTGAATCCATTATTTACATGTAAAGAAGTAGAAACAAAATTCTTCCTAATAGTAGGAACATAAAGAATGTTGTTGAGCGTTAACACCTTGCCGGAAGTTATCTTCAGGAGTATCTTCCCATAACCTTCAATCTTGGCTGTTGCATTATTTTCAATGGAAATGTCTTCTTCCAAACCATCAGTAGAGTAAGTCACAAATGCTTCTTTGACAGCACAAACATGTCGAGTGGCTCCAGAGTCAATCCACCACTCCTTCGGATTTCCAACTAAATTGCATTCCGAAAGCGTTGCACAAATATCATCAATGTGATTATTCTTCTCCACTATGTTGGCTTGTCCCTTCTTCTTATCCTTTTTTGGGAGACGACAATCTGGACTTTTGTGACCTACTTTTCCACAGTTGTAGCAGCTGCCCTTGAGTTTCTTTTTGTTCTGCTTCTTAATTTGTCCAGAAGACCTCTTCCTCTTCTTACTTTTTAGAGCAGTCTCTTCAACGATATTAGCTCCCATGATTGTTGAATTTCCACGAGACTTCTTCTCGGCTGTTTTGTTATCTTTCTCGATCTTTAGGTGTATCACAAGATCTTCCAACTTTATTTCTTTGCGTTTGTGCTTCAGATAGTTCTTGAAATCTCTCCACGAATGAGGCACTTTTTCAATCATAACAGCTACTTGAAATGCTTCATTCACGACCATACCTTCAACAATAAGGTCGTGAAAAATAAGTTGAATCTCCTATTGGGTTCTCACAATTTTGCTGTCTATCATTTTATAGTCTTGAAAGTTGGCAATCACAAACTTCTTCAAGCATGCATCTTATGTTTTATCTTCTAAAGTGCGTCCCATAATTCTTTCGAAGTATTCATTGCACTGTACACATTGTACAGTGGTTGGAACAGGTGTGACACTGTTTCAGAACAGCCATGGCCGTTGGAAATTTTGCAGAAAATTTAAAACGGATTTAAAATAATCTAGGAAAGAAAAACAGGCCGGACCAGACCGGGTCGCGGGTCTGGGTTATTCCGGATAGAATTTTCTTTAATTAATTTAATCAATCAATTAATTAAATATTTGAAAAATTTTTTGTCCAAAAAGATTAATTAATCAATCTTTTCCAGAGCTGAAGCCGAGCGAGCGATGACGACAACGCGAATCTTGTCTTCTTCTTAGCTCTTTAAGAGCTAAAAGATGAGCTTCTATGTATATGCACCAAGATTTTCTTTCTTTCTACTAGTGAGGGACAAATTTCATTCGTGAACTTATTCAAAATTTCACTTCCCTCCATTTCATTTCCCACCATTTTCCATTCACCCTTTATTTTTTTATTAAATAAAATCCAACAGTTATAGTCACAGGAAATGATGCTTTATGTGACCAAAAACTAGATATGTGGCATCAGAATCAATGATCCATTTGTTTGAGGAGGAACAAAGCAATATTGGTAAACAAGGTCATAATATGTGAAGCTAAACAACTAGAACCTGTTAAAGAATTATTGTATATAGGATGTGTATGAGGGAAAATATGACTCGACCCTAGGGGGCCGAGTGTGGCTTTTCCCACGTACAGAAAATGACAAGGGTACGACCCCTCCCCTTCGTCTTCTACAGCAAAGACGCAATATAGACGTAAGGGCACAAGCAACGACGTACGTGTTTAGGCGTCCCCATTGGAAGAACGTCAACGACTTCTCGACGTATCATATTTTTGGGAATGTGACGGACCTAACCGTATGAGGTCAGATTTGACCATTAATATGTCTATGCCGATGGCTACGCTCATTGGGCATACGCCAACTAAGATAAGGCTACGGCTCGGGCATAAAACGACAAAGGCGACGTCGTTTGAAATACAGCATCCTTGTGGGGAAGAGGTTGCCTACTTTTTTACTTTTTATGATTATTTCGAGGAAGGTCTCGTGCTATATAAAGGAGACCATCTCATTGTAAAAAGGGCAAGTGTTATTACCAAATAAGAGAACTTCTTTCATTCTCTCTCTACCATCCTCTCCATTGTGACTATCAATTGTCTTTATAATTTCTTCATTCTAGTAGATATTTCTACACGATTACTACATTGATTCCATTTTTATATTTGATTACGATTTACCCTTCTTATATCTTCGATTGTTAATAACTCAACAAGTAACCGACAACTTTTGAGTCAAACAATTTGGCGCCGTTTGTGGGGATTTCGAGAATCAAAATCATAGTATCCACCTAAAAGATTAGCCGGCCATCTCATCTATATCACTGGAAAAACCCAAAAATATCTGAAAACAATACTAGATCCAAAGCCATAATGGTGGTCGCAACCAACCTTCTTGGCTCCCTCAATGAGGTCAGCAACGATGCGGTCACCAACATAACCCCAGCACCGCACCAGAAATAAGGATCTCTCCCTCCACTTTGCACGGCAAAAAGGCTTCCATGTTTGCTTTCAACGAGGCCCCCCTGGAGGTCAGGAAATTGCTGGAAGAATGGCTGACAAATACCTTGAGTGGTTTAGTCAAAAAAACCACCACAAGAAAACATAAAAGCAGTACCAGCAACGAGTAACACCATTGCTACAAACGAACAGGAAGAGACGCAAACAAACAACCAATCCATCGAGACACGGACCCGTGACGGCACACTGACCGTCATCCTGAGAAAGATGGAGATGGTAAGTGAAAACAGGGCTCTCTGCGACCAGTTTAAGGAACACCAGAAGAGGGTCGACAAGATCCCCGGAGCCCCTAAGCTGTTGCAAAAACGCAACGTGGGAAGGTTCGTAGAACAACCATACTCTAAAAAAGCCGCTCCCTGCTCCATCCCGAAGACTTTCAAGATGTCCCGTTACTTAAGGGTATACGACGGGACCACTGACCCCGAGGATCATCTCATTCATTATGTTACCGCCGTAAAAGGAAACGACTTATCAAGGGAGCAGGTACCATCAGTCCTGCTGAAAAAGTTCGGCGAGACGTTAACCGGAGGGGCCTTAACATGGTACTCCCAACTGCCTGCTAAGGCGACATCAACATTCGAAGAAATGGCGGATAAGTTTGTCACCGCCCATGCAGGTGTAAAGAAGGCAGAGGCAAGGTTCAACGATATCTTTGCCGTCAGACAAATCACATGCGAAGGGCTTAAGGACTTCCTTGCCAGATTCAACAGAGTGAGAATGAGTCTGCCGAACGTGTCGGAGGGAATGGCAGTCGCCGCATTCCAGAACGGACTAAGCAGGGACTGTTCCAGAGCGACTAATAAGCTGTTGAAACGCCTCATGAAGTATCCCCCTACGACATGGGAGGAAATCCACAACGCTTATTATGCTGAGTTACGAGCCGATGAAAACGACCTCAACGAGCCATCCAACAGTTAACAGATGTGCAATGGGAAACGAAGAAAGAACGACGCCACGAGGGATGTCGAGAATAAATCCTACGTTCCAACAGGGAATGACATCAGCCATATACGAGATCCTCCCATCCTCCGCCTCAGCACATGGATGCGCTACAACGGCATATCACCCCGCACCGAAATGAGAGAGGTACGCCCCCTTATTATCTTTGCACCGAAATGAGAGAGGAAAATAAATCAATAAGGAAAATATTTTCCAAAATATTTAAGCCAACCAAACATGGGAAAATTGGAAAACATTTTCCAGAAAATGTTTTCCTTCATACCAAACACACTCTTAGTTTGACCAAAACTTTTACTAATTTATTCTTAATAATATTATTTAATTCACAAAATATTTTTTTCCAAAATAAATTTTTTAATTATCTTCATAACTTTATTAATTCCATATCCGTTGTTTATCATTTTCTCTACAAAGAAACTTTTTAATTTATAATCTTTCGTAAAATAAATTAGGGGTATTTTGGTCTTTTAACAAGAGAACAACTTATCCGTACTTTTCTAACAAACATATCAACTACTTATTATTAGTTTTGGCACGTCTTTCCAAACACGTAAATACTTTTTTAAAAAAACAGTTTCACTACTTAAAATGCTTTTTAGCACTTCTAGCTTATCCGCTATTTACAATTAGCTAATTCGAACGGGCTCTAAGATGTTAATGGGTATTAAAAAGATTTCAGAAGTCAATGAACTGTGTTTTATCATGGAATTGACAATTTCTATTTTATTCTTCTTTCTTTCTGTTGGTGCCATATTAAATTGCCAATCTCCATTTTCTGTTGGCAGATATAAATATAAGTTTTGACTCCAAAAGAAAAAAAGAATCTCAAGACATGTGGAGTATAGTATACAATATTATAGGTCAGATTTCAAAACAAGGGATATTCATTTTTATATTATTGATTACAAAGACTAAGATGATAATGGTAGAGAAGTTGATTTTAATATTGAAATTCTCAATCTCTAAATGATTCTTCTTTCTACTAGTGGCCTCCAAGTTGCCTTTACCAATTACTTCAAATTCTCTCACATTTCCTTTTTTTTTTTCTGAATCCCAGTGCTTACTTTCTTCACCTATTTCTCCAACAGCTTAATATTGATTGGTTTGCTGAAATTTAAGGTATGATTATATGTTGGAAATCTCTTATTTTCTTATTTTTTTTCTGGTGATTCTAATTGGTGTTTTAAACCTGAAAAATTCAAAGGAAGTTATTTGGCCGAGTTCAAGACTGGCGCTGAACATAATTCAAAGGTAAGTTAACCCCACAAAGCTGCTCAGGTTTGTTTCTTATTTGCCTCCTTCAGTTTATGCTTCATCTGTTTAATGTTATGATTTTTACGGATCTTTTTGCTGTGATTTGATCATCCTAACTGATCTGGAATTTTCGATAAATTTGGCCTTAATTAGTAACACAATGACATAAGAAATTGAAATGCTCTTCTGTAGTGAGTAAATGACTTTCACACAACTGTAGGAACATTTCCAGCTCCTGATGTTTCTTTTGTCGTTTTAATTTGCTGATTTTGTCTCTATTTATGGTAGCTATATTTGTTCAATATTTCGTGGATTTAAAATTTAAGATGAATAAATTATTTTCTTGATACATACCAACTAACTACAAGATGAAAATCTTTTATATGCTGAAATATTAACAACAATCAACTGCAATCAACATGACAGTAAGTGTTACAAATTCTTTAAAAGAGGGTAATTCAACAAGATAACCATAGGCTCAAGCTGATGTACCATTGTTTTTGTAGCCCGTCTGCTTTGTTCACTAGATATCTCATTATTATTTTGGTAATCGGGTTGAGAGATCTATGGTTAATCCACCTTTTCTGTTTTAGGTATCTAAGTATATCAGTGGCGGAGGTAGAATTTCCGCTAAGGAGGTTCAAAAAAGAAAAAAAGTTAAAAAATTAAAAGAAATTATGGCCAATGGAAATTGAACCTGTTACCTCACAAACATTTTGACTCCTTGACCACTAAACTTTGCTTTTAAAATGTGTCAACAGAATTCAAAATATAATATATAGAGCTATAAAAAATTATCTTATATATACAGTGTAATTTTCAGCTTTCGTCCTCCTAAATCTGTCCCTGGGCTATATGTGCAGTAAATTGTCATCTGCTATATGTTTTATGCCTCTTCTTTCGTATTCTCGTATTCTTTCTTCTACTTCTTCTCCTAATTAATAATGGTTTATGTACTTTTCAGACATCAGATCTTGAGAACTTTAGAGGAAGGGAAGGAAAAGTTACTTTGGCTTGACTAGCGATAATTACATACATGGAAAAAGGAAAAGAAAATGAACGAGAAAGAGAGAAAGGGGAAGCAAACAACTCAATGGTATGCCATACAATATTTATACGTATTAAAAGTAATCCTCCAGACAGTATAATGTTATTTATATCTTTTGGAATTATTGTTCAAAGCGGGATGGCAAGTGGTGCGGTGTGGTTGCGGGACAAACTCGCATAAACCCGCAAAGATCTTAACCCGCCCCGCCCCGCCCCGTATAGTAGTTTTACCTGCGTATACCCGCACCCACACAGACCCGCGTCCACCCGCCCCGCATCGCATACTATTTTTTTTCATTTTGTTTGCTTATTTCATTTTTTGTATTTTGGATAAAATTCAATTTAAACAACCTAAAAATTATAATTTTTTTTGTTTTTTAAGTACTTTAATACTATTTCTAAAATCAAAATATACATACTTGTAAAAGAGATTGCAAATCGTTATCAAAAAGCTAATAAAATTTCATATATAACTTGTAAATATGAAGTTGAAAAAAAAATTGTTTTTTCCCAAAGTCAGTGTTTTTGTACCAACTTTTAAACTTTTTAAAAATCATCCGTTGAGTATTAAATTAGCAACTAAAGGCTATCAAATAAGAAAACATTTGACTAGCTTCCAATTGGATTATGTTATATTTGCAAATATATAATTGTCTAAAAATGTTAATTATGTAATTATGCTAAGATCCTGTAAAAGTTTTAAATGCTGCCCAGTAATTATGCCAAGTTTTATGGGTCATATGGTGATCACACGAAACTCAATATAAGAAGGAAAACTGTACACTCGCATAAATCTGCAACCCGCCCCGCCCCGTATCGCACACTTTTTTATGAAAAGTATTTCAACCCGCCCCGCCCCGCATAAATTTACACCCGCACCACCCCGCATAGCCTTAAACCTGCACCGCCCCGTACCCACACCGCCCTATTTGCCATCCCTATTCAAAGGTTCATAATCTGATCATAGCATTTTCTTTGTAGAATATTTACTTTCTAAGGCATAAAAATAGTTAGTAGGTAATTTTCCGAAGTAAAAATAAATCTTCATGGACACTGTAGGACACATATCTAGGGCTAAATTTATCACCCTTCTTCACACTGTAGGACACATATCCTAGACATCCAAAAATTCTCATGTGATCTAGCTAGTAAAGGTATATGATTGAAAATAGTTCATAAGGTGACTCGCATGTATTATTAGTTCTTAGTCTACTAAAGGTAGGTACTATGTGTGGCCCCGACACATAACTGTTGGTAAAATGTATTTGTAAAATAATTGTGAAAATATAGATGAACCTAAATAGAAATAAACATAAACAGAAAATCAATTCGATCCCATTAAATTCACATTGTTTCCTTAAATAATTTAATCATCTCCTAGTACCCAATGTTATGGATTATTTCCTCCCAGGATAGAACGAATTACACACTAGTGTAGTGGTACTTCAAACCCAGTGTTTTAGTGAACACGAAGTTTGGTAGCAAATTACATTTACTGTTGATTTGTTTGATGTTAAAAGTATGCAGAAGAAGGAGGAGAAACTCGTAAAATCGTAGTAAAATTCTGAGTAGAATAGTGTTGTATTTATAGCCAAAGTTGGGGTGAAATCTGAAGAGGTGCAACTATTCAGAATGGTTGTTTATGCAAAACAGAAACAACATAAATATCATTATATAAATGGCTATTTACTCAACAATAAAGAATGAAAATAAAGAGGAAAAATTGAAGAGCATTTGACCAAATCCAAATCCGAAAAGCCGAAGCCGAGCCGAGTGAGCGACAACAACGACGGCACGAGGCTTGCCTTCTTCTCAACTCTTTAAGAGCTAGAAGAAGAACAATTGCTTATATACCCATAAAAAATCTCTTCCTCTTTCAATATGAGACAATGTTCATTTGCCAAGGGGGGAAATAAAGTGTCACTCAGAAATTTCATTTCCCTATATTTTCCATTCATCCTCTTTTATGTATTTAATATATTAATTACAAAAAATTTAACAATTCCCCATTCAAATGGGGAATGGCTATATCACGGAAGTATGCATAAAAAACTGTGTGATTCGCAAGCAAGGATTAATTACATCCGGATAAGTAGGTTTTCTTTTGAACTCTCCGTAGTGAACTTATGTCGGATATACTCGATCAATCGGTAGATTTGATATCTTTGAACCATCGAACTTTGGTGTATACCTAGACAATCACAAGTCACACAACCAACCCTTAACTGTTTTTTGTTCTCATTGTTGTGTTCGTTTCAATCATGAACACCGCTTGGTTTCATAAGTGCGTAGAGAACTGGCCATACACATTTATCCTTGAAGCGGCTAACACTTCACACTTACATAGGCGGTTCCTAAATGTGTTATCTCGTAGATACACTATTTGATATACCCCGTATCAAATTAAAATTTATTAAAAAGCCTTAATGCTTTATCCTTGGTACTGGACATTGTCTCATCACGATAATGGACCAAAAGTTTAGTTGACTATGTTGAACCGTCACTAATGACTTCATTTGATCTTCTTGAACCTAGATCTTGGGATCTCCAGTCTTCTAGGTAGAGTTGCCGCCACTATGACTTATTCTCGGCAATAGTCCAGTTCTCTTGGATGACTTCTCAACTACCTCTCTAGTTAAACCTTTCGTAAGTGGATCCGACACATTATCACTTGACTTACATAGTCAAACATGATAATTCCTCTAGAGAATAATTGTCTAACGGTTATATGTCTTTGTCGTATATGACGAGATTTACTGTTATACATAACGCTCCCAGCCTTTCCAATTGCCACTTGACTATCGCAATATATATATATATATATATATATATATATATATATATATATATATATATATATATATATATATATATATATATATAAGTCATCCCTGAGAACTGGACTATTGCCGAGAATAAGTCATAGTGGCGGCAACTCTACCTAGAAGTCAAGTGATATATATATATATATATATATATATATATATATATATATATATATATATATATTGGTGCCAACGGTTTGAGCTAAAATGGAATATCTTCCAAGAAATTTTGGAGCCATTCAGCTTCATCTAAGGCCATGAATTCAACCTCCATTTTAGAGCAGGCAATACAAGTTTGTTTGGACGACTTCCAAGATACCGCTCCTTCACCAATATTGATTATATATCCACTTGTGGACTTGGAATCAGTTGATCCGGTGATCTAATTTTCATTACAGTATCCCTCAATGGCTGCAGGATATTTACTGTAGTACAAGGCAATGTCCTGGGTATTTACTAAATGCCCCAAAACTCGTTTCATGGTCGTCCAATGAGATTGACCTAGATTTCTCGTATATCGACTCAATTTACTTATAGCACAAGCTATATCTGGTCATGTACAATTCATTATGTACATTAAGCAACCCAACACACGAGCATAATCCAATTATGATATGCTTTGGCCTTTGTTCTTTGCTAATGCAAGATTCACGTCAATTGGAGTATTTGCAACTTTAATGCCCAAGTGCTTGAATTTTTCAAGTACTCTCTTAATAGAATGAGATTGTGACAATGCCAGACCTTGAGAAGTCTTATGGATCTTAATTCCCAGAATTAAATCAGCAACTCCCAAGTCTTTCATATCAAACTTGCTAGTCAGCATACGCTTAGTAGCATTTATATTGGTAATTTCATTACTCGTTATAAGCATATCATCCACATATAAGCCAACAATAACTATGTGATTTGGAATATTTTTAGTGTACACCCATTTATCACATTCATTTATTTTAAAACCATTTGATAACATTGTTTTGTCAAATTTCGCATGCCATTATTTCGGTGCTTTTTTTAGTTCGTAAATGGACTTAACGAGTCTACATACCTTCTTTTCTTTACCTGCAACCACAAACCTTCCCTTAAATTTGTCAATAGTGTCATCATCTTTTATTTTCCTCTTAAAGATCCATTAGAACCCAACTGTTTATTTTCAGGAGGAAGATCAACCAATTCTCATGTATGGTTGTTCAATATGGATTCTATTTCACTATTGGCTGCATATTTCCTAAGCAATGATTCCGAAGAAGACATAGCTTCTTTAAATGTTTGAGGCTTATGTTATAATAAGAAAGCATAAAGTCTGGTCCAAATAAAGAAAGCATTCTTGGATGTTTACTACATCTTGGATCCTCCTGGTTAAGTATACTTTCTTTTGTTTTCCCGAGATCGTTTGGATCCTTCACTAATCGACTCACTTTCCTTTTTGTACTGATATATATTTTCAAATAACTCAGCATTATTCGATTTTATAACTATATTATTATAAATGTTGAGATTTTTTATTTATGAACCAGAAATTGATATGATTTACTATCAGTCGCATATCCTATGAAAACACAATCAACAGTTTTTGGTCCTATTTTTACCTTTTTGGGTATAGGAACTTTCACTTTTGCCAAATACCCCCACACTTTAAAATAATTTAATTTGGTCTTCCTTCCTTTCCATTTTTCATATATCTTATGGATTGTGTTTTGCTATGGGGTACTCGATTTAATATTCATTTGGCCGTAAGAACGGCTCCCCCCCACAAGTTCTATGGCAAACCAGAACTTATCAATAATTTGTTCATCATCTCCTTTAATGAACGATTCTTTCTTTCTGCAATCTCATTGGATTGGGGCATTTAAGGGGCCGTTGTTTGATGAATAATTTCATATTTTAAATATATTTATTCAAAAGGAGATTCATATTCACCACCCCTATCACTTCTTATCATCTTAATTTTCTTGTTAAGTTGTTTTTCAACTTTATTTTTGTATTGCTTGAGTGCGTCTATTGCTTCATCTTTACTATTAAGTAAGTAAACATAGCAATATCTAGTACTATCGTCAATAAAAGTTATGAAATACTTCTTTCGCCGCGAGATGATATTGACTTCATGTCACAAATATCTGTGTGAATTAAGTCGAAATGATTTGAAATCCTTTCAACTGACTTATATGGATGTTTAACATACTTAAATTCCACACATACTTGACATTTTGATTTGTCGCATTCAAACTTAGGCAATACTTCCAAATTAATCATTTTTCACAAGGTTTTATAATTGGCATGACCCAAACGTATATGTCATAGTTCATTTGACTCAAGTAAGACAAAGCTGAAATTTTTAATATTATTTTCAAGAACCATTACATTCAGCTTGAAAAGGCCCTCGGTGAGGTAATCTTTTCCTACAAACATTTTGTTCTTACTTATTACAACCTTATTAGATACAAATACGCATTTAAAACTATTCTTAACAAGAAGTCCAGTAGAGACTAAATTCTTCGTTATCTTGGGAACATGAAGGACGTTATTTAAAGTCACCACCTTTCTGGAAATCATTTTGAGAAATATTTTTCCACATCCATCAATCTTGACCTTTGAAGCATTTCCCATAGAAATCGTCTCATCGGGTCCAACAGGAGCATAAGTAGCAAAAACTTCTATAACAGCACAAATATGGTGAGTGGTTCTAGAATCAATCCACACTCTTTAGGATTGCCCACCAAGTTGCATTCGGAAAGCATGGCACATAAGTCATCAACACCATCATATTTTTCAACCACGTTTGCTTGACCCTTCTTCTTGTCTTTCTTCAGAGCACCACACTCCTTCGATTTGTGTCGGTTTTTCCACAGTTGTAGCAGTTTCCACTGAATCGCTTCTTGCTTGGGTTGTATTTCGGTCCAGAAGCCTTCTTCCTCTTTTTGTTCTCTTCAATAATATTTGCTCCCATTATTGTTAAGTTTCCACAGCCTCTCTTTCAGCAGCTTTGTTGTCCTCTTCGATTCTCAACCGAACAATGAGATCTTCAAGGGACATCTTCTTGCGTTTGTGTTTCAAGCAGTTTTCGAAGGCCTTCTATAAAGGAGTCAACTTCTCAATCATTGCTTCTACTTGGAATGTTCATTGATGACAAGACCTTCAATGAAATTTCTGTTAGTAAAAATACTAAGATTACTACTTTTACCATCAATATTAATTTGATTAATAACTTCAGCAAGGAGATCGTGAATAATCCCTTGCAATTCCTGGACTTGGGTAATAACAGAATTGTTATCTACTATTTTGTAGTCCAATAACGAACTTCTTCAATCCGGCATCTTCGGTTTTGTATTTCTTCCCAAATGCAGTCCATCGTTCTTTTGACATTTCCATGCCACTGTAGACGTTATACGAAGTATCCTCCAGCCCGCTTAGAATATAATTCTTGCACAAAAAATATGAATGTTTCCACGCCTCAATCACGAGAAAGCGTTCAATTTCTGGACTTTCATCAGACAACACATGAATATCTTCCTTGATGAACTTCTGGAGACTTAGAGAAGTCAAATAGAAGAACATATTTTGCTGCCAGCACTTGAAGTCAATCCCGGAAAATTTTTCGGGTTTCTTCGCCAGTGCCAATGCTGCCGGTTTTGTTCGACTCGTTGAGGTATTGACAGTCACCATCGAAAACGCTTGGTTTTCGTTATCATTAGTCATTTCTGTAAAAGAATGACAGTACTATTAAAATCACGTAGATTTTACTCTACAATAGAGTACAAAACCACAATGGTTTTACTCTGCATAAACAGTAAGAACAAATACAGAAAATATAATAAATTCCTTAAGCGTGTTAGTAAAACTGTATTTGTAAAATAATTCTGGATATATAAATGAACATAAACAGAAATGAACATAAACAAAAATAAACATAAATAGAAAACCAATTCGAGCCCACTGAATTCAAAGTGTTTCCTTAGAGAATTTAATCCCTCCTAGTACCCAAGGTTATGGATTATTTTCTCTCAGGATAGAATGAATTACACATTGGTGTAGTGGTACTTCAAACCCCAGTATTTCAGCGAACACAAAGTTCTATAGCAAAATACACTTACTGTTGCTTTGTTTGATGCTAAAAGTATACAGAAGACGGAGGAGAAACTCAAAAAATCATAGTGAAATTATGAGTAGAATAATATTGTATTTATAGCCAAAGTTGGGCTGAAATCAGAAGAGGTGCAACTCTTCAAAATGGTTGTTTATGCAAAATGACCACAACATAAATGTCATTACATAAATGGCTATTTACTCAAGAATAAAGAGGAAAAATTGAAGAGCATTTGACCAAATCCGAATCCGAATTCGAAGTCGAAGTTGAAGCCGAGTTAGCGACGATGAGGACGACGCGAGGCTTGCCTTCTTCTCAACCCTTTAAGACCAAAAAGAAGAGCAATTGCTTATATACCCATAAAAAATCTCTTCCTCTTCCAATATGGGATAATGTCCATTTGCCAAGGGTGAAAACTTAAAATTTAACTCAAAATTTTTATTTTCCTTCATTTTCTATTCACCCTCTTTTATGTATTTAATATATCAAATATAAAAAAAAAAACCCAACAATAACCATGCATAGTCCTCAGATAAATTTAATTTAACCTTGGAGGGATTGTCATTCCCAGCCTTTTCCGACATTGAGAAGCATGATGGCTAGGTTTGTCACACACAAAGCTGTTGTCTTTTTTCTTGAAGGTTTGATGATTGATTTTGAGTTTATAACCATTTTTTTTATCGTACTTGTTGTTTGATTTGTTGTGCCGCTTGTTGTCCTCCACAAGGTTGGCTCTTGTAGCAATCTCCTTTCCTTTGTGCTTCAATTGTTGTTTGTAGTCACTCCAAGATTTGGCAAGTTTTTCTATAAGCATACATGCAAGAAACTGTTCGGGTAGAGAGATATCTTCAGATTTGAGATCTTCAATCAACTTGTGATATTCGTTGATTTGTGTAGTTATGTCTTTGTCCTCCGTCATCTCTCACTTGTGGTAATTTCCAGTTACAAACTTTTGTTTTGTTGCATCTTTAGCAGTGTACTTTGTTATCATTGACTCCCAAATTTCTTTTGCCTCCTTGTAGGAAACATAGACATCGAACGACTCGTCAGAAAGAATAGAAAATATAGTATGTCTACATACCTTGTTAGCATGAACCCATTGGTCCATATGAATGGAAGTTGCTTCAGTTGGCTAAGGATTAGTAAGTGCCAATGCAGCTTCATGCATGTCCAAAATAAAATGTACACGTTCCTGTCAGCGCCTAAAATTATCTCCACCAAAAATCATAATTTTTGAAACATCAGAATGTTTGGCATAGGTAATTGGTGATGGAATAGCAACAAAAACAGTTGGTGTAGCAGGTGTAGTAGCATCAACAACATCGTTAAGATTGTTGGAAAATTTTGATGAATATCGACAATATGAATTTTGCTTGAGACGTGTCAAGGACACTGTCCTTAAAGATATTTCGCCCACACTGCGATAAATATTATGAGGCATATTTCCCAGGATTCAATAAGCTCTTTTGGTGTAACAAGGAGCAGAAACAACAAAAATTGTATAAAAAAAACCCGGCACAAAAAAAAAAAAATTTCACGGTCATTCTCAAATGAACACAAGAAGATATATTTATATATATTCCAAAAGTAATATGGATATGAGGAAAGTTAAAGCCATTAAGGCTTAAGGCCAAAACGTAAAAGCTTTTTAAATGTACAGATTTCAAAACGTAAAGTCATTCAAACTTATCATATGCCAAAACGTTAAAATCACATTAATTAACTTCAATCATATTTTTAATGTTTTCAAATTTTTAATTGATACGTCGGTATAAAGACCCATTAATATTATATTAAGATATTGAACCTAGATATAATTTTAAATATTTTTTTTAACACATCCTTTTAGGAAACAAATCTTGCTTGAATTTCTGTGAAAGGGTTTCAGTGAAAAAACTATAAACTAAGGATCTAATTGAACTGATGAACCGGAGAAGGATTATTGACTTGGAGAAACTAAGATCTCAAACCATATTCTTGTTCTCATTTCTACCTTTTTAATAAAAGCCTTTGCTTATAAAAAAATAATATTCTTGTTCTCATTTATTTAACATGTATACAAAATTGTCATTGCCTTAACCATCCACGCTAGTGCAAATAATAACACATTTGATGCTAGTCAAGCTTTTTACTTGTCACGACCCCAGTTCACTCTCCATGAACATGTCGTGATGACGCCTAGTCCCTACAACTAGGTAAGCCTAACAATGCGAAAGATAACCATAATTGCGGAAGAAAAATAAATAAAACTGGACTAGTGATAAAAAAAGGTGTCTAAGGCGAAGCCAACAACATTCCCAAAACCCGGAAACTCACAAATCACAAGCTAAGATGATATATAAGAGGCTCTGACTCAAGAATATCTATACAAGGAGAAATACTGAAAGAACTATACCTTTTACAGAAAGCTGGAAAGGGACTCCTCGGTCTGCAGACGTAGCAGTTATACCTTGAAGTCTCTACCGGTATGCCTCCTTCCAAAGCTGACAGAAACTAAACGGGAGTATCTGTATCTGCACTACAAAAATGTGCAGAAGAGTAGCATGAGCACACCACGGCGGTGCCCAGTAAGTATCAAGACTAACCTCGATGGAGTAGTGATGAGGAACAATCATGACACCTACCAGTCAATAAGCAATATAACATAAATAATAGAGATAATTATATAAATATATAAAGACTGCACTGATGAGTAAGAATGTTGCAATAATAGACAATAGGTAGAACGAGAATACAATAAATGATAATACAATAATGACAGCAGAAACCACGATCCAAGTCCTGAAGTCACAACACAACAAGGACAAACAAGTCACTAAGTCATTATTCTGCAATGATACTTACATAAGGACTTTTCAACTCTTTCCACAATCCTACCACAAACTCTCAGATTAGCCACAACTCATGAAGAACCCAGCATCTAAAGTCTAACACTTGGCATCTTGTGCCCCATCAATAACATAGTCATGCTGACAACTAACTAGTCAACTAGGGTCACTCTCACATTTATAATGGGTAAACAATGACATATCCCTACCCTTAGCCAAATCAGAAGGGATTCGTCTCTAATAGGAGGGTCTAACTATGTGTATGCTTGTGCAAATGTATCTAACATGAATCCTGCCAACTAGTAAGTATAAGAAATGGAACGACTAGCTCCCGGTTCATTCACCCCGGATAGAATCAATAAAAATATCAGTCAGAACACAATGAGTTTAAGGGGATCTCCCAGGAGTCGAACCCGTAGTCCATCATATCAATAATAGAGAATCTCCCGGGAATCGAACCCGTAGTCCATCATAACAATAACAGAGGATCTCCCGGGAATCGAACCCGTAGTCCATCATAACAATAACAGAGGATCTTCCGGGAATTGAACCCGTAGTCCATCATAATCAGCCCCTGACATAGCCCACCTTATTTCGCCACGTGTGCAATCATTAACCATGTAGCAAACACCACCTTATTTCGCCATACGTGCATCACAATATTCCCACCTTATTCCACCACATGCACAATCCACATATAAACATATAATATATCCCGTCTTATTACGCCTCATCTGCAAAGATATCAATAGCAATAATAACACGGCAAAGACCTCGTGTAAATCCCCAACAACGACCGCACGGTAGAGGCCTTGTACATCATGGTACCACACAACCACACAGTAACAATAACATCCCAACAAGGGAATCAACAACAGAAATAATAACGTCCCGGCAAGGGATTCAATAATAGTTAATAAGGTCGCAGATCACCAAGGAAACACACAATAACCTCAATGACAATCGACATAATAAACACATAATAACTACACTGATACCTCAACAATTGGACATGTAATATATTTGCACGAGGTTACAGATAAACTTACAATCAGGAAGTATCCAACAGTAAGAAAGTTAACATGAATAAAATAATTACCATTTAAGGAAATATCAATTAATCATAAGATATCTATTTTTCCTTCCAATTAAGATCGATTAATTATATGAGATATAACATTTATGATCTTCAATTAAAGACGAGTGTTTAGGGCGGGTATTATGACTATAGAAGGGTACTTGTCTTTAGTTAAACACGTAAAAAATCCATTTGACAGCAGAAATAAATCAAAAAGGGCAAACAATATTAAGCAAGACATGTAGAGGTGAAACTAATAGCAGAGAACTCAATCGTATCAATATTATCTTTCTACTCGGTGAATTTCACAAGTCTAAGAGCCTAAAAGGGATAATTTACCACAATTAAATCCGAGCACGCACTTGTCACCTCGCGTACACGAACTACAATCAATAGAGAAGACTCATATCCTAAGGAGAGGTTCCCCCACACAAAGTTAGGCAAGATACTTACCTCAAAACCGGCTAAAATTAACTAGCAACTACGTTCTTGCCACGAGTACTCAACTCCAAATGGCCCAAATCTATTCAATTAAACCACACATTGTAAATAATATCTCAAGCAACTGATTCTATAATTCAATGCAAAGATAAAGCGCGAAATTAGGTAAAATAACCAAAATGCCCCTCAGGCCAACATCTCGAAACCGGATGAATTTAATATTTTCAGAACCCTCGTACTCTCACTAGTCTAACCATATAAATATCTCAAATCGGAGGTCAAAATCTCCCTTAAAACCCAACAACTCGGTCTATGAATTTCTACCCATTTTTACATTCAAAAACCGAAATTGAAGGATGAAATTAAGAGAAGATTCATAGAAGTTGGTCTACATTGAGTGAGAAACACTTACCTAAGTTGCCTAGGTGAAAACCCCTCCAAAAATTGTGGTCTCCCGAGCTCCCAAGTCAAAAATATGAAAAATGGCATAAAACCTCATTTTGAAGAACATATAATCTGCCCAGTTAGATGGGCTCACATTCGCGTAAAGGAAATTTTAGGCTGCCCAAAAAAATACACATCGCGTTTGCGATGGTGAGAATGCAAATGCGGATGAGAGAAAAACAATGCTTCGCGATTGCGTGAGTAGGTATGCGAACGCGATAGAGAAAATATGATGGCCTAGGATTTGCTCATTGCGAACGCATGGAATGACAGGCGAACGCGGAGAAGGAAATGACAAAGCATCGCGATCACGAGCGTACCATCACGATCGTGTAGAAGGGTATCAGAAGAAGCAGTTACAGCAATCCAAAATGAAGGAAAAAGGATCCGTAGCCCACCCGAAATACACCCGAGGCCCCCGGGACCCCATCTAATCAAACACACAAGTCGTACAACCTAACACAGACTCGTTCAAAGTTCCAAATCACATAACACAATATCGAAATGACGAATCAAACCAAAAATCAAGCTTATGAACTTCTAAATCTTCAAATAACAAATCTCATGCCAAAACTTATAAATTCAACTTGGAATGACGCCAAATTTTGCAGACAAATCCAAAATGACATAACGGAGCTACAGAATCTTCTGGAATTCAATTCCGACCCTCGGATCAAAAACTCACTATCGGACCGGAAACTTCAAAAATTCAAACTTCGGCATTTCAAGCCTAAATAAGCTACGAACCCCCAAAATTCATTCCAAACATGCTCCCAACTCCGAAATCACCCAACGGAACTAACAGAACCATCGGATTTCCATTCCAAGGTCGTTTTCACACTATTCCAAACACGGTCCATCTTTTAACCTCATAAGCTCCCATCTAAGGACTAAATGTCCCAAAATAATCCGAATCCTAACACCAAACATCCCGACAAACCAAAATAGCAGAAATAAACTTATGGGAAGCAGTTAATAAGGGATAAGGCCGTGAATTCTAAAAACGACCAGTCGGGTCGTTACATGCTCCCACACTTAAACATTCGTTCATCCTCGAACGAGCATAGAGGACTCACCTAAGGTGTTCAAGACACTAAGTGCGCACTTCCAACATACACCCGCGGGTGATCCCACGTCACCCCAATCCACTTAAGCCTGACGACTCAACCTCAACTGAAATTTAACCTTTCTAACAATACCAATAGGCCTCCAGGCCATACTTTCTCACCTTCCATCTGTTTCCACAAGACCCGATTCCAAGTCCATAGCCGGTATCAGTCTCAACAATTCAACACAAGCCCACACTCACAGGGTACAACCACACAACATGACACACCACACATAGTCCCGTAATAATATTTCTGATAGCAATAAAAGACCCGAGATCAATTTTGTACCGGCCATAAGCCTCATCTTCAATAGGAACTCTTTTCAACCACCCATAACACTGGCGATGTTACAACAACCACAAGAAACCACATGGACGAAGCACCCGATTAACCAAATCTCAGCCATCACCGGCAGGTACACCCCCAGAAACTAAAACTCAAGGAGCATAGAACAAAAATGAATGAATATGAGAAGGGAAACACATAAGAGAACTAGCAAACAATTAAACTAGCACAAAATTCTTCTAAAACACAAATATACAAGACATCTAACAAGAAAGAATGAATGCATATAATGGGCTCACAAAGATCTTATACTGATATAACTCTCACCACAGTACACAGCCCGGTCTCAACATATCAAGTCAGCTGAAATCACGAGGGTCTCGCCCTCAACACTGGATCACAAATAGGGTACACATCAACCCATCTAGAGACTCTCACTAGATCAATTCCGTCTACAATTTACACATAGACTAGCTCCCACACTGGTAGAGCATAAAAATCATAGCTCGTAGCCAAAAATGCTCGGAAATCACATCAAGCCTACCAGAATCAGACAACTGGAAAATACCACTAGCCTCATAACTCTCGACAACGGCTAGAACAAACGATAGATACGTCTATCACTCATTAAACCTCTCAATGGGATAATCACATAGATAGAGTGCAAATCATGAAACACTCCAATAAATGAAACAACAAACAAGGAACTCATCATAATAATTAGAATTATGATGAACTGCAGATAGTGTCTTTCTATAACAAACTGAATCTATACCTGAGTGACATTAGCTGGCGTACCGGCCTCAAACCTACTATATGAAACACATCAACGAGCTGAGCCTCCCCCTCTTGGGTGCCCTCTCCCTGTCTGAATACCTCGCTGCGACACATCGGTCCGAAGTCTGGGACAATCTCTCACCATGTGGCTAGTATCTCCACACTCAAAGCACCCTCTCTGCTGATGAGGTGGTGGAAACTGTACGGTACGGGTCCTCCGAGACCCATGAACACCTGAGCCACCATGCGAAGCCTGAAGCGCGAACTGAACTGGCTGACATGCAAAACCTCTACCATGACGCACCCTACCCTCAAAATAAGGACCAGTATATCTCACCGACCTACGAGGCCTCCTCGCCTCCTTCAACTCTCCCTCCTGATCTCGTTTGCTCGTTGTCATGACTTTGCCTGCCCTCTCTCTCTCTAGCATGCATACCCTCTATCCTCCTAGCAATGTCCACCACCTGCAGATATGGAATATCTATTTCCAACTCACAAGCCATGCTGGACCTGATGCTAGGAATAAGCCCCTCGATGAACCGGCGAACCTTCTCACGAATAGTGGAAACCAAGGCTGAGGCATGCCTAGCCAAACTAGTGTAACAGATAGCATACTCCGAGATGGTCATAGCACCCTGGCACAAATGCTCAACTCCACGCGCCATGCATCCTTGGGGCTCTGAGGAACAAAATCTCTCAGAAACATCTCTGAAAACTGAGTCCAGGTCAGTGAAGCTGCCTCGTCTAGACTGTCTAACAAATAGGTGCACCACCAATCATATGCGGCCCCTCAAAGCTGGAAAGTAGTGAAAGAAATCCCGCTCGATCTAGAGATACCCATAGTACAAATAATATGGTAACACTCAACAAGGAACCCCAATGCATCGTCTGATGCTAATCCACTAAACACCGGTGGACCATACTTCTTTAACCTCTCTAGTCTCACCTACCCCTGCTCGGAAACCGCTACCATGCCCTCGGGCTGAACTGGTTCCGCAGGCGGCGCAAGAATAATTTGGGGAACCTGCTCAATGTGCGCTCACTGCTCAGGAATGCGGGCGGCTGGAGTCTGTGCTCCTCCCCCAGCCTGGGTATGGCTATAGCAAGGGGAAGCAATCCGTCATGAGCCAAAGTGGTGTACAAACTCATGAACTGTGCCGAAGTTTCCTGAATGGCCGGGGTAGTAGTAGCACTAGGCGTGTCAGGTGCCTGGACTCTGGCTGGATCTGTTAGTGGTACGTCGGCGGCAGCTCGCACATGTGCTCTTACTGCACCACGTGTGCGTCCTCGAACTCTACCTTGATCCCAACCTCCGACGGCTGCAGCAGGGGGCGCGGGTGCTTGATAACCTCGGATAGTACATGTCCTCACCATCTATGAGAGAGTAGAAGACAGGGGTTTATGACTGTGGATGTCAAAAATCTCGTACGACAGGGAAATCAAATGAAGTGAAATTTTCCTAATAATTACATAGCCTCTCGCAGATAAGTACAAACATCTCTGTACCGATCCACGAGACTCTAATAAACCGGCTTGTGATCTGTGACTCCTATGAACCTAGAGCTCTGATACCAACTTGTCACGACCAAGTTTACCCTCAATGAACATATCCTGATGGCACCTAGCCCCTACGACTAGGTAAGCCTAACAATGCGGAAGATAACCATAATTGCGGAAGAAAAATAAATAAAACTGGACTAGTGATAAAAAAAGGTGTTTAAGGTGCTGCTTGGCACATACCATAACAATTCTCGAAGCCAACAACATTCCCAAACCCGAAAACTCACAAATCACAAGCTAAGAGGATACATAAGATGCTCTGAGTCAAGAATATCTATACAAGGAGAAATACTGAAAGAACTATACTTTTTACAGAAAGCTTGAAAGGCACTCCCGGTCTGCGGACGTAGTAGATATACCTTGAAGTCTCTACCGGTATGCCTCCTTCCAAGGTTGACAGAAACTGAATGGGAGTACCTATATCTGCACAAAAAAAATGTGCAGAAGAGTAGCATGAGCACACCACGGCGGTGCCCAATAAGTATCAAGACTAACCTCGATGGAGTAGTGACGAGGAATAGTCATGACACCTACCGGTTAATAAGCAATATAACATAAATAATAGAGATGATTATATAAATATATAAAGACTACACTGATGAGTAAGAATGCTGCAATTCATAGTAAGGCTAACAGACAATAGGTAGAACGAGAATATAAATGATAATACAAGAATGATAGCAGAAACCACGATCCAAATCCTGAAGTCACAACATAACAAGGACAAACAAGTCGCTAAGTTATTATTCTGCAATGATACTTACATAAGGACTTTCCATCTCTTTCTACAATCCTACCACAAACTCTCAAACTAGCCACAACTCATGAAGAACCCAGCATCTAAAGTCTAACACTTGGCATCTTGTGCCCCATCAATAACACTGTCATGCTGACAACTAACTAGTCAACTAGGGTCAATCTTACATATATAATGGGTAAACAATGGCATATCCCTACCCTTAGCCAAATCAGAAGGGATTCATCTCTAATAGGAGGGTCCAACTACGTGTATGCTTGTGCAGGTGTATCTAATAGGAATCCTGCCAACTAGTACGTATAAGAAATGGAACGACTAGCACCCGGTTCATTCACCCCGGATAGAATCAATAAAACTATTAGTCAGAACACAATGAGTTTAAGGGGATCTGCCGGGAATCAAACCCGTAGTCCATCATACCAATAATACAAGATCTTCCGGGCCCGTAGTCCATCATTCCAATAATAGAGGATCTCCCGGGAATCGAACCCGTAGTCCATCATAACAATAATAGAGGATCTCCCGGGAATCGAACCCGTAGTCCATCATAACAATAACAGAGGATCTCCCGAGAATGGAACCCGTAGTCCATCATAACAATAACAGAGGATCTCCCGGGAATTAAACCCGTAGTCCATCATAACAATAACAGAGGATCTCCCGGGAATTGAACCCATAGTCCATCATAATTAGCCCCTGACATAGCTCACCTTATTTCGCCACGTGTGCAATCAATAACCATGTAGCAAACACCGCTTTATTTCGCCACACGTGCATCATAATATTCCCACCTTATTCTGCCACATGCGCAATCCACATATAAGCATATAACATATCCCGCCTTATTACGCCGCATGTGCAAAGACATCAATAGCAATAATAACACGGCAAAGACCTCGTGTAAATCCCCAACAATGACCGCACGACAGAGGCCTCAGACATCATGGTACCAACAGCCACATCGTAACAATAACATCCCAGCAAGGGAATCAACAACAGAAATAATAACGTCCCGGCAAGGGATTAAACAATAGCTAATAAGGTCGCGGATCACCAAGGAAACACACAATAACCTCAACGACAATCAAGACATGATAAACACATAATAACTACATTGATACCTCAACAGTTGGACATGTAATATATTTGCACGAGGTTACAGATAAACTTACAATCAGGGAGTATCCAACAGTAAGAAAGTTAACATGAATCAAATAATTACCATTTAAAGAAATATCAATTAATCATAAGATATCTATTTTTTCTTCTAATTAAGACCGATTAATTATATGAGATATAACATTTATGATCTCCAATTAAAGGCGAGTGGTTAGGGCGGGTATTATGACTATAGAAGGGTACTTATCTTTAGTTAAACATGTAAAAAGTCCATTTGACAGCAAAAATAAATCAAGAAGGGCAAACAAATATTAAGCAAGACATGTAGAGGTGAAACTAATAGCAGGGAACTCAATCGTATCAATATTATCTTTCTACTCGGTGTATTTTACAAGTCTAAGAGCCTAAAAGGGACAATTTACCACAATTAAATCCGAGCACGCACTCGTCACCTCGCGTACACGGACTACAATCAACGGAGAAGACTCAAATCCTAAGGGGAGGTTCCCCCACACAAGGTTAGGCAAGATACTTACCTTAAAACCGACTAAAATAAACTAGCAACCACGTTCTTGCCACGAGTACTCGATTCCAAATGGCCCAAATTTATTCAATTAAACTACACGTTGTAAATAATATCTCAAGCAACTGATTCTATAATTTAATTCAAAGATAAAGCGCGAGATCAGGTAAAATGACCAAAATGCCCCTCGGGACAACATCTCGGCACTGGATGAATTTAACATTTTCAGAACCCTCGTACTCTCACGAGTCTAACCATATAAAAATAACTCAAATCGGAGGTCAAATACTCCCTCAAAACCCAACAATTCGGTCTATGAAGTTCTACACATTTTTACATTCAAAAGCTGAAATTAAAGGATGAAATTAAGAGAAGATTCATGGAAGTTGGTCTAAATCGAGATAGAAACACTTACCCGAGTTGCCTAGGTGAAAACCCCTCCAACATCGTGGTCTCCCGAGCTCCCAAGTTAAAAATATGAAAAATGGCATAAATCCTCATTTTGAAGAACATATAATTTGCTCAGTTAATTGTTTATCGCGAACGCGTAGATGGGCTCACTTTCGCGTCGAGGAAATTTCAGGCTACCCAAAAAAAATACACATCGCATTCGCAATGGTGAGAATGCGAATGCGGATGAGAGAAAAACAATGCTTCGCGATCGTTTGAGTAGGTATGTGAACGCGATAGAGAAAATATGATGGCCTAGGATTTGCTCATTGTGAACGCGTGGAACGACATGCGAACGCGGAGGAGGAAATGACAAAGCATCACGATCGCGTAGAAGGGTATCAGAAGCACCAGTTACAACAGTCCAAAATGGAGGAAAAAGGATCCGTAGCCCACCCGAAACACACCCGAGGCCCCCGGGACCCCGTTTAATCAAACACACAAGTCATACAACCTAACAAGGACTCGCTCGAAGTTCGAAATCACATAACACAACATCGAAACGACGAATCAAACCAAAAATCAAGCTTATGAACCTCTAAATCTTCAAATAACGAATCTCATGCCGAAACCTATCGATTCAACTCGGATGACGCCAAATTTTGTAGACAAATCCAAAATGACATAACGGAGCTACAGAAACTTCCGGAATTCAATTTCGATCCTTGGATCAAAAACTCACTATCGGACCGAAAACTTCAAAAATTCAAACTTCGGCATTTCAAGCCTAAATAAGCTACGAACCCCCAAAATTCATTCCGAACACGCTCCCAACCTGAAATCACCTAACAGAACTAATGGAACCATCGGATTTCCATTCTGAGGTCGTTTTCACACTGTTCCAAACACGGGTCATCTGTTAACTCTTAAGCTCCCATCTAAGAACTAAGTGTCCCAAAACACTCCGAATCATCACACCGAACATCTCGGCGAACCAAAATAGCATAAATTAACTTATGGGAAGCAATTAATATAGGATCGAGGCGTGAATTCTAAAAATGACCGGTTGGGTCGTTACAATACAATAGCTACTGCTATCTCAACGAAGTAAGTTGGGATCGGTTTTACGAATCTTCACTAAGGATGTGTTTGGTATGAAGAAAAATATTTTCTGGAAAATAATTTTTAATTTTTTCATGTTTGGTTGGCTTAAATATTTTGAAAAATATTTTCCTTATCAATTTATTTTCCTCCAGTTGGAGGAAAGCGTTTTCTTATCAGGAGGAGGGAAAATATTTTTCAGAACTCCATCTCAACCTTCCCCACCCTCGCCAACCCACCCCACCCCTGTCCAAAAAAGGATGTTTTTTTTAAATTTCAGTTTTTCTGTTATCACTCACCGTACTGCCCCTCCATCACCCCTTCCCCCCTTTTCTTTTTACCTTAATTTTCTTTTTTGTAATTTTAAATTTCTGTTTTTTTTTCATTTTTCTACACGACCAACCCAGCCCCCCACCTCCCCCCTCCGCACAAAAATATATTTTGCATTTTTTTTATATTGAAATTTCTATTTTTTTCGTTTTACAACCAGCCCTAGCCCCACCTCCCCCTAAGTCCCCCCTTCTCCCGAATTTTTTTTTAAATATATTTTTCAGTTTTAATTTTTTTATTTAACGGTTTAAAGGCTCAAAATTTTACAAGTTTCAAAATTATGAGTTCGGAGGTTTATGTGTTTGGAAGTTTATGGGTTTAGAAATTATAAAATTTACGGGTTCGAAATTTTGCGGTTTTGAAAGTTAAGTAGCTCGAAAGTTTATGAAATTTATGGGTCTAGAAAGTTGTTGGTTTGGAAGTTTATGGCTTCATATTTATTATATCTAAATTATTTATGAATACTCTTGAGAAGTTATTTTCCTTAATTTGCGTACCAAACACCGAAAAATGAATAAGATTACTTCTTGTTTTATTTTTCACGGAAAAAACATTTTCCGTTTCGCCAAACACACCCTAACTGTTCCTAAAAAATGACATCTTTACTTTCAATTCTATCCTCATTGAGAAATTTTTATAGCCACACAAATAATCTGGCATGTTTAGCACCACAAGTTTCAAAAGAATTAAGCCACACAAATATCATTGTTTGTTTAGGACTATAAATTTTAAAAGTCTTCATTTCTTTTTTAAACTCCATTCCGAGTCAAATTGGTTCATATAAATTGGAATGTTAGTTGCCTGTTAATTTAGAGTAAAATTTATCATGGTGAATACGTGGCATTGAAAATTTGATACACATTTGGTCTTTTGGCAGGTTTCATCTGTTGTTTTTCGCAAGGACATTGACATTCTTCTGGATTTCATAGAGAGGCTGAAGAATGGACGAGATCAAATTGCTCTTGACACAGATGAAATTGAAAATCTAACAATGTTGCTGAAGTTTATGTCGTCATTTTTTCAGCTTTTTTATTTCATTCCCGGTGGTTTTGATGCCGAAATATCTTGCGTATTATATGAGCTTCATGATCTGGTTCGGTCACTTTTTAATTTGAGTGGAGATGACATGCTGCGTAGGTTGACGGATGATGTCGCTCCTTGCCTCATGAAAAAGATGGATAGTTGTCTCAACTCATATCATAATTCTGAACCAAGTGCCACTATGACTGAGGACCAGTTGGTTGAACTTTTGGACGCCCTCCTCGTGTATCTCCATGATCAATCCAAGTTTCTTTATGAGTTCATTTGCCCATTAAAGACTGAATATGAGGTTCTTCAGAATGTATGTGGTAATTTAAGAGATTTCCATGGGCTAAAAGTAAATAATTACATTGAGTATGAGACAATTGAATATGTCTTACCTCAGTTTCAACTTATAGTTGAGAGAGTACGACACTTCTGTTTTACCTTTTTTGCTTATCATTGTGAAATGATAGGTGATGTTCCTCAAGTCGAGCTAGCTCATCTTCTTCTGGAGATTGTTCCTATTCAGCTGGAGGTTATGCACATATGTTGTACAGATTTGAAAGCTTCAAAATCAGCAGAAGTCGGACACTTCAGTAGGCAGCTCTTAGAATCCTCTCCCGACATTCTTAGAGAATATCTTATTCATCTACAAGAGCAGAGGGTTAATGTTATTACTCTTAGCACTTCAGCTCAAAACATTCATGTCATGATAGAGTTTCTATTGATTATTCTTACAGATGTGCCCAAAGATGTTATCCATCACGACAAATTGATTGTATTTTTGTCACGTGTTGTAGATCTTACGAGGGAGGTATCCATTCTTGTTCGCAACTCAGAAGAGAACACAAGGAATGAAGAGAATATGAATGAAACAAGTTGTGCAAGTCTAGATTTGCTGGGAAATATTGAATTCCTGAAGAAAGATCTCAAACATGTTTTCTTGAAAGCCCCCGAAGACTCATATCAACTCTGCTTCCCCAAGAGTGATGGATCACTCTTCATGAATCTTCTATCGATAAACTTAGATGGTTTGCTCAATTCCAATGCTTATGCAGTTCCTTTGATAAAGGAAGAAATTGGGTTGGTGAAAGAATACCTACAGTTCATACGTTCATTCTTTGGGAATGTTGAGAAAGAATTGAATAAGGATCTTTGGACTCGTGTTCTAGATGTGGCATATGAGGCGGAACATGTCATCAATTCAATTCTTGTAAGAGATCATGGTCTCTTGATGCTTATTTTCTTGCTACCTGATACCGTACAAAAGATCAAGCTTATTAAGAAAGAGGTACATGAAAACATGAGTCTTATTGTTGTAAACGCTCCTAACAAAACAGTTGAAAGAAAGTCATCAAAAAAGCAAGTTGGTAAAATAATTGTAGGCTTTGAGGAGGAGAAAAACCTGATAATTTCACAGCTTACTAGTCGACTAGCAGAGCTAGATGTTATTTCGATCATTGGCATGCCTGGTGCAGGTAAAACTACTCTTGCGTACAAAGTATTCAATGATAAGTCAGTTACTAGTCATTTTGATATTCGTGCATGGTGCACAGTCGACCAAGAGTATGACAGCAAAATTGTGTTGCATAAAATTTTTAATCAAGTTACTGGTTTAGATGCGGAATTTATTGAGGATTTTGATATTTATGATGAGCTTCGAAAAAAGTTGCACAGTAGGAGGTACCTTATTGTATTGGATGACTTGTGGGATACTAAAGCATGGGACGAGCTAACAATGCCTTTTCAGGATTTTCAAAAAGGAAGTAGAATTCTTTTAACAAGTCGAGAAAAGAGAGTGGCTTTGCATGGAAAACGTCATAGTAATCCTCTTAACCTTCGATTGCTAAGACAAGATGAAAGTTGGGAGTTATTAGAGAAAAAGGTATTCGGAGAAGAAAGCTGCCCTGATGAACTAAGGGATGTTGGAAAAGAAATAGTCCTCAAGTGTGACGGTCTTCCTTTGGCACTTGATCTGATTGGTGGGGTCATTGCAAAGATGGAAAAGAAAGAGGATTTGTGGCTTGAAGTTTTAAATAATTTGAAATCCTTTAAGAATGAAGGGGAGGTGATGGAGGTTATAGAGTTAAGTTATGACCATTTATTGGATCACTTAAAGCCATGCTTGCTCTACCTCGCAAGCTACCCAAAGGACGAAGATATTCAAATCTCTCAATTGAAAGACTTATGGAGTGCCGAAGGGTTTGTGGAACAAAATGACATGAAGAGTGTGGAAGAAGTATCAGAGTCTTATGTGGATGAGTTAATTTCTAGTAGCATGGTAATACTTTTCAATGAGAGAGGTATCAAAATTCATGATCTTGTGCATGATTTTTGTTCGAGAAAAGCCGAAAAGGAAAAGTTGTTTGGATTTGTAAGTTCAAGTGATCTATCCTCTTCTTCAGATCTGATGCCACAGCGAATGACCATTCATTATGATCGCTCAGAAACAACATTTGTACTGTTCAGCCCAGAAAAGAAAAATCCTTATGTTAAACACCTCCTCTCTTTGAAGGTAGACAAGTATGGCGTGCTTCCTGAAAACTGTCACCTAAGACACTTGAGGCTTCTTAAAAGGTTGGAGCTTCTCCACATAGCATTGGCAGATTCTTTGCTAAATGAAATAGGCATGCTTGTTCATTTGAGGTACTTAAACATTCTAACATATGCAAGAGCTTTCCCTCCATCATTTGCAAACCTCTTGAATCTGGAAACTCTGCTGGTGGATAATGGTTCATCAGCAATGGTAATATCACCAAGTATTTGGAGTCTTCCAAAGCTACGACATCTGAGAATGAGTAGTTTTTATCTCTTTGAACCGACCATCGATAAACCAACAGTGTTAGAAGAGGAGTTGAAGTTAGAGAATTTGAGAATATTAAATAATCCCATCATTTTCTGTTTGGAAGACAGAAAGGAGATATTAAAAAGTTTTCCCAATCTTCGAAGCCTTAGTTTCAGCATTGGTATACCAAGGAATTTCAGATCAGATGCAATAAGAGAGCAGATTTGTTTTCCAAGATTGGATGTCCTTAATGAACTAGAAGAAGTTTGCGCATATTTGGGTGTCAGTAGGCTCTTCCATCCACGTACAAATCCGTGGGATTTTCACTTCCCTTCGAGCTTGAAAATATTGGACCTGATAGAGTTTGATCTTACATCCGATTCACTATCAAGAATTGCGAGATTACCCAACCTTCAAGAACTGTTTCTAAACTGCTTAACCATCCAGGGGAAAGAATGGAACGCTGAAGAAGTCACCTTCCACAGTCTCAAATTGCTAAAGTTGGCGTGGGTGTCTTTTTCCAAATGGCAGGTAGGAGAGGAATCGTTTCCTGTGCTCGAGGAATTACAATTACAATACTGTCATGAGCTTAGGGAGATTCCAGAGAGTTTTGGGGATATTACTTCATTGAAGTCTATCACACTGGATAGCAAATCTCAACTTGAAGAATCAGCACTAAGGATTAAGGAATATATTTCAGAAATGACAGGAAAAGACAAGCTTGAACTTGTAAAGCATTCCTTTTAGGGATCTGCATAAATCTCTGTGAGTATATACGAATTTATTATCTTCTTCGTACTTTAATTTCTTTTCCAGTGTTCTTTTTCCAATTAGTTTAACCTCTATAATCTTTTTTTGCAGACCCCATTTTTCTTTTTGGGGAGTAAAGCTGCTAAGGGATAGCAAAAGTACCGTACAAACAGGTATCACATGTGTTACAAATTTTTTCTATTTCCTTCTTAAATGTAAGCTCTGCATCTGATTCTTCTATTAGGGCACGATTGGTCCAAGGGATAAATGATAATTAATCCCGAGATTAAATTTGAGATGAATTTATTTCATGTTTGGTTGGGATAAAATAATCGTATAGCTAATCCCGGGCATTAGGTATCCCCGGATTGTATTGCTTTTTTATCCCTATGGAACGGCGGGATAACTAATTCCAGAACAATTAATCATTATAACTTCGTTTCCCAACCAAAAGAGACTCTTTGTTTTTCACTTTAGAATTCAGCGAATCTCAAATTTAGCTTATTCCCATGTAGTTTTGAAACGTTTGATGCTTTTTTGAAATGACATATTAACCAACCTATGATATAAGAATAGTCACATATGTCAAATCGGCATTTTGTACAGTGAGTCCGTGATATAAACGAAAATTACGAGAAAAAAGAAACTCATTCAATCAGATATTAAATACTTAACTTTTGACTTTTGTCCACTCATTTCTTTAGTTGTAGCTGTTGCGTACGTAGTAACTTGCTCTTACTTTTCTTCCTTCAAAACTCACACCTTCAACAATAATACCTATACATGTTGAAGATCAACATATGCATTTTAAGATAGCTGCAATATCCCAATGATCAGAAAAGGACTTTTGCAACTAAATTATAATGGCCAGTAAATATCTTTTTTCCATTTTCTCATGTTATTGCCTTTTCTCCGTTATCTCAATCCTCTTTCTTTCCCTTCAAAAACCATGCCCTTTTCTCTGCCTTCAAAACTCATGCATGCGACGACAAGCCGACCCAGTTCAATACCCACTTCGTGGGTGTCTGGGGAAGGGAATACTCTAGGCATCCTTCCCCTGCTTTGCAGCAGAGAGGCTGATTCGAACCTGCGACCTGACACACCACGGCAAGCAAGGTTACCGCTGAGCCAAGCCGGCCCCTTCAAATGTAGTTTAACTATAATTTATTTGGTGATCGCCTTCGATAGCAATGTCTATACGATGTATGCATTTAACATAGAGGCAACATTGTAATGAACATAAAATTAAAAGACTTTTTCTAATGTTGCCTTTTTATGTTATCTCAATCCATTTCCTTTCCTTTCAAGAGTCACGCATTTATCTACCTTCAAAACTCACGACTTTGACAATAATATCTACAAATTTAGTTTATATTTACTTTTGTGATATGGACTTTAGACTATATTAGATTTTCATTGTAACCTTTGATATTGACATTGCATAGTAGTTCAACTTCCTATTGCTTCTCTTCCTTCAAAACTCACGCTTTCACAAAACATATCTATAAATATTATTTATAAGTAGTTTACTAGACTTTAGACTATATTAAATTTTCATTGTGGCCTTAGATATTGGTATTGCATAGCAGTGCAGCTTCCCGTTGCTTCTTTTCCTTCAAAACTCACTAACAACAATATCTACATGTTGTTTATAGATAGTTTACCGATTTCGACTTTAGACTATATTAGCTTTTCATTGTACTCTTAGATATTGGTTTCATATATATATAGTAGTAGTTCCGTCACTAATTCTCTTCCATTAAAACTCATGACTCCTTCAATAACAATATTTGTAACATTTGTTTATATATAGTTGAATGATATGGACTTTTAACTATCTTACATTAATTTTCATTTTTAGATAGATAGGAATACAATTGATCTTCGTGATTCTTGTGTGTGGTTCGATTATCACCTATTAATTGTTCATAATGTGATTCGTGATTCTTCGTGTGTGCTATATATGTACAGAGACGTACTCAATCGATGCTGGATGCTGGATGATAGGAAGTTGTCTCCTCTTGATGAATCTTATTGACTTTGTAGGCATTTCCTATGCTTGGTTTACTGCTGTATATTTTAATTTTAGAATTCTTTTTGACATATTTTATCTATATTTTGTTGTTGAGTATTTTTGGCATACCCAACCAATTTGTGTTTATAAGTTTGACTTATATGATCCAGTTTCGTTTACGTGTTAATTTGCAGTCATCTAGGCTCTTAACAAATTGACTGGCAGCTATTGCTAATTAAACTGTTGGTTTGAAAATATTCGGTTTTTTTTTTTTTGTGATAAATTCTACATTTTTTATGCATTTCTTTTGACCTTACTTCTCCAAGCAGATAAAGCTGCAAGTAAGAAGAGATTTCTGGAATTTTACTTTGCTTCCCTTCAAATTATAATGTTGGCGATCATTAATTTGAAATTACAGTATGCAGAGTGTTAAAGCTAAAAACAAAAAGATTATATTAGTGATTAATCGATTTGCAAAATTAAGTTTTGCATGCATACATGAAATGTTTTTCCCATCTCCACCAATTTAATAAAAAGATTTAAGTAAAGTTATAGTTTCTTTCCACTTAACTATTTTTTTTATATAATAATTCTACTCCATATCCTATTTTTTCTTAGTAATATTGCAAGTTTGTTCTTCATATTGTCGGTGCATGACATCATCAAACGACGACAATCGATACAATCTATCTAAACATTGTTATACCCCATTTTAACACGGGTCAAACTAGAGTATAACATATTGGGTAATTCTGCGGGTTTAATTAATTAAGAGAGTCGCCACCTAATTATTCTAACGGTGAATTAGGACACCAATTTGTATACATAGTGCTTAAATAAACTCTATTTTATGGTCTGCTTAACCTTAAATTTTTAGGTAAGGATTCTAATTAATCCTATAGGGAAGGTTGTTGAAGCACCCTATACGATCCGTTAATTACGGTTAACCGGCCAAACTTAGATTAATGCTAAAAGTTTTAAACCTAGACGTTAGAACAAAAGTTAATACATGAAAAGCTATTTTGCATATTTTGTTTAAAGAAAGATCTGACTTGGATAAAGAGACGAGGGGAACTACCATTTGGAAGAAAAAGTTTTCAAGAAAATAAGTTACTGCTTTTTAAAATTTTCGAAAATCCATTTAACTTTGAAAGTAAATTTTCTTTTAGGCCTTTCCAAATTTGATACTTAAGAACTGACATTGTCCGAAAACTTTAAATGTCTAGACCAAGAAATCAGTTAACTTAAAATTCTTCAAACTTTAAACACAAGTCATCAAAGCAACTAAGAATGCGTAATAAGCAACTGAAAGAAAGTTATCAAGCATAATGTCCAGAGTAAACAACTAAAGTAGTAGTATAGCAGGACGTTCTCTATATTCCCTCGGCCCTCTTCATTCTCTATTCGGATGTATTTTGAGAGGCGAGACCACACGAAGGGAGGTATGGACACATGTTCCTGTTCTAGCAGCAGCGTGAAGTCTCGCATTAAGACTCCGCTCGGTTTCAACGTGTTCATGCGAAGCAAACAGAAAGAAAAGTAAGTAGTAAAGAAGCCGGGCTCATACCCAAACACAAGAACAGAATGAACAATAATAAAGTCACATAATCTTTCAACTCTATTACAACCTATAGATTAGAAAACTTTTACAATCTTATAACTCATTAAGTTGTCATGCCCGCCGATAGTTTCATTATGAGAATTTGAACAGAAATTCAAGTAATAGGAAAGATAAAATACACACAAATCATTACAAGACAAACATTTTCACATATTATACTAACCAACACATAAAGAATATAACTTCTACTAATATAAATTGAGTGCTTAAGAAGTGTCTTCGGTTAGAAAGGATACAATTATTTTATCAGGTAGTGATATAAAATAACTGGACAAGAGTATGTTCAACACCTGCTATGGTCACTGTTAGATTAACAAATATGCCAACAGTTATAAAGACTTGCAAGTTTGTACTAGTGTTTCATAATAGTACATACTCCTATTAACTAAAATCCATTTAGACAAGAAATACTTTAAATCCTATGGGCATGGTCGCTAAGGCATAACAGAGCATATAAATTCAATACTTCAAAAATTATCTTTAACAGCTAGGCAAGATTTCTTTTTAAGATCATGACTTTCAATAAAAGAATCAAGAACGGAACTCCAAATATTGACAAGATACCACACATATTTTAACCGTGTTGAATAGTTCTCCCAAAATTAAAGAGTTTCCCAAAAAATCTTCACCATCAAAAGACTTGACTATGATTATATATTAAATTTAGACCTTAACGACCAATCACATAGTTGAACGATAAAACTAGTTAATCACACAATGAATAAATAAAAGTTGAAGCAGAAAGGAAGGTTCAAGAGCCATGTTTAGCTCCCAAAAGATTTTCTCTTATGTATTTATGGGCATATGATGTAAAAATCGGAAAAGATGAGGATATGCAGTCTTTATGCAGCAGCGACATCGTTGAGTCTTATCATGAGACTCTTCGGCTCCGGTGTTCATGCAAGACAAAGAAAATAAACATGGAGAGGAGTTAGAAATAAAAAAAATCTTCTTCTTACCTATAAGTACAGGATAAGTAAAATGATACCACACTACCATTCAAATCCATATTCTATAAACTTGCATATTTCATGTAAAGAAAGAATTCAAGACTTAAGCATGCTAAAGACTATCCAAAAAATACAATCTCCATCCAGTACAAAAATTAGAATAAAGGTGTCTTCTCAAACAAGAACTAAACTAGTATGTTCCTTAATGGTCATAGAAATACCGAAATAAGCTGAATATCAGTATTTTTATTATCACAGGGGAAAGGCAAAATTTCAGCATTTGCACCTATAATTCAAGCATGTAGCTCATTAATCAATTTCCTATAAAGTCCATATAAAGATCATAATTCATGGTATCATTATCATAAGGAAACATGTATTTCATTATGGTGATAAAAGGAGCATAGGCACAACCATTCACTTTTTCTTTGACTTGGGCAAAGGTTTATGGAAATATCTCCTAAATTCCTGTTTTTAATGAAGGCACGGTAACAACATGTATTTTGGGAATATCTTAATCACTTAAATCAAACTAAAATTTAGTTAAGTTATAGACGTGGTTTCTAAACTATAACAAAATATCTAAAGTTGCGACATAGTTTTACATAACAATATGCTTTACACTACGGTATTTATACCTAGACTTATACTTTGGAAACAAAATGCTAATCATAAAATCCTAAAGGGTATATTTTCTGTTACAATTGAATAGCAATAGCAAGTAACTTGATTTGGTCATAAACTTTTAACACGACAAATATGAGCACGTGAGAGACTTAAAGAATGAATTCCTCATTTCACTTTAACAACCAATATTATTGACACATCTCATTACACAGATAAAGAAGTAAACTTAAGATCTGCTCTTCTAAATAAACTCAACGCGTTAGCAAAGTGAAAAAAAGAATAAAATAGGGTCGGATTTTACCTGTTGTGGGGCAGTGAATGGGGCGTTATCGGGCCTCGTATCTACTCTTTAGTTACGAATAAATTCAAACCTTAGAACGAATGATTTGAAAAGCTTCTATCCCCGCTAAAGTCAACAGAGACAGAACATAAAGCTTGAGATATCTATTTGGATTTTTCGCACGGTTAAAGAATGAAAAAGAGTAGGAGTATTAGAGTAGGCCGTTGAAGGGTGTTCCACCATGAAATCGGCTGTAGAATTAGAGATGTATTTATAGATAAAGGTTAGGGCTTTGAGAGGTGATTATTTGGGCAGAATTTTAAGAGCAAGTTAGGCATTTGAATTTCAAAAGAGCCGTTTGAATTCTCAAGAGAAAATCTTTACACCAGCGATTAATTCTGGACAAAGGTCAGAAACTTTAAAAGTATTTTGGCCTCTTGTTGCAGACGAGAGAGATAGGAGTCACGAGATTTGAAGATAGACAATGAACTTACTCGAAATCATCAAGGCAAACTTCTTCCATGGTTGAGAAGAAAGTTGGAGTTACACTAGAAAGGGAAAGAGGGAAAGCAACGTATGAGATGAGATTATGGGAACCCTAGTTGTTTAGGTCTTGGGCTGCAAATGAGATTTAGGCTGCTGATATTGGTTTCTTGTTTGGGCCTTTGTTTGGCCGAAAATGAACATGCTTTGACGTAATTTTGAGTTCCAAAGTCCCTTCTTCTTATATTTCTTCAAACTTCTTAATTTGGTCAAATACTTAATCTTTACAATATATCATGTATCATATTAAACAGACAATAGTAATATTAATAACAATATTTTGAGATTAACAATAATAATGATAATAGTAACAATAATATTATTGAGTAGCAATAATAGTGGTGGTAATAGTAGTAGTAGTAGACATAATAATAATAATAATAATAATAATAATAATAATAATAATAATAATAATGAGTAGATAATGATAATAAAAATAATTAGGTCTAGTTTGTGCTAAGAATGATAAAATAACTATTCTTACATTATTAGTGATATTAGAAGCCTAAAGAAATAGTTTGGAAGAAAGGAGGGTCAAAATTGGATGTCAACAAACATTAATTATATAATCAAACAATATAGTATAAAGCAGTACAATGCAATACGATACATTATGAAACGACACGTAACAACCATCTAAACAAGTTGTTACTTTAACCTGTTCAATAGACAGCAAAACTATCCGAAAAAAGAAAGTATCTGTTGCGGAAGCCAAATGTATATAGTGTGAATGAGTCACAACTACTATACCAAAATTATGGCAGCCACCAAATCATAAATAAGACAATAAAATAACAATAAAAGGAACACCAGAATTTACGAGGTTCGGCTAATTTTGCCTACTCCTCGGACACAACCAATATTTTATTCCACTCCAAAATACAAGTGAAATAATATTAAAGAGAGAAGATACAAATGCCTTAAGAAGATAAGAAGGCAAATGAGAGGTGTGTTTAAATCCTAAACATTAGGCCTTCTTTTATAGGGGGAAAATCCCCCCAACTTAAGTCTCCCACCGATATGGGACTTTGCCACATTCAACAAATCTCCACCTTGACAAAATGCCACATCTTCAATTTTCTCTCTATAACAATTTTTGGTTGTGTCTTCATCTTCAATCTTCAGTGTTCATCAATCAAATCGAAACAATGTTGAAACTTGATCGCAGTCACCGCTTTTGTCAGCATATCAGGATTCTCTGACTCCACCGTCTTCTATGATTTCTCGTACAAAATGATACCGAACATCAATGTGCTTCGTCCTTGCATGATAAACTTGGTTCTTCGCTAATTGAATAGCACTTTGACTATCCCAAAAAATTGTGATACATTTTTGTTCAACACCAAGCTCCTTTAGCAATCCTTGAAGCCAAATTGCCTCCTTCACAGCCTCTGTAATAGCCATGTACTCTGCCTCTGTTGTAGACAAAGCAACTGTTGACTGTAAAGTAGACTTCCAACTAACTGGTGCCTTTGCAAAAGTAAACACATAACCAGTAGTTGATCTTCGTTTGTCCAGATCACCCGCAAAATCTGAGTCACAATATCCAACTACAGACTGATTGTCTTACTGCTCAAAAACTAACCCGACATCTACGGTATTATGAATATACCGTAGAATCCACTTCACAGAGCTTGCTAATGCTCCTTTCCTGGATTGTGCATATATCTGCTAATAACTCCAATAACTTGTGAAATGTGAGGTCTCGTATAGACCATTGCATACATCAAGCTACCAACAGCATTTGCGTATGGTACCTTTGACATATACTCTTGTTCAGCTTCATCCAATGGTGACATATTAGTACTTAGCTTAAAACGGGGAGCAAGTGGAGTACTACTTGGCTTAGTCTTGTCATCTATGCCAAAACGTTGTAGTACTCTCTTCAAATATTCTTTCTGAGATAAACAGAGTTTCTTTGAACGTCTATCCCTTATTATCTCCATGCCAAGAATTTTCTTCGCCTCACCCAGATCCTTCATCTCTAACTCCTTCTTCAGTTGAATCTTCAACTTCTCAATTTCTTCCGAATTCTTGGAAGTTATCAACATATCATCAACATATAGGAGAAGATATATAAAGGAACCATTTTTAAGCTTGCGCAAATACACACAATGATCGTATTTGCTTCTCTTGTACCCTTGCTGCAACATAAACTTGTCATATTACTTGTACCATTGTCTAGAAGATTGTTTCAACCCGTACAATGATTTTTCAAGTTTGCACACCATATTTTCCTTACCGGCAACTTTGAATCCTTCTGGTTGAGTCATATAGATTTCCTCCTCCAAGTTTCCATGTAAAAACGCAGTTTTTAGTATTATTATATTGTTAATAGAGAGTTTATTAGCATATAACTTTGTATAATATTTTTTTTACTACTTTCTTTTTGTAATATAATAAAAGATATATTTTATTACTCGTAAAATATTATTTTATTTTAAATTTTATTTGTTATTCACAATTATAAAATCTGAATTTTAATTAATAAAATCCCTATTAAATTAAAGGAACTAATATAGTCATCGAATAACTTTTTTGTTCTGTATTTTTTTAATTATATTATTCAATATTTAGTATTATTATATTATTAATAAAAAAAATATTAGCATGTTACTTTATTTAATATTTATGTCTGTTGCTTTCTTTTGTATAATATTTTTCTTATATTCTTGATGAGTGAATCTTTATATAAATATAGATATATGATTTAAATTAATCAAGAATAGCTTAGATTTTATTGTAAAAGTGCCAAATAACTTTTTCGTAATACTATCAAATTAATACAACAATATTCTCTCTCTTTTAATGGAAAGAAATAACTACTTATCTTGGTATACTAAATCAAGGCATCTAGTAAACACTTTTTTTTAATTTTCAAGGAAAAAGGGAAGGTTCAATTTGTAAAGTGACGCTAATTTTAGAGTACTCTTTCCATTTGTCTCATTATGTCGGCAGTTAATAATTTAGACTTGGAGTAGTTGTGTTTTTCAAATTTTTAGGTTTAACAAGGCATTTAAAAATTGTCCATGTTGTAGTAAACTGAATTGGAAGATTAAAGATTTTTTTATTTTTTATTTATTTTAAATTATTTTTGAATATCCAAATTTTTTGGAGGTTTGTTCCTAAAATTCGACACTTGTTGAATTTTGATGAAACTTGACATTGTCGGACTTTTTTGTTATTTTATTCACTATAATAATATAATATAATATAATATAATAATAAATATATATATATTTGAAGTGGTAATTTTTTTCTTATTTTAATTTTTTATATATATTTAAATTCAAAAAAATAACTAACTAGTATTAACTAAATAATTAATTATGCCAAATAACTTTTTTTAGGGTGTCACTAGGGTTAAGAAGAGAGATTTTTCCTCTCTTTTTAATAATATATAGATATAAATTAAGCTTTCATCATTTAATTTGGGGGATTAACTGATTGGATTCCGAGACACAGAGACAGATTTATTCCACAAATCACATTATACTAACAACTTCATAAGGCATGACCAAATGCTTTCTAGAAAAATCCTTTTTTTTTTTTTTTTCTCTCTTCTCTATCTAGAACGGCTACCTAACGGCTATTTCTTAAGCGAGTACATCCACGCTCCTTCTTCATGGATCCACCGGACGGCGCCCCGCTGTCGCGTCTGGATGGCCAGCCCAACCTCAACCTTTGAAGTAATCTGCCTGGCAGTCGATTCGATCCCTGAAGAACAGGAAGGCAACACAGAAGCAAACTCAATGAGGTGAGAAACTCAACAACAATTTGAAGTAACTTCCCTCAATACAGTCACTGTTGTGATTCCAAAACATCAGTTACTGAAGAGGCATGACAAAGAGGATGGCGATGGCTTCTCACCTGTGACTAGACGCAGAAACCAAAACAAAAAGAAATTAAAAAAGAAGAAGAAAGGCAATACAAATTCACCTCTTCAGGGAGGTAGATCAAAATAATCCGTCTCCCTTGTTTCCGAAAACAAAGTGGATTTCATAGAAATTATGGACCCGTTTGTTAGCATTCAAGTTTAGACACTGCTTATCCAGCACCAATGAACAAATCTGGCTCATGTGGTCAGATTTTCAAACAAGTGTAATTAGTGTAGATGACCAACAAATCACCATCAAAATACACAATGGGGTGAGTTCTATTAATATGTTCATCACTGTTTTTATATACTAAATGTAATGCAAATGAAAGAAAAGATCTCTGGAGTAGTTTAGAGGATACTCATATGTTGATTTATGGGCGATGGTGCATTGGAGGGGATTTCAATGTTATTCTTTATCCATATGAGAAACCAGGGGGGGTCGTCCTCACAGAATGTATAAAAGTCTTGATTTCAGCTCTTATATGAAAAATTTTGAAGTAAAGGATTTGGGCTATGCTGGATTTAAATTCACTTGGTGTAATAATTGTGCGTCTAGAAGAAGAGTTTGGAAAATATTAGATAGAATTTTTGTAAATGATTCATGGTGCCAACTCCTCCAGCATAACATTGTCAAGCATCTTTCGAGAACACTGGTTCAAACCATAGACCATTACTACTTATTTGTCATAACATGAACAATAATTGCATAAAATACTTCAGATTCCTTGACTTCTGGACCGAGCAGCCTTCCTTCATGAACTTGGTTGAAGAAGTGTGGGCTACTAACATCATTGGGAACACTTGTGGAAACTTCAACAGAAGTGAAAAATTCTCACAAAAGACTTACTCAATGGTCTAAAGAAGAAGCTGGCAATGTTTTGGATCATGTTCAACACTGGGAGGCCAAAATGCAAGACCTTGAGGAGTTAGATTTACGCAACGATCTATAGAAGAACTGAACATAGGGAAAGCAAAAAAATACATTAGATCGATGACCATGCAAGATATTATTTCTAAACAGAAAGCTAATATCAAGTGGTTTGAAGAGGGTGACTCCAATACCAAATATTTCCACAGAGAAAGAAGAAGAAAACTTCAACTACACAGGATCAAAGATCATAGAGACAGTTGGGTGGGAAGTGATGATAACGTAGCAAAAGTGGCAGTTCGACACTTCAATAAGAGATTCAACATCAATCACCAATGATACTGATATTCTTGAATGCATTCCTAAAAGAATCACTAATGAGGACAATAAAACACTCACTGCCATTCCTGATACTAATGAAATCAGAGATACTGTCCTTGATTGGAGCTACAAGTGCAGCAAGGCCTGATGGTTTCAATGACACCTTTTTCCAAAAATGTTGGGACATTATTAAAAATAATATTACTGATTTCGTTCAAGAGGTTTTCAAAGGGAATAGGCTTTCAAAATTCTTCTTTCATACCTGCCTCATCTTGCTTCCTAAAGTGGAGTGCTCAAACAATTTCTCTGAGCTTAGACCTACCAGTCTAAGCAAATTCACTGCCAAGATCATATCCTTTCAAGAAAACTTAACTATATGCTTTACAAACTCATCTCAGAAAATCAAAGTGGTTTTGTCAAAAGAAGATCTATCACTGAAAATGTCCCACTTGTGCAAGAGATCACCCAGAACATTAACCATAGGAACTGTGGTGGTAATATTATTACCAAGCTAGACATGGAGAAAGCCTATGATAGAATATGTTGGTTTTTTCATATGTCAGTTTTGAGAAACATGGTTTCTCCGAGGAATGGATTGATATCATTTGTGGTTTGGCCAATGAAGTCAGGTATTCTATTATTATCAATGGTAATAGAAAAGGTTTCTTTACTTCTTCCATGATCTGAAGCAAGGGGACCCATTATCACCATCCTGTTCATCATTGGTGCTGAAGTGTTTTCCATATCTTCGGATAAACTATTTTGATATGACAACTTCACTCCATTCGGCATGGATAAAGAGGTCCCAACATCAACCACCTAGCCTATGCAGATGAAATTGTCATATTCTGTGGAGGGAACAAGAAATCCATCAAACTTATCAAGAATTAAATCAAGAGGTATGAAAAAGCATTGGGGAAAAAAGTCAACAATGACAAGAGTTACTTCAATACTTCTCCTAACACTTCTGCCTCCAGAATCAATAGAATTAGACAAGCTTCAGGTTTCATGGATAAAAAGTTTCCTTTCAATTACTGAGGATGCCCTATCTACGATGGGAGGAAGAACACTGTCCTATTTGATGGCAAGTTAGCTAAGATTGTTAAAAAGCTCGATGGATGGCAAGGCAATATTCTATCATTAGGGGAAAAATTACTCTGATCAAGCATGTTCTACAATCGCTTCCCACTTATATTTTGTCAGCTATGAACCCCCCTCCCCCCAATAGTACAGTTACTCTCATGGAAAAATATGTGAATTTCTTCTAGGGATTTACGAATGGTAAGAACAAATACCACTGGAGCTCTTGGCACAATATGTGCCTTCCCAAAGATGAAGGTTACATTGGTATAAGGAAGATGCAAGATGTTATTGAAACCTTTAGTATTAAAAGATGATGGAGGTTTAGAATGCAAAATTCTTTATGGGCCATATTTCTCAGAGCGAAGTATTGTTAGTGATCACATCCCGTGAGTGAAGTCCTAAACTCGGCAGATTCTCACAACTGGAAAAATCTGTTGAAGACTAGGAGTAAAGTTGAAATGGTCATTAACTAGAAAATTCAGAATGGTTCATCCAGCTTCTGGTGGGATAATTGGACTGGTAAAGGACCTCTAGCTCACCAGTATCAAGGTACCAGGAAATTAGTCAAAACATAGGTAAAAGACTTCCTTCACAATGGGCAATGGGACATCAACAGGTTAAACCAGGTTCTTCCTTCTCATATTACTGATTACATTATTAAAAATGATATAGTTAATGATATGGAAGATGACTTCCCTATTTGAGATTCTTTTGATGATGATCTTTTTTCAAACAAATCGGCTTGGCAACTAATTAGATCAAAAAAGCAAAACAGAAAAAATACTTCTTAAAGAAATTTTGGCATTTTTCTACCCCTTTTAAAATGTTCTTCATAACTTGGAGACTTATTAAAAGAAAACTCCCGTTGATGACATGATTGGTTGATTTGGTACTAACATTACTTTTAGATGCTCTTCCTGTAGTATTCTACATGTAGAGACTATGCAACATGTATTCATGAAAACTGAGGCAGCACTGTTCATCTGGAAGGCAATGAGCAACCCGCTGGAAATTGGGGATCAACAAGCTCCAGTTCTTGTAGTCTTCAAAAATTGGCGGGAAGGAAAATCAAAGAACAAAATTCATGGCCCGATTCTCCAAGTAACACCAATAGTTATATGCTGGGAGATTTGGAAACATGTATGCACTTGTAGACATGGCACGCAGAAGAAATTTCATCTCAAGTACATGAAACACCAAGTTATATGGATCATCAAATCCTTAATATCAAAATTAATGCCAAACGGAGAGGTCCACTAACACTGCCCTACCTTATGCAGCAAAATTGAGAAGTTGAAACCTATCCAAAGTTGGAAGCAAGTTCAATGGCATCCTCCGCTATATCACGCTGTCAAAGTTAACACTTATGGTAGTTACATAAAGGAAAGCGGGAAAGATGGCATTGGAGGGATAATTAGAGATGGGAATAGTATTTATATCACAACCATTATAGTGCCTATTAATTGTGATAACAACAACATGGTTGAAGCCTTAGCCGCAGATTTAGGAGGAACATGATGCAAACAATTAGGATTCACTAATTTTGCTTTCGAACTAAACTCAACAATCATTTGTTAACATGATTAACCAAAGAGGAACAAAGAACATGAAGCTAAAGATAGTGGTTGATAGAATTATAATTGTCCAAAATGAATATGCGACTATTCAATAATGCTACAAAGAGGGAAACCAAGTAACTAATGCCTTGTATAAACTAGCCTCCACCTCCAATACAAGATTGATTTACCACTCCTTCGACCGGTTACCAAAAGAAGCTAAAGGCCCTTTCATTCTGGATAAATGGCAAATGCCCTAGCAGTAGAATAAAATATGATAAGTGCAACATTTTTATTTGTTGATCTGGAAGTAGAGAGGGCTTTCTATACCTCCTACTATATTTTGGGTTATAGAAATCACCAGGTTGTATTACGTTATTGTGGTAAGGACATGCCCCCCTCACAACTATTTTATAAAATACAACACTCGTAGACTTCTGTCTGGGGTACTTCATTAAAAAAAATCATTATACTGATAATAGTGAAATCCAATTAAAAAAAAGTTAACTTATAATTTGACTTGACTTGATTTGCTTTCGTGTTTAAAAAAATTCGATCATATTTCATTGTTTAGCTTTAACACAAAAAAAAATCTGATACTATAAAATTTATTCCACTTCGAAAAAGTCCAAATCACTATCCAGTATGTGATGCAAATAGAAAAGTATCTTAGAGTTTTTGGTGACCCACTCTTCTCGAACTTGTTGTATGAGCAGGTCTGAATCTCCGATTACTAGTAATTCTTGAATGTTAATGTCAATGGCCATCTTGAGCCTATTCATCCATGTTATTCGTGCAAGGGAACCTGAGCTTGTGGATACCGGGTAATGTTGGCCGGTTTCTGATACCAGGACTGCCCATATGCCATCTCCTTTGAAATTTGCTGCTTCGTCGAAAAACAACCTCCAACCATCGTAGGATTTTGCAATATCTTCTCCTACAAACGACACTTCTTCATCAGGAAAATATTTGTTCAGGGGTTCGTATTCTCCACCAATAGGGTTCTCAGCAAGGTGATCTGCTATGGCTTGACCCTTGACTGCCTTTTGAGTCACGTAAACAATGTCAAACTCACTCAACAAGATTTTCCACTTGGCGAGCTTGCCAAAGGGCATGAGCTTCTGGAAGATATACTTCAGCGGGTCCATCCTGGATATGAGAGAAGTGGTGTAGGCACTGAAATAATTCCTCAATTTCTGAGCTACCCATGTCAAAGCACAACAAGTACATTCTAACAAGGAATACCGGGCCTCGTTTGGAGTAAACGTCTTACTGAGATAGTAGATGTCCTTCTCCTTTCTTCCTGTTTCATCGTGTTGTCCCGGAACACAACTGAATGCTCCATCCAAAACTGCAAGATAAAGTAGTAAGGGCCTTTCTAGCTCGGGTTGAACCAAGACTGGTGGCGTTGACATGTATTCCTTGATTCTGTAGAAGGCTTTCTGACAATCGTCGGTCCATCTAGTAGCAGCGTCTTTCTTTAACATTTTAAATATGGGTTCACAAATGACTATGGACTGGGTTATGAACCAGTTGATATAGTTGAGTCTCCTTAGGAAACTCATCGTGTCCTTTTTGTTCTTTGGTGGAGGCAATTCTTGGATGCCTTTGACCTTTGATGGGTCCAATTCTATTTCTCGACGACTCACGATGAAACCCAGTAGTTTTCTTATAGGAACCTCGAATGCACACTTGGCGGGATTTAGTTTTAGATTGTACATTCTCAGTTTGTTGAAGAACTTTCTCAGATCTTCCATATAATCAGTGGCTTTCTTGGATTTGATGATGACATCATCCACATATACGTTGATCTCTTTGTGTATCATATCGTGAAAGATAGTGGCCATGGCTCTCATGTAGGTTGCGCCATCATTCTTCAACCCAAATGTCATCATTTTATAGCAATACATTCCCCACGGCGTGATGTAAGCCATTTTCTCTGCATCCTCCTCATCCATCCATATCTGATGATACCCAGCGAAATAATCAACAAAAGACTGCAACTCATGCTTGGCGTTGTTGTCGATAAGAATGTGTATGTTTGGCAAGGGGAAGTCATCTTTGGGACTGGCCCGATTGAGATTCCGTTAGTCGACACAGATCTTGACATCCCGTCCTTCTTTAGTACTGCCACGATTTTGGCTAAACATGTTGGATATTCCACTACCTTGAGAACCTTGGATTTGACTTGCTTAGTAACCTCTTCTTTGATTTTCAAACTCATATCGGGTTTGAATTTCCTGAGCTTCTGTTTTACTGGCGGACAAGTTGGGTTTATTGGCAGTTTGTGAGCTATGATGGACATGATGAGGCTAGTCATATCATCATACAACCAGGCAAATATGTCCTCATACTCTTTCAAAATATCCGTATATTCCTTCTTTTGTGATGGCGACAAGTCAACACTGATGCGAGTTTCTTTGATATTCTCTGTATCTCCCAAATTAATGACCTCAGTTTCTTCCAGGTTGGACTTAGGTATGTTCTCAAAATTCTCAACATCTCTTATGACCTCTTCGGGTGTCTCATCTTATTCTGAGTCTATATTCTTTATTTGCATTGATTCGTTGCAAGTCACAGTCGTTGGTTCATCGTCAAGATAAGTAATAGTAATATTGTATAAAATAGAGTAAATGATAGAGAAAATAATAAGCAATATATATATATATGATAAACTGAAATGCTTTGATTAAATCCATAATTATTTGAAACATCGGAGCTCTTTTTGAAATAAAAGACAATGCGGAAAGAAAATCAACTAGTGAAGTAAGCTAAAGATGATATGCATGGTGCTTTTTTTTAGCTTTGCTACCCCGAATCCTTTTGGGGCCTGACGGTCCTAACTGACCAATTGTTGAAGCGGTCTTCTTTGCTTGCAGCTTGTATGGAAGGGCCTTCCTCCCCATCCTCATAAAAATGAACACAACAGTCCATATAATCATCACATAGGAACAAATTCTTCATGGCTTCCAATTTTTTATCTTCTTCGGACCCATATATAGTATATGCTGGCTGGAAGGTCTGCTCCAGGCTAGGTATCAGAAACTCCAATGGATAGTAGGGGTCGCGCTATAGTGGCGACCAGTTCTGGACTTCTTCCCAAATATAGTCGTATCCTAAACCAAAGGTAGTTCCATGCTTTTTCAGTGTGATAGGCTCAATGATCCCCTGGAGATTCTTGCTGAGTCCCTTTCCAAGCTCGTACCCATACCAATTTAGGATGCTTTCAATCTTATTGTCCCACCACTTGTCTTTGTCTATAACATTGACCCTTTCGATGCGGTGGAATGTCTCTCCACCTATTCTCCTTCTGCCCCCGATCATTGGGATGGTTTGGCGACTATATATGGGATTACAACCGTCGCCATGAATGATCACTTCTTGGTGATTCCATTCGAACTTTACCGCCTGATGTAGGGTCGATGCTACGGCTCTAGCAGCGTGGATCCAAGGGCGTCCTAACAGCAAGTTGTAGGATGACGGGACGTCTATCACTTGGAAGTCGACGTCGAACCATGTTGGTCCCATTTGCAAGCACAGGCTAATTTCTCCAATAGTAGATCACTGGGACTCGTCGAAGGCTTTGACATTGATAGCCCCATCTTTGATCTCGTGTAGTCCTATTCCTAAAGTTCTGAGAGTTACAAGTTGACATATGTTGAGGTTGGATCCTCCATCGATTAGGACTCTGGTGATAAAGTAATCTTTGCATTGCACGGTGATGTGCAGTGCCTTGTTGTGACTCAAACCTTCTGGCGGCAACTCGTCTTCGTGGAAGGTTATTTTGTGGCTCTCCAGCACTTGTCCCACTATATTCGTCGTTTCACCCCCGATTATATTGCTGGTCACATATGTTTCGCTCAGTATCTTCATTAAGGCATTCTTGTGAGCGTTTGAACACTGCAGAATGGCCGGGATAGATATATGTGCCGGTGTTTTGTTCAATTGTTCAGCGACCGAGTACTCCTTAGCCTATATGTTCCTCCAAAGATCGTCAGGTACTGTCTCAATGGGACATCCTGGGGTTTTCTTATCGTATTCAGCTAGGTGCTCTAGGGTGTGGACCCTCTCTGTTTGAGTCATTCCTTGCACGATAATTGTTTCTCCTGTCATGGTCTTTACTTTCCTCCTAGCTTCAGTAGTGTAATCCCATGATATGGCATTTGAGTGGAATGGCATTATGTCAGTCATTTCTACTGGAATATGCACCCTTGGTGGTGAACACTGATGGCGACAAGTGAACACTGAGTGCTGCTATGCCCTGAACAATAATTCCGTACAAAGGGGTAAAGGATAAGGGAATTCATAAAGTATCAAATTCACAACAAATAAATGATTGCACATATTATTTAAATACTGGACTGTAAAGGAAAGGGAAAAAAAATGGGCGAAATTAAACACATTATTATTGAGGCATGTAAACTAATTGAGACATACCAGTACTAGAAGTAAAAGAGTGCAGAAGAAAGCAAACACAGTCTACAGCGATGCAAGTATCAGAAAGAAAGAGAGACAATATAAGTGAAAGTGAATTGTGAACTTAGATGGTATTCTGTGTTCGTGTGTTCAAAGATAGGGGAGGAGAGTATTTATAGTATGAGAAACATGCAAAAAATAAGGTAAGGATTGTAATTCAGACATAATTAAGGAGAACAAGTGTTAGTTAAAATCAAATCATTATCAATGACTTTAAGTAAGGAATTAAATCAAACGGCAGCATGCAAGTGTTTAAACAAGGAAAGAAATCACGCTGGGCTGGACATGACAAATAAGGAAATATTTTCAGCATAGTACGAGTACACCATATGTATTAAGTGGTTAGGTTTATTAGACCTTAATTAATGAAATATTTGTAAGGATCCCATACTAATGTAATTAAGGTAATGAGATTGATAATAGTTGAATTTGATTATATTTATGCCCTAAATAATCATGCTTTATTGTTGTTTTGATATTGTTTATGATGACAAAAGATTTTATTAGTGTTCTTAATGTGTTATAGGTACACATGAGCCATTGAAGACTAAAAGAGCAAGTTTTGGAGTCAAAAAATGGTGAAAAGGCCAAAGTGTGGTACAAGTCAAGAAATTATGTTGAAAATAGCCGGGAAGGTGTGATTTCGAGCTATATAGATGTTATGAAATGAATTTGAGTGATTTGGAGCTTTGAAGTCCGAGTAAAAGCTCAAGGAATTAATCCGGGATCGTGTTCGGGGGTCAAATTTGATAGTGTAGTACAAGCGAAGAATCGATGAGGCATATTACGCACTGTCTAGTAAATTGGACATAACTTTTCGCTCAGAATCCATTTTGGCTCCATAATATATGGTTGGATAGCTAACTCAAAGGGCTACAACTTTCATGTTTTGAGTTTTCCAAATTCTAAACGGAATAGGGTGAAATATCGCGGTTCATTCGCGACCGCGGATGAACCACGGAAAAACCTGCTCGCAGAACGTTTTGAAGATTCAGAGGAGTGTTTTGTTCGCGGTTCGCTTGCGACCGCGAACGAACCGCGGAAGATGACAAAAATTTGAAGGTTAACTTTGTCAAAACTCAAATTTTGTGACCTAAACCCTCTATATAATCCTATAGTCCGCCCAAAAGAGGCAAGCATTGTATTTTTGACTACTTTTGCAAGATTATTAGTAAGAGAGATCTCTCTCAACCTATTCTTTTCTTTTATATCAATTATTTATTTATGAATTCAATTATTATTCTTGTTTCTTTGAGTATGAGTAGCTAAATCTTTTTCTAAGTTTTTGATGGAACCAATTGGCTGATGAACTTCTCGTTTATGTGATTACAAACTGTTAGCTAGATTTCTATTTGTTCAACTTTGTTCTTGTTGTAGTTAATTGGTAGAGCTCCCAATTAGTTGTGCCTATTTAGTGTGCATAACTTGGAAAAGAGTGCACATTTAGGTATATTTTTGAACAACACCACACCTAGGTTATTGGAGGAATCTATAACTTTAGGCATAAAGGTGGGATTAGAAATAACAAAGTCTTGGGTGCAATCTTAAGTGAACTATTCAAATTAAAGCTAGCTAGGGTAGCTCGGGAGAGTGCACTAGTAAATTATTGTAGTTGCTCGGGAGAGAATTACGGTAAAAATAGCGTTCATGATTGATAGAATATATTGACAATTTGTATGAGCATAACGAGAAGGGATTCCATCAATAGGGAAAATCGATACCTTAGTCTTTCTCCATATTATTTACCCAATATTCAATTCTTTCTTTTTAGTCTTTTAATTATTGCAAAGTAGTTGTTAGAAAACTCACAAAAATATACTCATAGTTTGGGAACTTGCTTCAGAAGTGTTCTTGGGTTGTGAAAGTTGCAATTGGTAGGTTAATTCTCTTTGGGATCGATTCTGGACTTATTAGATCATGTTATATTGACTACGACCGTTGTTTGGACGTGAATAAATTTGGGCGCCGTTGCCGGGGGAGTTAACGGAATTATCAATTACCATTGAAAGAACTTCAAGATTCTTGTGTAGTCAGGTTCTTTCTACACTTTACATTGAATATCTTGACGGCTGTTGATTTGGGTACTCAAGTACATGCCTAGAAAATCTGCAAGGGCTGGAGAACTAATTGAAGGACTCACAGACCCCGAGCAAATTTCCGGGCACATAACAGGGCGATCAAACAAATTCAGCAATCACAACAACTAATCAAACTAGACTTTAACATGGGTAACGTGAACGACCCAAACCAACAATTTGGGTTAAACATGCAAGAGGCGTAGGAGGCGCATGAAGGTGCACTATATGACTGGGCACAACCCACAACGGATAATTTGGCAACTGCCATCATTGTGCCAGCGATTCAAGATGAGTCTTTCCAGATTACTAACAATATGCTACACTTGTTGCAAAATAAGGGATTATTCTCTGGGTCTCAGGTTGAAGATCCACAACAACACCTGAAGAACTTCCTCTCGATATGCAAGACACAAGAGGCAACCGAATGTGACTCCGGAAGCCATCAGACTATTGCTCTTTCCGTTCTCAGTTACAGGGGCTGCACAAGTATGGCTAAACTCACTCCCCATAAACTCTATTGCAACTTGGGATGAGTTAGTCAAGCAATTCCACAACAAGTTTCATCCACCTAACAAGACAACTCAATAAATTGATGAGATTGTGAGCTTCAAGCAGAAACCAATGGAGACATTACATGAAACTTGGGGCAGATTCAAGGGTATGCTTGTTATGTGTCCTCTCCATGGGATTCCTGAGCAGATGTTGGATCAAAAGTTCTACATGGGGCTTTCAAATAGAATGAAGAACATTGTAGATGCTTCAGGAGGTGGGGCTTTTCTGAGCAATACTTGGAGAGAGGGCCAAAATTTGCTAGACAAGATGGCTCAAAATTTTGGGTGGACGACCAGGAATGCTCCTATCACTCCAGTGGTACACTCTGTACCTCTGAATCCTTCCAGCACTATGGAGGAGAACATGGAAACCTTATTGACACAAATGAGCATCCTGACGAAGAAAGTGGAATAATCTAGGGTCAAGCACCAGGTTCACATTGTAGATACTACCAATAGTGGTTTATGCACATCTCGCATTAGCCAACCCATAGGTAATCCATGGGCTGCAGACGAAAAACATCATCATCAGCATGAAGACATAAATTATGTGGCTAATTATGGAGGGCAGCGACAGGGTAACCAGAGTTGGGGTTAGCAGGCTCCACTCTAGTACAGGCCTCCACAGCCACAATATAATGCAGCAGGTATGAGGCCACCACACAATATGGCTTCATATGCTAGACCTCAAAATTTCAGCAATCAGTAGTAGGGATATCATCCACCTCCACCACAGCATGGGGGTAGACATGACAATGGGTTCGCAAGGTTAGAAGCTATGATGCAACAGGTAATTGGGTCAAATGTCAAAACCAATGAGAGGATAGATGCACATGATACAGCCATCAAGAATATAGAAGTACATGTGGGCCAGATTGCTATGTATCTTAACAATCGTCCTCAAGGGACATTGCCTGCGGATACACAAACAAACCCAAAGGATCAAATCTCAAAGCAGCTGATGGCAGTTAATCTGAGAAGCGGAAGAGATCTTGATGTTGAGCAGGAAAGAGAGAGAAGCAATTTACAGGCTGAGACACTCACTCCAGTGCCCATTGAACGGGATGAGTCCACCAGGTTAACAGAAGTTACAGTCCAGCCAGTTGCTGAAAATAAAGAGATGCAGTAGGGAACGGAGAAAGTAGCTAAACAGGTAGAGCAGCAGGTTGAAGAGAAAGTGATAGAAAAAGAAAAGTCCCAAGTCGTTGGGAAGAAGAGGCCTCCACCACCATTCCCCCAAAGGTTGGTCAAGCACCAGAAATAGGAGCAATACAAAATGTTCTTTGATATGCTCAAGCAAATCCAGGTAAACATTCCTTTAATTGAAGCTTTGAAAGAAATGCCTGGGTATGCTAAGATGATGATAGATTTGATGTCGCGGAAATTTGATTTCCAAGACTTGGCCACTGTGACTCTTACACAGACATGTAGTGCAGTGGTCTCTAGACCCATTGTTGAGAAGCTATCTAACCTAGGTAGTTTCACCATTCCATGCACTATAGAAAACTTTGCCTTTGCAAAGGCATTATGTGATTTGGGGGCAACCATAAATCTTATTCCCTTGGTGATCTATAAGAGGTTGGGCATCGGGAGAGCCGGGCCTACTTCAATGTTATTATAGCTTGCTGACATGACGATTAAGAGTCCATTCGGTATATTAGAAGACGTGCTCATTCAGGTGGGGAAGTTTGTGTTTCCCGCCGATTTTGTGATTTTGGACTGCAAGGTGGACGAGGAGATTCCTATAAACTTAGGAAGACCATTCCTAGCCACGGGGAGAGCATTAATTGATTGTGAGACTAAGGAGCTTAAGACGACGCTAAATGATGAGGAGATCATATTCAATGTACAAAAATCCATGAGGCGCCCTAGTGAGTTCGCGAAGTGTTCTCTCATTGATGCAGTAGATATGATAGTGGAGACAGATGATGTAGAATTGACAGCTGAAGATCCACTTCAGGCATGCCTGATGAACTTAGAAGAGGTAAATGGTGAAAGCCTGGCAGAGTGGGTGCTATCTCTGGAAGGTAAGGGGTTTTGGGATAGAGAGTTAGAGTTTGAACCTCTACATTTAGAGAAAAGAGAGACCCCTCCAGCAAAACCATCCATAGAAGGCCACCAAAGCTGGAGCTTAAACCACTTCCAGCACATCTCAGGTATGAATTTCTAGACCCTAAATCCACTTTACCTGTTATTATCTCATCTGGTTTTCTAGATGTGCAGGCTCAAAATCGATTACAAGTACTCAAGGAATGTAGAACTGCCATTGGTTGGACCATGGCAGACATAAAGAGGATCAGCCTCGCATACTACATGAACAAGATTCTCCTAGAAGAGGGACACAAACCCTCCAGGAAACGCAAAAGAAGACTGAACCCGAATATGAAGGATATATTGAAAAAGAAAGTGATAAAGTTGCTAGACACGGGGTAGGTCCCAGGTAAGTTTTCTCACCCTTCTGTGTTGTACATTGATTATTATGCCATGAGGGCATGGCATGATTTTAAGTGTGGGGTGGGAAACTTATCTTGTATATATTATATATAGTAGATGTAGCTGTAAATTATATTAGCTGGCTTGGTCCGATGATGGACACTTGGCGACGGGTTTCTTAAGGGTCTAAGTCGGAATAAAAACACAAAAAATCAAAAATTTGAAAAATCCAAAAACATTAATAGAGGGCTCTTCCTGATGACGGACTATTTGGACAAATACTCTTGAGGGAAGTAGTCCACGTAGGAATTTTTCTTTCTTTTATTTTCTTTTTCTAGCTAGTGTATCACCTCCCCCTTGGTTTTTCTTTTAACCACGGTTCTTTTCCAAGGTTTTTTATTGAATCGGGTTAGGTAGATTTTTCTTTTTAGGATTAGAGGGCAAAGGTAAACATGTAACCCTAAGTATGCACATTAGCAAAACTTAATTGAACTTGAGAATGTATTATCTAAGCTTGACTTGTAGATTCTAAATATGCCTTAAATTGCACAATACAACTTGCTTGAACATTGATAGGACTTTGTAGATAAACCGGATTCTAAATGAGTTGCATGCTATGTGTGTGTGAGATTTTACTTACATTATATGTTTTACATGATACCTAGAACTTGCTCTGTATGTTTGCAAGGCAAAATAGAAGTTGTTTGGTTGTAGAGAGGATAGAGGCATTTCTTTGTGTAACCCCATAAATCAATTGACATGAATTCACCCGTACATAGTATCCTAGTTAACCTCTTTGGGCTTAAAGCCTATTCTTTGATAACCCTTGAATGTTCATGAAAAATTGAAATCTTACATTGTTCTACTTTACCTCCTAGAAGCACTTGTGTTGTAATGAATATGCAAAAGTCTAAGTGTGGGGTGAAGGGAAATTGACAAAGGGAAAATCAAGAATGAATGGTAGAAAATAGTGAACTGGCCAAAATAATGTAAATGCATTGCAAAGCAACGAGAAAAACAAAATTGAGAAAAAGAGCTATAGCAATGTATATATGAAAATTAGAAAGGTCAGTTACACCAACAAAAGAAAAGTGGGGATTAAAAGTAAATAAATGTGAAGGAATGTTTAGGGGAGACATAAGGAAGAAAACTAAAAGGGAAGTTGTGAAAAGAAAGAAAAGTGCTTAGGGAGGTTAGCCACTATACCCAAAAGTATCCTACCCGTTCCGTAGCCAACATTACAACCCTTAAAAACCTCTTGAACCGCGAAAAAACCTGCTCGCAGAACTTTTTGAAGATTCAGAGGAGTGTTCTGTTCGCGGTTCGCTCGCGACCGCGAACGAACCGTGGAAGATGCCGAAAATTTGAAGGCTAACTTTGTCAAAACTCAAATTTTGTGACCTAAACCCTCTATATAAGCCTATAGTCCGCCCAAAAGAGGCAAGCATTGTATTTTTGACTACTTTTGCAAGATTATTAGTAAGAGAGATCTCTCTCAACCTATTCTTTTCTTTTATATCAATTACTCCCTCCGTTTCAAATTATGTGAACTTATTTCCTTTTTAGTCCATGCCAAAAAGAATGACCTCTTTCCTTATTTGGAAACAATTTACCTTTATGTAATTATTTAGCCACACAAAATAAAGGTGCCTCATTTTACACCACAACATCAAAAGTCTTCTCTCGTTTCTTAAACTCCGTACCCAGTCAAATGGGTTCACATAAATTGAAACGGAGGGAGTATTTATTTATGAATTCAATTATTATTCTTGTTTCATTGAGTATGAGTAGCTAAATCCTTTTCTAAGGTTTTGATGGAACCTATTGGGTGATGAACTTCTCGTTTATGTGATTACAAATTATTAGCTAGATTTCTATTTGTTCAACTTCGTTCTTGTTGTAGTTAATTGGTAGAGCTCCTAATTAGCTGTGCCTATTTAGTGTGCATAACTTGGAAAGGAGTGCATATTTAGGTATATTTTTGAACAACACCACACCTAGGTTATTGGAGGAATCTATAACTTTAGGCGTAAAGGTGGGATTAGGAATAACAAAGTCTTGGGTGCAATCTTAAGTGAACTATTCAAATTAAAGCTAGCTAGGGTAGCTTGGGAGAGTGCACTAGTAAATTATTGTAGTTGCTCGGGAGAGGATTACGGTAAAAATAGTGTTCATGATTGATAGAATATATTGACAATTTGTATGAGCATAATGAGAAGTGATTCCATCAATAGGGAAAATCAATACCTTAGTCTTTCTCCATATTATTTACCCAATATTCAATTCTTTCTTTTTAGTCTTTTAATTCTTGCAAAGTAGTTGTTAGAAAACTCACAAAAATATACTCAAAGTTTGGGAACTTGCTTCAGAAGTGTTCTTGGGTTGTGAAAGTTGCAATTGGTAGGTTAATTCTCTGTGGGATCGATTCTGGACTTATTAGACCGGGTTATATTGACTACGACCGTTGTTTGGACGTAAATCAGGGATCAAATCAGAAAGGCAGGGCCAGATGGAAAACATTTCAAACGCGTCCAAGAAATAGGGGAAATCAAAACAATAAAGGAAAGAATCAATTACAAGAGTGCAATCAGAATCACTAAGGAAAAGTTTTGAAAAAATTACTCACAAGTTACAGAAAGAGCTGAGCATATAATTTCAAACATCTATTTTCTGAATCTCGATATATTTTACTGTGTTTGGTTGTATTGTCTTCTATCTGAACTTAGCATGTTAAAAGCCTTAACTTTGGGATTTTGTCTGAGGATCTGTTTGTTATTCATTTGATTTACCTTCTCCTATATCTGATTTAGCACGGCTAAAACCCCTAATTTTTGCAGCTTATCCGAGATTCTATATCTGTTTTGTTTGTCTGACTGCTCATCTCCTATATATTCATTTGATTTTCGAAAACCCTAGTTATTTGGGGACTATTCAATTTCTTTGAAGTTGTTTGTGCAACTCGTTTGTTGAAATTTGCAGTGTGCTCCCATTCTTTTGACTATTTTTTGTCCTGAGTTCTTTGCATGCTTTTGATCTTTTCTCTATCGTTAAGCACTAAAACTTGACTATCATGCTTTCTAGTTACGACAATATGCTAGTCTTTTGCCACAACTTAGCTTCACCTGCCTATTATTTATATGGTCAAAAGTAGGGGTTATGGTATGATAGCACTAAAGGAAGTACCGTTGTAGTCCACGGATGGTGAAGTCTGCTGATGTACTAACGTAATGAAAATTGTTGGTTTCTTCTTTTGTGCAAGATTATGGCCCCCAAATGGTCCAGGAATGTTGCGAGCTCGTCTAGGCAGCCGACTTACGACGAGTCTCGTTCGCATGCGAGGAAGCTGAAACTAACTTTCATGCCAAGGCTACTAAACCTTGGCTATAGGAGATCGCCATTGATAGGATGGCTCTTCGGGCTGAAAAGCCCGACATGTACGACGAAATTAGATGCAGGGAGACGGAATTCCTATTTGATGAACCTGCCCTCGTCAATAAGATGCTTGTCAGGGAGTTCTACGCAAATGCACCCTACGGCATGACCAGAGAAGTCTTCGTTAGAGGTAAGTATGTTTGGGCCAAAGAGCTTACTGTTAGACAGGCTCTAAGACTGCCCGCTTTTACTAGTGACGTGGATTTCTATCACGACAGGCATGGTGTCACTTGGGACACCATGATAGAGGCCTTGTGTGTCAATGGTCGTCCTATTTGGATAAAAGACCAAATAACTCTTAATTCTAACAGTTTCGCACATATTGCCAAGTAATGGTTTACGGTTGTCTGTAACCATTTTTTGCCCTCCAGCAACACCACCGATGTTAACTTTAATCGGGCATTACTGACCTGGTTCTTTGTCACCCAGCGGGACGTTGATGTTGCCCGCTTGATATCTGACGAGATGGTGCTGAGGGGACCCCTCAAATCCAAGGTATTTTACTTCCCGTCTTTAGTCCCTTCTCTGTGCCTCTCCCATCGGACTCCCGTATTACCTACGAATCGTGAGATTCCTCAAAAAGCTCCTTTCAAGGCTTCTTTTATTCGGGTGGTAGAGGCACCGCCCCCATTGACATAGATGACGAAGATGACCCTGTGCCGATTGTCCAGTCCCGGAGATCCACTGACTCCGCAGGCACTTCTAGGAAAGCTCATTATGGAGTTGGCCTATCCAGGTCCCAGTCCACTAGACCTATGCTTAGGTCTTTGGAGGAGGAGGTTGCAGATTTACACACCTCCGTGGACGGCCTGCACACGTGTATGGACGCGATGTCTCAGAGGCACTCTAGGTCTGAGAACCGTTTCATGGCACGGTTTCGAGCTCTGGGTCGCGCATGCAATGTCGACTCCGCCACCATCTCCGACTCTGAGTGAGTCACAGGTAAGTTTTCGCACCCTTCTGTACTGTACATTGATTATTATGTCATGAGCACATGTCATGATCTTAAGTGTGGGGTGGGAGACTTATCTTTTATTGTATGTTGTACATAGTAGATTTAGCTGTAAATTATATTAGCTGACTTTGACCGATGATGGATACTTGGCGATGGGTTTCTTAAGGGTCTATGTTGGAATAAAAACACACAAAAAAAACTTGAAAAATCCAAAAATATGAGTAGAGGGCTCTTCCTGATGACAGACTATTTGGACAAGTACTCTTGAGGGAAGTAGTCCATATAGGAATTTTTATTTCTTTTCTTTTCTTTTTCTAGGTAGTGTATCACCTCCCCTTGGTTTTTCTTTTGACCACGGTTCTTTTCCAAGGGTTTTTATTGAACCGGGTTAGGTAGATTTTTCTTTTTTAGGATTAGAGGGTAAAGGTTAACTTGTAACCCCAAGCATGCACATTAGCAAAACTAAAATGAACCTGAGAATGTATTATCTAAGTTTGACTGTAGATTCTAGGATATGCCTTAAATTGCACAATACAGCTTGCTTGAACGTTGATAGGACTCTGTAGATGAACCCGATTCTAAATGAGTTGCATGCTAAGTGTGTGTGAGCTTTTACCTGCATTATATGTTTTACATGATACCTAGAACTTGCCCTCTGTGTGTGCAAAGTGAAATAGAAATTGTTTAGTTATAGAGATGATAGAGGCATTTCTTTGTGTAACCCCATAAATCAATGGACTGTGAATTTACCTGTATATAGTATCCTAGTTAACCCCTTTGAGCCGTAAGCATGTTCCTTGATAACCCTTTAATATTCAAAAATCTGTATCATATATTGTTCTACTTTACCTCCTAGAAGCACTTGTATTGTAATGAATATGCAAAAGTCAAAGTGTAGGGTGAAGGGAAGTTGAAAAAGGAAAAATAGAGGATGAATGGTAGAAAAGGGTGAACTGGTAAAATACTGTAAATGCTTTACAAAGCAATATATATATATATATATATATATATATATATATATATATATATATATATATATATATATATATATATATATATATATATATAATAGTGTGTATACATGTAAATAAGAAAGCCAGTTACACCAACAGAAAAATGGGGAGTAAAAATGAATAAAATGTGAAGGAATGTTTAGGGGAAGCATAATGAAAAAGGTTAAAAGGAAGTTGTGAAAAGAAAGAAACTGCTAAGGAAGGTTAGCCACTATAACCAAAAGTATCCTACCCATCCCATAGCCTACATTACAACCCTTAAAGACATCTTGATCTGTGATTGAATAACTCGATTAGTGGAGTACTACACTAGGGGCAAGCCTATGGTGTATCTGTATGCATATGAATGCTCTTTGTTGAGAGTGAGTGAAATTTTTCTACATCTATAAGTTCCATGTTCTAAATTGCTTATGTGTGGGAACTTCTCTCAATATAATTGTGTGAGGGCATGTAATTCAGGAAGAAAAATGTAAGTTTGCAAGTCTGTGATAATAATTAGAGTAAGCAATAATGTGCTGGCATTTGAGTTTACAGTTGGGTAAGGATTGTGCATGTCTTAGGTTAATCATGAAAGATAGCTTTTGTCACATATTTTGGGGGAGACATTAATAAAATTGGCCTAAAGTGTGATTAAGGTTGCTCGAGGACGAGCAAAAGTTTAAGTGTGGGGTGTTGATAATAGGTGAATTTGACAATATTTATGCCCTAAATAATCACACTTTATTGGTGTTTTGATATTGTTTATGATGACAAAATGTTCTTATTAGTGTTTTTAGTGTGTTATAGGTACACTTGAGCTAATGAAGACAAAGGGAGCAGTTTTGAAGTCATAAGATGGTGAAAAAAAGTCAAGTGTGGAACAAGTTAAGAGTTTGTGCTGAAAATAGCTTGAAGATTCCGAAGTACTGTTTAGCCGCGGTTCCACCGCGACCGCGGTAGAACCGCGGTAGAAGGGGCCTGCGGAACTTCTGAAGTATCAGAGGACTTGATCCATCGCGGTTGCACCGCGACCGCGGTCGAACTACGGTGGAAGCCGAGATTTTTAAGGCTAAACTTGTCAAAACGTAAATTATGTAACCTAAACCCTATATATAATGTTAGGATTCGCCCAAATAAGGCAGTATTGTATTATTCACTATTTTTGCAAGCAAACTAGTAAGAGAAAACTCTCTCAACATCTTTCTTTATTTTATATTGAATCTTTGATTATGAATTCAATTATCTATCTTGTTTCATTGATTATGAGTAGCTAAATCTTTATCTAAGGTTTTGATAGAACCTATTGAGTGATGAACTTCTGGGTTATGTGATTGCAAATTGTTAGCTAGATTTCTATTTGTTCAACTTCGTTCTTGTTGTAGTTAATATAGGATCCTTAATTAGCTGTGCCTATTTAGTGTGCATAACTTTGAAAAGAGTGCATATTTAGGTAATTGTTGAACAACACCACACCTAGATTATTGGAGGAATCTATAATTGTAGGCGTAAAGGTGGGGTTAGGAATAACGAAACCTTGGGTGCAATCTAAAGTGAACCGTTCAAATTAAAGCTAGTTAGGGTAGCTCGGAAGAGTGCAATAGTAAATTATTGTAATTGCTCGAGAGAGAATTACGGTAAAAATAGCATTCATGATTGATAGAATAATATTGACAATTTGTATGAGTATAAACAGAAGGGATTCCATCAATAGGGAAAATCAATACCTTAGTCTTTCTTCTTATTCTTTACACCACATTCAATTATTTCTTTCAAGTCTTTAGTTTCTTGCAAATGTTAGTTAGTAGAAATCATCCAAAATTATATTCAAAAGTTTGGGAAGCTGATTCAGGAATATTATTGGGTTTTGGAAGTTGCAATTGATAGGTTAATTCTCTGTGGGATCGACTCTGGACTTAATAGACCGAATTATATTGACAGCGATTGCTGTTTGGGCGTGAATCAATTTTGTGTGAATTTGACTATATTTATGCTCTAAATAATCACACTTTATTATTGTTTTGATATTGTTTATGATGATAAAACTCTTATTAGTGTTTTTAGTGTGTTTTAGGTACACTTTATCTAATGAAGACTAAAGGAGCAGTTTTGGAGTCATAAGATGGTGAAAAAAGGCCGTGTGGAACAAGTTAAGAGTTTGTGCTGAAAACAGCTTGAAGATTCCGAAGTACTATTTCGCCGCGGTTCCACCGCGACCGCGGTAGAAGGGGCCTGCGGAACTTCTGAAGTATCAGAGGACTTAATCCACCACGGTTGCAAAATGAAAACGATGAATTAATCTCAACAAGAACTATCACCGGGAGGAGGATATGCATGGACTACAGGAAACTGAACCTAGCCACCCGCAAGGACCACTTCCCACTTCCCTTCATTGACCAGATGCTCGACAGGTTGGCAGGGAGGTCACACTCTTGCTTCTTGGATGGGTTCTCGGGGTACAATCAGACCTCAATAGCCCCCGAGGATAGAGAGAAGACCTCTTTCACATGCCCATATAGCATTTTGCCTTTAGGAGGATGGCATTCGGATTATGCAATGCACCTGCCACATTCCAAAGGTGCATGATGGACATATTTACCGACATGGTGGAAGATATCATGGAGGTGTTCATGGATGATTTCTCAGTGGTAGGGAATTCATTCGATGAATTCCTTGTCAATCTGACAAGAGTGCTGAAACAGTGCATGGAGACCAACTTGGTGCTAAACTGGGAGAAGTGCCATTACATGGTACAAGAAGGTATAGTCTTTGGGCACCAGGTTTCGAGCAAGGGTATTGAGGTAGACCGAGCCAAAGTTGATGTCATTGCAAAGTTGCCTCCACCAACGTCCATCAAATCCATTAGAAGCTTTCTTGGACATGCCGATTTTTACCGGAGGTTCAATAAAGACTTCTCCAAAATCACCATCCCTCTTTGTAAGTTGCTTAAAAAAGATCACCCCTTTTTATTTTCTGATGAGTGCAGGATTGCATTTGAGGAGCTGAAGAAGAGGTTGGTCACAGCACCAATCATTATTGCCCCCAACTGGGAGCAACCATTTGAGCTTATGTGCGATGCAAGTGACTATGCAGTGGGGGCAGTGCTTGGCCAGCGGAAGGACAAGTTGATGCATCCAATCTACTATGCTAGTAGAACATTGAGTGAAGCACAGCTGAATTACATGGTGACGAAAAAGGAAATGCTGGCAGTAGTGTTCGCGTTCGACAAGTTCAGGTCCTATCTTATAGGATTCAAGGTAATAGTATACACTGACCATGCAGCACTAAGGTGCTTAATTGACAAGAAGGACTCTAAGCTGCGCCTAATTTCTTGGGTGCTGCTTCTGCAAGAGTTCGATCTTGAAATCTGTAACCGTAAGGGCACTGAAAATCAAGCAGTTGATCACTTATCACGACTTGAAGGAGATGAAATTGTCAAAGAGAGTGGAGAAATTCTGGAAACCTTTCCAGATGAGCAGCTGATCGCTACCACTCTCCTTGAAGCGCCATGGTATGCAGATTATGCAAATTACCTGGCTAGTGGTATTATTCCTCATGACTTGTCATTGGTCCAAAGGAAAAGATTTTTTCGTGAAAGCCAGCTTTATTATTGGGATGAGCCCTATCTGTTTAGGATATGCCTTGATAACATGATCCGGAGATGCATCCCCAAGATCGAACAATCTTTTTTTTTGCAGGCGTGTCATGCTTCAGCATATGGTGGCCATTTCGGAGGAGTTCGAACAGCTGCCAAGATACTTGAGGTCGGTTGCTACTGGCCAACGGTATTTATAGATGCACACTTGTGGGTGAAAGGGTGTAACGAATGTCAATGCACCGCGGCGTCATGAGATGCCCATGAACCCAATCCAACAGGTGGAAGTGTTTGACGTCTAGGGGATAGACTTCATGGGTACCTTTGTCAGCTCCTATAGCAATAAGTACATTCTTGTTGCTGTAGACTATATGTCCAGATGGGTGGAAGCGGTAGCATTACCCACAAACGATGCTAAGGTGGTGGTGGGATTTCTGAAGAAGAACATTTTCACTCGTTTTGGGATGCCAAGGGCAATCATTAGCGACGGGAGAACTCGTTTCTGCAATCGGGCATTCGGGAAAATGTTGGCTAAGTATGATGTGAAGCACATGGTGGCTACTCCCTATCACCGCAGACCAGTGGGCAAGTTGAGGTCTCCAACAGGGAGATAAAGAGCATACTGACAAAGACAGTGAATGCCACGAGAACCGATTGGTCCAGAAAGCTCGATGATGCATTATGGGCATATATGACAGCTTTTAAAACACCAATCGGCATGTCACCATACAAATTGGTGTTTGGGAAATCTTGTCACCTACCAGTTGAACTAGAGCACAAAGCATGGTGAGCACTCAAGCAAGATGGAATTCCTATATGATGAACCTGCCCTTGTCAACAAGATGCTTGTCAGGGAGTTCTACGCAAACGCACCCTAAGTCTTCATCAGAGGTAAGTATGTTTGTGGCAGGTGAAGCTAAGTTGTGGCAAAATACTAACATATAGCTGTAACTAGAAGGCATGATAGTCAAGTTTCAGTGCTTAACGGTAGAGAAAAGATCAAAAGCATGCAATGAACTCAGGACAAAAAATAGTCAAAAGAATGGGAGCACACTGCAAATTTCAACAAACGAGTTGCACAAACAACTTCAAAGAAATTGAATAGTCCCCAAAGAACTAGGGTTTTCGAAAATCAAATGAATTTAGAGGAGATGAGCAGTCAGACAAACAAAACAGATTTAGAATCTCGGATAAGCCGCAAAAATTAGGGGTTTTACCCGTGCTAAATCAGATATAGGAGAAGGTAAATCAAATGAATAACAAATAGATCCTCAAACAAAATCCCAAAGTTAAGGCTTTTAACATGCTAAGTTCAGATAGAAGACAATACAACCAAACACAGTAAAATATATCAAGATTCGGAAAAGAGCTGTTTGAAATAAAATAACACGAAACCCTAGTTTAGGAAATAAGAGCTTCTGAAGGCAAACATAAAAGAAAATGAATTGAAGATTCACACACACACACACACACACACACACAGAGGTTCACAACAGATCTAAAATAAATCGAAGGAACCTCAAAGATTAGGGTTTCGTAAGAAACCTAAGAGAAGAGATAGGCTTTGGAAACCATTGATCTGAGCAGAGAAGTCGAAGATCGAACTTGAATAGCCATGGCTGGCCAGAAAAAGGTTGAAGACGACCGGAGAACAATCATCGAATAGGGCTTGGTCGGAATCCTTCAAGGTCTGGTCGTTGGGACCTTTAGAAGTGAGCACACAGAAGCCATAAGAGGCTAGATAGGCCTCCAATGAACCTGATGAGCCATAGATTAGGGCTTCGATGAGAGGCGATTGCTGGGGTTTGAGGTGGTGTTGGGATAGAGTTTCAGAGACGAGGGGTTTCAAGGCGGCGGTTGAGAGAAAATGAATTAGGGTTGGGGGGGTTTGGTAAGTTAAAAAAAGAAAAAACGTGTTTGGGTCGTTGATCTTCTAGATTGGCTGTGATTAAATGCAAGATTTGGTCGGGTATAAAATGGGTTGTGGGCTGGTTCGGAATTGGGGTCAACATTGGGTCAGTTTAGGCTAAAATTGAAATATAAATGGGGCTAAAATGGAAATGAATTGGGGCTATAATTGAAATAGCCAGTTTTTCCCTTTTATTTTATAAAAATAGTGAAAATGGTTTTAAAAGAATATTAAAGATGTTGAACCAATTAATAATACATATATATTAATTAAGAATTATTGGAACTACGTTTACTATTATAAAATACTATTAATCGTAAAATAGGCTATAATTGCATTTATATGCAATTAGCTTTAAAAATACCAAACAAATTTGTAAAAATATAAAGAAATCACCTAAAATATATTTTGGTGCAAATATGAGAATAAAATAAGTTATGCACAAAAATGATAATTTTGAAAATAATTATTGGATTTTGTACTGTTAGAATAGACAATAAATTGATTTTAAGAACTTTAAAATAAGGAAAAATACCAAAACTCTTGGGAATGCTCATATATGCATGTACATACTATTTTGAGAATATTTTGAGTATATAAAAATGCACAGGGAAACATTGAGTATCAACATTTACAATAGTTACTACGCCAAGGTGAGAGCAGATGAGGATGACCTTAACGGTTCAATCCTATGGTTAACATAGGTCCAAATAGAGCCTTGGAAATACCGCCGTAATGACGGTCGAAGAGGCCAGTCAGTTCCACGCCTCAACCGATACAGACATCAACCCTACGTCGGAACAACCATTCCACCATCTCCTCGCCATGCGGAAGGACCGTCCAGGATGCACCCGCTCTTATCTTCTCATAATTTTTGTGTTTCCCCTTTAGAAATAGTGTAAGCACTATAGAAGCTTTGGCCCGTATGTGAAGTGGCCACAGAAGATGAAGTTCGACCTAAGTACCCGAAAGTTGAACATCCTCTATGAATTTTATCAAGAGCGAGAACACAAAACTGAGGATTGCATAGCCCTATAGCAAGAAGTAGTGAACATGCCCACCAAGGGAACCTAAGGGAGCTGATAAGCGATCGTAGAAGAGCTAATTCGGCCATGAACGAGAACAACACCAAGGCCCTCCAAAGCCACCCTTCCTCGCCCGTACCATTCATATGATCATTGATGGAGACGATAAAGCAGCAATCAACCATGTGAAGTTTACCACCACACATAAACAGAAGCGATCAACACCCACGAACGCTATGATGACCTCGGAGAAAGTATCATCTTTGATAGGTCACATGTCAGATACCAACAGTTTGACTCTTCCTCACTTCGATGCTCTTGTCATTATTTTATGTATTTCAGATAGTGATGTAAATAATAATGGTAGATGATGGAAATGGTGTGTGTATTGTTCACCCTTGAGTGAGGACAAGATAGTATCACACTACATAACACTAATAGATTTTAACAATGCAGTCGAGCGAACCTCAAGAGAAATAATGCTGCCCGTTCTAGCTGGGACCGTTACCCTAGAACAATGTTCCATGTCATGAACCATAACACAACTTACAATGCCATCATAGGATGACCATGGATGCATGCTATGAAGGCCATCCCATCACGCTTATATCTAGTAACTCCATGGGGGATATTCAGCATCCAAGGCAAATAGTGCACAACCCGAGAATGCTATCGTATTTCCCAAGATTGTACATATACTCAACAGCTAAAAGGAACAGACTAAGAAGCATAGCAATTACAAAAGTTGGGGTCCAAACAAAAAGACGTTATCAAGGTCCCCGTTGTCATGAAAGCCACAGGGTCAACAGTAGAATATATTTACCCCGTCCAATTAGACAGCAGCGACAACATCAAAAATGCTTACATAGGCCATAAACTCTCCGAGCCAAGTAAATTTCATAAGTTTTTAATTAACAACACCGATTTGTTTTCTTTTTCCCCCGCAAATATGTCAGGTATCCCGAAAGACGTTGCCATACACAAGTTGAACATCGATCCTCTCTACCTTCCAGTACGACAAGTAGAAGAAATTTCAATACCGCAACCAACGAAGCCATCAATGATTAAGTGGATAAACTACTTGCTAACGGCTCTATTTGGGAATCAAAATACCCCTATGGGTAGCCAACGTAGTCATGGTGGAAAAGAAAAGCGAAAAGTGGCGGATGTGTATGGACTTCACAGACCTAAAAAAAGCCTGCCTGAAAGACTCCTTACCGTTACCTTACATTGACCAACTCATTGGCGCAATGACAGGGCACGAGTTGTTGATCTTTTTGGACACCTACTCAGGTTACAACCAAATACTCATAGAGGAGGAAGACCAAGAGAAAACTACTTTCATCACCCATCAGGGAACATACTGCTATAGAGTTTTGCCATTCGGGTTTAAGAACGCAGGGGCAACTTATCAAAGGCTAGTCACTAAGATTTTCGAGGATCAACCCTACAAAACAATGGAAGTGTACATAGACGACATGTTGGTCAAATCAAAAAGAAAGGAAGACCACATCAACATCCTGAAAGAAGATTTTGATATACTAAGGCAATATGGTATTAAGCTAAACCCCGAGAAGTGTGCCTTTGGCGTAACTTCGGGCAAGTTCCTCGGTTTTTTTGTATCACAAAGAGGCATCAAGGTCAACCCCAACCAGATCAAAGCCATCGAGGGAATACCTGAATTATTGACCAGCAAAAACCAGGTACAAAAGATGACAGGCCGTATAGTTGCCTTGTCAAAGTTCATTTCATGACCCTTTGACAAATGCCACAAATTCTTCAACGTACTCAAAAAGAAAAACGGGATCCAGTGGAATTCAAAATGCATCGAGGCCTTATGAAAACTAAAACCATACTTTTCCTCGCCCCTACTTCTTCCAAAGCAGAACCTAGTGAACGCATCCTGGTATACTTAGCTGTATCAGAGGTCGCAGTAAGCACAGTATTGGTCCGTGAAAACAGAGGTGTAGAATATCCAATCTATTACATTAGCAAAACTCTGGTCGACGCAAAAATGAGGTACCCACACCTCAAAAAATTGGCCTTGGCATTGGTTATAGCTTCGCAAAAGCTTAGACCCTATTTTCAATGCCACCCCATATTGCCAGTAATGTCCTTCCCCCCTACAGAGCATTCGACATAAACCTAAACTGTCGGGGTGATTGGCCAAGTGGGCCGTAGAATTGAGCGATCACGATATAACATATTAGCCGCGAAAGAACGATAAAATTGTAGGTACTCGTTGTGAGCACGCGATTTTTTCCATATATGAATTACTCTTATAAAATTCAAGAAAATCAGTTTTTTCAAGTTATTTACCATTTTTACGATTTTTATTAATTGCTTGCATTTTTGTGCACATTTTATTTTTATTAAAACCATAAAAATGGCAAAAAACCATGCATTACATTTAGGCTGTGTTTTTATATTTTTAAGATTAGTTAGTTAATAATTTGTATTATCAAAAATGAAAATTACAAAAACTGACCCATTTTGCATTTTTACCTTTTAATTACTAGATTATCGAGTTTTCTTTCTTGATTTAGGATCAAAGAATTTTCAGAATTTTTAGGAATCTGGTTAGTTTTACAATCATGATTAATTTAGAATTTTTATTTAGGTTTTGAATTGAAAAACGAGAAGAAAAGAAAAACAAAAAGAAAAGGAAATAAAAGAGAAATGGACAAAAAGGAGTTTAATTGGGACAAAGAGCTGAAGCCCAATCAGGTTTTTCCCAAATCTGTTCCAAACCCGCCCTAAAATTTGAGCCCAAAAACCAATACCCGGTCCAGGTCCCCACTACACCTAAACGACCCAGTTTTGTTCCCCCCCCCCCCATCGCGACTTTTGGACCTTTATTATCCAACGACTCCAAACTCACCTCCCACTAACTATAAAATTGTCCTAACATAGACTCTCCCCTCCCTTATCGAACCCCCCTCAGTTCCCAATCTCCGTCTCTCGAAATGAGAAACCTTAGAGACCAGCCGTCTTGAAATGCCCCCACCGTCTCCGTTTTACTCCGCCGTCGGAAATCACCCAATGGCAGCTGCGACGCTCTAAAATCCTCCAAATTTGTACCATGCAACTCTCAGCCCATCGTCAACATTGTTTCAACATTAATTTCCCCCAAAACACCACCCAAATTCACCGATTTCAGATCTGAAATTTAACCCTAAAAATCCTAACTCACCCAAATAACCAAAAACTCATATCGTATGACCCTTGACCTTCCCTCACTACTACCCTAACTTTGATGCCTGAAAGTCCTTATCCGAATTCCTCAAATTTTTGAATCTGGAACCGTGATTTTTCCTTTTTATATGTTTTTTCGGTCGATTGTTGGTCAAGTGAACCCGAAACATCCATTAGTCGACTGTCACGACCCGGATTTTCCCCCAACATCGGGATCGTGATGGCGCCTACTCGTGGTAGCTAGGCAAGCCACTGTATTCATACTATCCTATTTTTAACACAATTTTAATTAAATAAATGCGAAATACTTTATCGAAATAGAAATAACTAATTACAAGATGAAAATCATAATGAAATCCTCTACCCAAGACGTGGAGTCACCAACTCACGAAATACTACTGAATACTACACATAAAGTCTGAAAGAAATATAACATAATCTGTTCGTCTCGGAACAAAGAGACTACAACTAGTAACATAAGTAAAGAGAGAGACGCCGGGCCTGCGGACGTCTGCAAGCTACCTCGGTCTCAATGTGCTCAACTTCCACGCAAATGATCTACTGCTGCTGCTCCTGATCGAAACCTGGACCTGTGCAAAAACGCACAGAAGTGCAGTATCAGCACAACCGACCCCATGTGCTGTTAGTGCCTGGCCTATCCCGGCGAAGTAGTGACAAGCCTAGGACCAGACACCCACAGAAACCTGTGCAGTTCTATATATATGTATACTACAAGATAATGAGAAATAAACAAGTAATAACGCAACAAGGAATATCTCAAAAGAAATGTGTGTGTGTGTGTGTGTGTGTGTACATAAACATTTATAAGGAAATACTCTGCTCTGCAATAACAGCCAATAACTCATAATATCCAGATTAATCTAATCCACAGAATTAAATCTTACTTTCGTGTCTCAATTCTTTATTTTTCTTTTCTTATCTCGTGGTAGGCGTACCACCCGCTCCCAACTGTAACAATAAATTATATCTTGTGGTAGGCGTACCACCCGCTCCCAAATATATCAATAGGCTACCGGCAACTATGGCCAATGCCAAGATTCAAATCACTTTGTGGTCGACTTGCCACGCAATTCCATTTCTTTAATATATATATTACCACAATTAACAAGAAATAACCAAGTAATAACACAATAAGGAATATCTCAAAAGAACTCAACAATTAACAACGGTTAATAAGTTCACAAGGAAAACAAAGTATAATGGAAACACAAGTAATATCAAGTCAAGGAATGGCAAATAGTTGCACGACATCACCCAAATAAAATATAATGGAAAAACAAGTAATATCAAGTCAAGGAATGGCAAATAGTTGCACGGCATCACCCTTCGTGCTTTTACTCTCGTCCTCACCAAATAAGCAAATAAAGTGCATGGCATCACCCTTCGTGCTTTTACTCTCATCCTTACATCCATAGTACGGCATGATCCTTCGTACATGGTTCAATAACAAGGCACGGCATGATCCTTCGTGCATAATCAATAAAACATGGCACGACATTAACCTTCATGCATAAATAATAAAACATGGCACGGCATCACCCTTCGTGCATTATCACTCTTCCTCACCCAAATAACAATCACAGTTAAGGGCAGAGAAAGAAAACAACAAATCATGAACCGCCCGGCAAAGGACACAATAATCATTTCAACAAAGTTCCTGCAAGGGCAATCAATATCTCACTTCACAACAAGTCCCGACAAGGGAGAACAATAACAATTATACAACCCGGCAAGGGTTCAACAATTTATCTTCAAAATATCTCACAACAAATATCAATAACGACTCACGGTCATGCTAGACGCCAGTGTATGGATGCTCGTCACCACAGCCCATACACCGCACTCGACCATATAGCACATAATCCTATTCCCTCAAGCTAGGATAGAACAAACAGTTACCTCGAATGTTTATGAACAATTCAATCCGTGGCAATTCCTTTTCCTTTCAAATTTGGCTCCAATCCAATCGTATCTATACACAATTGATTTAATATCATCAATACTACTCAACAAACTAATTCATAAGGCTAATTACAACTTTTACAACATTCTGCCCGGACATGGTCGGAACTCGGGGTTCGGACCAAAATCCGGTTACCCATCCTCCCACGAGTTCATGTATATGATTTGTTTCAAAATCGGACCTCAATTCGAGGTCCAATTTCCCAATTTATGAAAAACCCTATATTCTAACAAAAACAAGAAATTCTACCATGAAAACCTTTGATTTATATTGAAAAACATGTTTAATGATGTTAGGAATTGAAAGAATTAAGTAAAAAGTGACTTACATTTGTTTTGAAGAAGAAGGAATCCGTGAAGAATCGCAAATGGGTATTTTTGGTTTGTAAGAAGTGAAGAAATGAACTGAAAATCGTGTTTTACAGGTCTCTGTGTTGGCATTTGCGAACATGGGTTCGCAATTGCGAACCCCGACCAATTTCTGGAGTTTGAAAAATAAGCTAAGGCTGGGAAGTTCGCATTTGCGAACATTTATTCGCATTTGCGAAGTTTAGGCGGTTACTGGGGATTTCGCATATGCGAAATAAGGTTCGCATTTGCGAACCAGCAGGCTTCTGGGCTTCTTCGCAATTGCGACACATTCTTCGCAATTGCGAAGACAGGCAATTACTGAAGGCCTCGCATTTGCGAGGTTAAGTTCGCAATTGCGAACTATGGTCCAGGTGTGCCAGTGTCGCATTTGCGACACTTTGTTCGCATTTGCGAACTTGGTTGGTTCTGGCAAGCATCGCATTTGCGATAATGGGTTCGCATTTGCGAACCCAGCCTTGAACTGCCTTCTTCGCATTTGCGAGAAATTCTTCGCAAATGCGAAGCCAACAGCTGGGTGAAAAACCAGCAGTGCATAAACTCAGAAATTGATCCTACGGCCTATCAAATCTTTATCCGAGCCCCCCGGGCTCTAAACCAAACATGTACACAACCTCAAAAACACATTATGAACTTGTTCGTGCGATCACATCGCCAATATCACATCGTTTTCATCAAATCAAGCCTCAAATTCATGAATTTCATACTTTTGGTTTTCAAAACCTTCAAACTTGGAACTCAAGGTCCAAAACATCTCAAACGACATCCGAATGTCACCAAACTTTACATAAATCACATATATAATATTTAAGACTTGTACCGGGCGTCGGAACCAAAATACGAGCCCGATACCAAAGTCAATTAATTCATTTCCTTTAACAATTACATCAAAAACAATTTTATAGAAAAATTCATAACTTGGGCTCTAGGCCTCAGAATTCGACTCCGGACGCATGTCCAAGTCCCATATTTTCCTACGAATCTCTCGGGACCATCCAATCTCGGGTCCGGATCCGTTTACCAAAAATGTTGACCGAAGTCAACCATATCAATATTAATATCATTTTTATCCAAATTTCTCATAAAATTCATATTTTCTATCACAAAAATCTTTCCGGCTACAAGCTCGGATCGTGCACGTAAATCGAGGCAACATGGAATGAGGTTTTCAAGGCCTTAGAAGCTCGAAATGATTAATAAAATAAGTGATGACCCTTTGGGTCGTCACAATCTCCACTTCTAAAACAATCGTTCGTCCTCGAACGGACAAAAGAAAGAAGTACCTGAGTCAGGGGAACAAATGAGGGTAGCGGCTCCGCATATCGGACTCGGACTCCCGGGTCGATGCCTCAGGAGGCTGACCTCTCCACTGAACACGCACAAAAGTATAACTCTTCGACCTTAACTGTCGAACCTGCCGGTTTAGAATGGCCACCGGCTCCTCCTCGTAAGATAGATCATTGTCCAATTGGACAGTACTGAAGTCTAACACATGTGTGGGATCGCCGTGGTATCTCCAAAGCATAGATACGTGAAAAATTGGGTGCACGGCTGATAAGCTAGGCGGCAAAGCTAATCTGTAAGCCACCCCTCCCACTCTGTCTAGAATCTCAAATGGACCAATATACCTAGGGCTGAGCTTGCCCTTCTTCCCAAATCTCATCACGCCCTTCATAGGCGACACTCGGAGCAATACTCGCTCCCCAACCATGAAAGCTATATCTCGAACCTTGCGATCTGCATAGCTCTTTTGCCTGGATTGAGCCATGCGAAGCCTATCTTGAATAATCTTGACCTTATCTAAGGCCTCCTGAACTAAATCCGTGCCCAATAACCGAGTTTCTCCCGGTTCAAACCATCCAACCGGAGAACGACACCGCCTACCATACAATGCTTCATAAGGAGCCATCTGGAAGCTCGATTGATAACTATTATTATAAGCAAACTATGCCAAAGGCAGGAATTGATCACATCAGCATCTAAGGTGACCTGATTAGCACCTCCTCGCTGAACCGTGTCTCTAAGGTCACATAAATAGGAATCATTATATTGTTGATCGCGGATACGTTCCAATAATGAAGAGCGAGCGATCGCACAAGCTAGTGCTCGACTAGGCTCAGAAATATCCAACCTCACAAATCGATTGGCCAAGGACTGAACATCCAAAGCAATTGGCCTCTGATTGACTGGAATATAAACAAGGCTGCCCATACTGGCTGACTTCCTACTCAAAGCGTCAGCCACCACGTTTGCTTTTTCCCTGATGATATAAAAGGTGACATCATAATCTTTCCGCAATACCAGCCACCTTCTCTGCCTCAAATTCAACTCTTTTGTTTAAACAAATACTGAAGACTTTTATGATCGGTGTATACTTCACATACTACACCATACAAATAATGCCTCCAGATCTTCAATGCGTGAATAATCGCCGCAAATTCTAGATCATGCACTGGGTAATTCTTTTCATGCATCTTCAACCGCCTCGAAGCATAGGCAATAACCTTGCCATCCTGTATTAACACTGCACCAATCCCAATACGGGAAGCATCATAATAATCAGTATAAGGTCCCGTACCTGTGGGTAAAATCAATACCGGTGCTGTGTTCATGGCTGTCTTGAGCTTTTGAAAGCTCGCCTCACATTCATCTGACCATTCAAATTGAACACCTTTCTGTGTCAATCTGGTCAGTGGGGTTGCAATAGATGAAAACCCCTCCACGAATCGCCGATAATAACCCGCTAATCCCAAGAAACTCCAAATCTCTGTGGCTGATGTCGGTCTAGGTCAGTCCTTGACTGCCTCAATCTTCTTCGGATCAACCTGAATACTTGCTGCCGTCACAATATGACCCAGGAATGCAACTGAACTTAGCCAAAATTCACACTTTGAAATTTTTGCATATAGTTGGCTATCTTTCAGAGTCTGCAAAGTCACTCTGAGATGTTGCGCATGCTCCTCATGACTGCAGGAGTATGTCAATATGGAAACAATGAAGACTACAACGAACAAGTCTAAATAAGGCACGAACACACTCATGCGTATGCACATATCCATGACTCTGAAGTCTGGCCATAAGAGTTATTCTTAAATTACAACATTGTCAATTAACCCTGTTATCAAATACCTTATTCTACAAATCCCACTTTACTCAGAATGAGGTATGGTGACCTCGTGATTATTTTCCCGAATTAATGCGTCATATTTATCCTTACCTGGTGCTCGTCTCAAAGGCTAAGCTCAACGGTTCCAAAATAGAAATGGCTAAATATGAATAGAAACTATACAAGAATTGTCAAATAGTCCTAACGGACAGGACTCTTATTTACGAATGCGATACGAAAGTATTAATTCATAAAAGAAGAATTTTAAACACATAAACTCTTACTACCATGACCCAGTCCTCATATGATATCCACCGTAGCTTGAAGCTCGGCTTAGTAATATTTCACATTATGCCAAAAATTGGAGGATCTCATCCTCAACTCTGAATCACAGTGCTTGCACATCATATAATCTGAAATTTTTCATTTCCTTTCTTTCTTCCTTTCAATAATTGTCCGTCAAAGATAATCACGACATAAAATGAACCCTCATACTGATAGGGCACACAATTAACGATTAAAATTAGTGATTCCGAGAATTATATCAAAACATACTGTAATAAGTAATATAAAGTCACTCTTAGTCTCATGGATATTTAGTGACTAACACCTAATAATAGGGATGTCTATCCTCATGTAATATCTCAACGGGAGTATTTCCCTAAGTAGTATGATTACGATGCTCGGTCATGAATGGAGCATGTTAAACAGACTCGCCTAAATTTTCTTTCAAAAACCAAATCAAATTAAGGGAAAATTATTCTGTTTATAACAATCTGAATTATACACGTGATGACACCATCCGGTGTAATGACCTCCCTCATACCATAAAAAGTATATCAATGGTTGGGTCTCCACCTCTAGGATTTTCACCTCCACCTCTAACATCATGACCTATACATCTGGCTGGCCATGTAGGATAAATATTAACTGCAATGGAGCGTGTAGCCTGAGTGCTTTCCTAAAATTATATTTCTCCAAAAATTCCACATTCACGGCAATTCCTTTAAGGCTCAGTTAACTTGTTGTTCATGACAATATATATTCGGACACAGTCATTGTGACCTGGTACAACCGTTCAGATCGCATATACTACATATTGCAGAGAATCTCGGGGTGACGTCTTCAAAACATTTTCTAAAAATAGAGTTTAGTAGATAGCGTTGCATTGGCCGGCTTGCCCTCTTGGTAATCTTGTCACAAACATTGATGGCCAATTTCCTCTTTTGCTATGTTGGCTTAACACTGCTGAGCTACCCCGTTTACTCACAAACTCTTCGTTATTCTCCGGGGCGATTTCTTACCCCATGAAAGGAACCAACCTTAAATATGTATAAATTATTTAGAGGACCTTTCCATACCATATATATACAGTCCAATAACTCACCATATTTGTCCTTCACAACTCCAACACATCGACCGGACGTCAAGGTCCGTTGAAACCCAACACGATTTATTAGGTGATCTCCTGATATAATTGCACCTTCCGTTGGGACCATAACCGGTGTGGTAAATACATTATCTTCCCACTATTTCTGTGTGCCTTCTGTAGCACAGTAAAATGAACTCCTCGCATTCGACTATTCCCACGTTATGTAATTCCTCATAAGAACTGTCAAGCACAATCTCGTGGGTTCTCAAAAGATGCACCACTGAAGGTGGTAGCGAAGACTTTGGTGAAACCTATCTGTCCTCCGTAAAACTTTTGAAGGCATAGTTGATCTATCACCAGCCTGTGCCATTGTTCGGCTGGATAAGCTGTACGTGACTACGCCATTCGTGGGACGACAAGAGTGGAAATTTAACTTAACACTTTGAAAAACAAATTCGCACGATTAGAAAGAACAAATGAGAGACTCTTTTCTAACTCAATAGACTCTGGAGGACAAGTACAGACGTCTCCGTACCTACCTCTCAAACTCTACTAAGCTTGTTCGTGAGTGGTGAGACCTATGTAACCTAGAGCTCCGATACCAACTTGTCACGACCCGGATTTTCCCCCAACATCGGGATCGTGATGGCGCCTACTCGTGGTAGCTAGGCAAGCCACTGTATTCATACTATCCGGTTTTTAACACAATTTTAATTAAATAAATGCGGAATACTTTATCGAAATAGAAATAACTAATTACAAGATGAAAATCATAATGAAATCCTCTACCCAAGACGTGGAGTCACCAACTCACGAAATACTACTGAATACTACACATAAAGTCTGAAAGAAATATAACATAATCTGTTCGTCTCGGAACAAAGAGACTACAGCTAGTAACATAAGTAAAGAGAGAGACGCCGGGCCTGCGGACGTCTGCAAGCTACCTCGGTCTCAAATATGCTCAACTCCCACGAATATAATCTACTACTGCTGCTGCTCCTGCTCAAAACCTGGACCTGTGCAAAAACGCACGAAGTGCAGTATCAGCACAATCCGACCCCATGTACTGGTAAGTGCCTGGCCTATCCCGGCGAAGTAGTGACAAGCCTAGGACCAGACACTCACATAAACCTGTACATTTCTATGTATATATGTACACCACAAGATAACAAGAAATACCAAATAACAAATTCAACAAGAATATCATAAGAGGGGAAACTCAACAGTTAGCAACAATTATTAAATCATAAACATTTATAAGGAAATACTCTGCTCTGCAATAACAGCCAATAACTCATAATATCCAAATTAATCTAATCCACAGAATTAAATCTTACTTTCGTGTCTCAATTCTTTATTTTTCTTTTCTTATCTCATGGTAGGCGTACCACCCGCTCCCAACTGTAACAATAAATTATATCTTGTGGTAGGCGTACCACCCGCTCCCAAATATATCAATAGGCTACCGGCAACTATGGCCAATGCCAAGATTCAAATCACTTTGTGGTCGACTTGCCACGCGATTCCATTTCTTTAATATATATATTACCACAATTAACAAGAAATAACCAAGTAATAACACAATAAGGAATATCTCAAAAGAACTCAACAATTAACAACGGTTAATAAGTTCACAAGGAAAACAAAGTATAATGGAAACACAAGTAATATCAAGTCAAGGAATGGCAAATAGTTGCACGGCATCACCCAAATAAAATATAATGGAAAAACAAGTAATATCAAGTCAAGGAATGGCAAATAGTTGCACGGCATCACCCTTCGTGCTTTTACTCTCATCCTCACCAAATAAGCAAATAAAGTGCACGGCATCACCCTTCATGCTTTTACTCTCATCCTCACATCCATAGTACGGCATGATCCTTCGTACATGGTTCAATAACAAGGCACGGCATGATCCTTCGTGCATAATCAATAAAACATGGCACGGCATTAACCTTCGTGCATAAATAATAAAACATGGCACGACAGCACCCTTCGTGCATTATCACTCTTCCTCACCCAAATAACAATCACAGTTAAGGGCAGAGAAAGAAAACAACAAATCGTGAACCGCCCCGGCAAGGGACACAATAATCATTTCAACAAAGTCCCTGCAAGGGCAATCAATATCTCACTTCACAACAAGTCCCGACAAGGGAGAACAATAACAATTATACAACCCGGAAAGGGTTCAACAATTTATCTTCAAAATATCTCACAACAAATATCAACAACGACTCACGGTCATGCTAGACGCCGGTGTATGGATGCTCGTCACCACAGCCCATACACCGCACTCGATCACATAGCACATAATCCTATTCCCTCAAGCTAGGATAGAACAAACACTTACCTCGAATGTTTATGAAAAATTCAATCCGTGGCAATGCCTTTTCCTTTCAAATTTGGCTCCAATCCAATCGTATCTATACACGATTGATTTAATATCATCAATACTACTCAACAAACTAATTCATAAGGCTAATTACAACTTTTACAACATTCTGCCCGGAATAGTGAATTTCGACCCCGGGCCCACATGGTCGGAACTCGGGGTTCGGACCAAAATCCGGTTACCCATCCCCCCACGAGTTCATGTATATGATTTGTTTCAAAATCGGACCTCAATTCGAGGTCCAATTTCCCAATTTATGAAAAACCCTATATTCTAACAAAAACAAGAAATTCTACTATGAAAACCTTTGATTTCTATTGAAAAACATGTTTAATGATGTTAGGAATTGAAAGAATTAAGTAAAAATTGACTTACAATTGTTTTGAAGAAGAAGGAATCCGTGAAGAATCGCAAATGGGTGTTTTTGGTTTGTAAGAAGTGAAGAAATGAACTGAAAATCGTGTTTTACAGGTCTCAGTGTTCGCATTTGCGAACATGGGTTCGCAATTGCGAACCCCGACCAATTTCTGGAGTTTGAAAAATAAGCTAAGGCTGGGAAGTTCGCATTTGCGAAGTTTAGGCAGTTACTGGGGATTTCGCATTTGCGAAATAAGGTTCGCATTTGCGAACCAGCAGGCTTCTAGGCTTCTTCGCAATTGCGACACATTCTTCGCAATTGCGAAGACAGGCAATTACTGAAGGCCTCGCATTTGCGAGGTTAAGTTCGCAATTGCGAACTCTGGTCCAGGTGTGCCAGTGTTGCATTTGCGAAACTTTGTTCGCATTTGCGAACTTGGCTGGTTCTGGCAGGCATCGCATTTGCGATAATGGGTTCGCAAATGCGAACCCAGCCTTGAACTGCCTTCTTCGCATTTGCGAGAAATTCTTCGCAAATGCGAAGCCAACAGATGGGTGAAAAACCAGCAGTGCATAAACTCAGAAATTGATCCTACGGCCTATCAAATCTTTACCCGAGCCCCCCGGGCTCTAAACCAAACATGTACACAACCTCAAAAATACATTATGAACTTGTTCGTGCGATCACATCGCCAATATCACATCGTTTTCATCAAATCAAGTCTCAAATTCATGAATTTCATACTTTTGGTTTTCAAAACCTTCAAACTTGGAACTCAAGGTCCAAAACATCTCAAACGACATCCGAATGTCACCAAACTTTACATAAATAATATATATAATATTTAAGACTTGTACTAGGCGTCAGAACCAAAATACGAGCCCGATACCTAGGTCAATTAATTCATTTCCTTTAACAATTACATCAAAAACAATTTTATAGAAAAATTTATAACTTGGGCTCTAGGCCTCAGAATTCGACTCCGGACGCATGTCCAAGTCCCATATTTTCCTACGGACCTCTCGGGACCATCCAATCTCGGGTCGGATCCGTTTACCAAAAATGTTGACCGAAGTCAACCATATCAATATTAATATCATTTTTATCCAAATTTCTCATAAAATTCATATTTTCTATCACAAAAATCTTTCCGGCTACAAGCTCGGATCGTGCACGTAAATCGAGGCAACATGGAATGAGGTTTTCAAGGCCTCGGAAGCTCAAAATGATTAATAAAATAAGTGATGACCCTTTGGGTCGTCACATCGACTGTTCATGTTAAGAAGAGTTGATTAATGGTAGTTTGAGTTCACTTATGACTTATGAAGATTGACCGAGTTGATAGTGGTTCTAGTATTGCAAAGGAAAGTATAGGTAAATTTTCTTTTCTTTCTTTTATTTGATTTTGTTTCGTCTCTTCTTTATGTCACTTGTTTGATTTTGGCCGCATGTTTAACTTTACCATGTTTAGGTTTATTCCCTGTTGTTTGTATCTTTTGGTTCTACATATTGGTTTGTTCATTAAGGCAATTGAAATTTCAGCATTTTTTTTATTTACGGTTTTTCTTCAGTGACATGAAATTGGTCTTGTTAGTGTTCATATGTATTTTTTTGGTTTACAATCCATGTTTATTTTAAAATTCATGCTGATGTTCGAAACATCAATACACAAAGGGAGGAGGGGTGATTTGTGTGCTACCTAATTTTGGATCTAGAAGAACCTGGTTCTTCTAGATGTTCTAACTACTACTGTTTGCCGAAGTAAAATACAGAAAATAAAATAACACAAGGATTTTTACGTGGAAAACACATGGCTCAAAAGATGAAAAAAGCTACGACCTACTACTCAGTAGGATTTTCCCAAACATCCACTAAACTCAATAAGCCAAAAACAACATTTACAAAACTCTTGTAAACTTAAGGATTAACTCTAATCACTGTGTGGCACACAGCCTCAACTGTTGCAACACTTTCAAGTTAACTCTAACTTGAATACTCAAAGTACCTAATACAATTGCTTCTATGAAAGCTGAAAAGGTACTAGTTTTAAATCACCTACTACAATTGAACTAGAATAAGAATAAATACAATGGATACAAGCATTCACACTCAATCTCACATAAGTTGCTTGCAAAATAACCTTGCTCTTTTGCTTAACTTCAGTGTATGTGCATACCTGTAAATAAGAGCAACTCACTTATTTATTAGATTAGTAATTAGAGTTGGATTATGACTCAATTTCTGATCCTCCATTGAGATTGTGTCCTAGACCAATCCAAACTCCAACCCTTATCTGGATATGCTCTCTTCTCATAAGGGGACATCTTCTTTTTATCCCATATGCGATCTTTTCGATCAGTTCAGAAGATATTCAGAAAATATTGCTGCTTGATCCCTGTGCAGCTAAAACATCTAACAACCTACGCATACCTGGCTCCTCCAAGTCTTTTAGCAACCTCCCCTTCAATATCTTCCTCCTGCTAAAATTAACAAAATGATCTTGTTCATGTTCGAACTCCTCCTCTTCTTATTCTTCACTCCACTCTTCATATTCTTCTTCAGTAATTTTCACTTGTTTTCCCTTTACTGCAGACGTAGTTCTTCTAGCCAAAAAAGGTTCAGCAGGTACAGATTTTGAAGACTTCTTTGCAGGAGTCTTGGTTCTTTTTACTTTGTTAGTGGGAACCTTCACAGTTGTGCCTCTCTCTTGATGGATCAGTTCCATCTCCTCCTCCACTTCTTTAGAACTTTTCACTACTTTTTCTTTTCCTTTTTCCTTCTTTTTTTTCTTACTCTTTTCTAATGCTTCCTGTAGTTCTGACTCACTTTGCCTTACTTTGCTCCTTGTTGCTCTTCCCTTAAGTACAGACGTAGCAACAGTCTTGCGAGATGTTACTTTGCTTTTCTTTGAGGGTTTAGAAGCAATTGGGGTCCTTTGTGAAGACGCCTTGCGCTTCTTTGGGTCATAACAGGCCCCCACTTTTTTAGAATATCTGCTAAAGTCTCCTCTACAGAAGAACCATGTTCTTCTTGTTGCTTACTCATTTGAACAAGTCCCTCAGCAGCCTCTCCTAATCTACTTCCCCCTAACTTTAAGCAACCTTCTTCTCCACCACCACATATAGCAAAAACCTCCCATTTCTTTTTCTTTATCCTCCTACTAGACTCAAACCCTTCAACATTTTTCACAAAACCCAACAAACACAAACCTACTATCTTCTTTCTCAGATACATCAGCAAATACAAAACATGTGTTTACCTCACCTGGGGTTTCTTGACTTTTGTCATTATCAGAAGACCCAGGTTCTTCTCCTTCACTAGTAGAGATGAACTTTTCAAACTCAGAGCTTGAGTCACATTCTTTAGCTAAAACCTCTTTCCTTTGACTGGCCTTTAATTTCTCGTTCAAGACTTTTCTGAGAGAGCCGGATGCTACAGCTTTTCTGGCTAACATCTTTTGCCCGCGAAATCTGGGTTTTAGGGTTTCAACTGGAGGTGTTGATGATGAGGTATTAGGGGAAATAAGTGGCGGAGTTCTAGGATTGTCTTGAGGATTAGTCATGGCGGAGTATTTCTGGAAATCGTTTGGAAATTTTTGGAGAAGAAAAGGGGATTATCAGAAGTATTGGAGAAGTGAATGATGGTTATGAGTGACGAGAGAAGGTGTCAAGTGTGTTTAAAGAGGGATCATGATTAAGCCTGTAACGACAGCTTTTTTAGTGGTCAATTAGGAGTTTAATCAAATTAGAATTTCAGTCTCTTTAGAGATTAATGGATGACACTAATTTTTAGGGGAAAATCCCACTTTAGTTAGACTGCTAGGATAATGAAACCAGTTCAATGCTTAACGGATAGAATTTTAGAAATTTTGGTGTAATTAGGACTTCTGCTCATGATTGATAATTTTATAGCCTTAATGATATCTTACAAATATCTCTTTCTACCTCCAGTATTTTCATCAATCTAGCTTCTCTCTTTATTTCTTTCTATATTTCCCGAACTATTTGTACTAAATTGATTGCTCAGTCACTATTAGCAGCTTCAACATCTCGTACAAATGCGCTTAAATAAGTCTAGAACTATCACAAGGTTCTGGCTTGCATAGCAAATTGTTCCTAGCTCTTAAAGAACCAAGCAACCAAAAATTATAGCCTAAAGTCCCAAAGGGAGGGCAAAAGTGAAAAAAGTGCAGAATAGAGGAAAACTTTGGGGGGGGGGGGGGAGGTTATAGTTACATCTTACCGGTCTTTTTGTTGACTTCAATTTCCCAAAAAAGGGAAGTCGATAATACAAACCTGATTATTATGAAAGGAGTGAATAAGATTCTCTGAAGTTAGAGAACAACAATGTTACAATTACAATACCATTCAGGTAATATTTCCAGAAGGGCTAATATTTCCAGAAGGGTATAACAAATGGATCTACAGGTTCACCAATTCATTGATGGTTCTATAACGGCTAAGCTTACATTATATGCAATAGCACCTAGAATTACTAATAGAACAATATATACAGAGCTCAAGTATTGTTGTCCCCCTCCTACAAATTTTTGTCTTGCATGGGAAGGTTGATATCAGATACTGTGATCATTGGTTGGAAGATAACCTCCAACTTCCAGTACAGGAAGGTGGATATTGTTTTGAGAAAATAATATTTTTTCATTTATAATGGAACTATGTTCATGTACCGTAGAGCACAATGAGTCAACAACGTTCCTCATAATTGTGTCTTGTTTACAATTCATAAAAATGGTTATAAGGAGATCCAGGAGAATATTACCTGCAACCAAAGATGAGAAATTCAAATTACTTGTAAGCAAGAGCGGCTCTAGGGTAAGGCAAGTGAAGTCCTTGCCTTAGGCCCCAAAAATAAGTAGCACTACTATATTGTTATATAGTATATACTCTATAATTTATATTTATATAATTTTTAATAAAATATTTTAAATTTAATAACTTTTAATATTTGGTAGACGTAAGATTGAGTGAGTTAATTGGATAAAAAAAATTCACTAAATTAAATAATATATTTATCTTCTTATCAATTTTTTTTATGTATGGCCTTTTTTATGGTTTTCACGATTTTACTTTTTAATTTCAACTCAAATTCGCTAAATTAACTATTCTTTTTTGTCACATTTCATTGATCCACACAAAAGCAAGTTCTTTTGTTTTTCATCTTTTTTAACTAAGAAATTTTCGAGACAAATATCGCAAGATTCAAAACACGATAGATACACCCTTTACCATTTTCATTTAGGGAAAGATCAATTCAATATCATATGATGTACAACTAACTCATACATCATGAGTTGCACTCTTACCACTATATCAAATTCATGTAATTTTTTTTTGTATCTCAATATAATATGCCTTTCATAAAAGACGTTTCAGTGTCTTTTTAATATATTTTGGTTTTAGGCCACCGGTTTGTTGAGCCCCCCCTAATTGACAATCAACAATTAATTCTAGACTACAGTCCTACCATGTACTGTTCAACCAATTTTATTCACATTTGGTAACTGAATGACACACTTACTACATTTAATTTTCTTGTCATTATTGCCTTATCTTAAATGAGACTCTATAAATTTGATTGAGAATATCAGGTGTGGACAAATGGCTCTGGTAGGAGACTAGTAAAGCCTTGATTTACGTTTCTCAAAATTTTTCATAATGAATATTAATTTTTTTTTTAAATTAGACAATATTAATGTTTGTAGAAAAAAAAAATAAAGAAGTATAAAAATTGTAAAAAGAAAAAGGAAAAAAAGAAAGGTGTATACTCTTTAACAATAAAATATTTTAAACTTTGAATTAAACTACTTAAATCTTTATATTAGTAAATACATTTTTTACAACAATATCAAAGGTAACATATTGTAAATACATGTCTAACATCTCATTTATTTAAATTATAATTTTTTAATATAAATAATAATATTACTATGTAAAGTTAAAAACTTTATGTCATTTAAGAATATATGTCTGGATGGTATGTCTTTAGACACCCCACATGGAAGACATGGTGGATCCTTAGCTTGGAAAAAAGCTGAAGTTTTTAGGCAACTTGTCCTACTTTCTCTATGATAGGGAATAGTATAAACAATAAGTATGAAAAAATGGCAAGATTAATGTTTTTGCATGTGTATACGTACTAATAAAAAAAGTATAAGGTCTTTTATTAAAATTTGGCTTTAGGCCACCAATTTTAAGAAGCCGCCCTTGCTTGTCAGCATACCACAACATGCCTCTTATGCAGGACAATTCAAAGTCTAGGAAAGAAACGAAAATAAGAGACAATAGATGCAAATCTTAGATCACCTTGTGGTATGCTCACAAGCAATATATGTCTGGATGGTATATCTTTAGACACCTCACATGGAAGACATGGTAGATTTTTAGCTTGGAAAGAAAGTGAAGTCTTTAGGCAACTTGTCCTACTTTCTCTGTGATGGGGAATAGTATAAACAATAAGTATGAAAAAAATAGCAAGATTAATGTTTTTGCATATATGTGTATACGTACTAATAAAAAAAGTATAAGGCCTTTTATTAAAATTTGGCTTTAGGCCACCAATTTTAAGTAGCCTCCCTTGCTTGTCAGCATACCACAACAGGCCTCTTATGCAGAACAATTCAAAGTCTAGGAAAGAAACGGAAATAAGAGACTATAGATGCAAATCTTAGATCACCTTGAATATCTCATATTTGATTTTGCTTCTATACGATAAAATTATCAATCATATGTTGTATAACATCAGCACCTTCGACATGCACATATTGATCCTTCACCTGTAAACATCCAATGAGCATTACAGTCTTAAGCTCACACCATATTTAACTAAGGGTAAAAACGTAAAAAAACTTTAATCTTATTGAATTGAATTTTTACGGTTTACTCTATATACTTTTAATCTTAAAATTTAAGAGCTTGAAAAGTTAAATAATAACTTAAATTTTTCAAAAGGAGATATAGTTCATTCCTAAGATCACCTTACAAAGAATAATAATTTTATAAATTATCAAATAATGAATAAAAAAATAATGAAGCTTTCTAATGGTAACTTTTCACAATTAATTTATCATCAAGATTCTACACAAATATTTTATGTAGAAAAATGAAGATAAGCTACTTTTTATAACAAAAGAGATTATAAATTTAAAAACTTGCTCAACATAAAAAATATGTGATATATAGTAGAGAATTATATATTTAGGATTGATTTTTCTAATTCGGTGGAAGGTTTAGTATACAATATTTATTATGATTATATATTATAAGTAACTATAATCAGTTTTCCATTTTCATGAAGAAAAAAAAAAGTAGAATCTAATTTAATTTGTCAAGATTCTAAATAAATCTTTTATGTAGAAAATAAATTAAAGCTATTTTTTATATAACAAAGAGATTAAAGGTTTAAAACATGTTCTTTTTTCTTTGTCTCGGATCGAGTCTTTTTTCCCCTTGATATCTATATGTCGATTTTTTACATGATGATAAATTAAGTTCATTTTTATTAACCAAGGTACATAATATTCATTCATATAGACTCATAACCTTTTAAACTTTGTATCAAAATTAAAAGACAAACTAAAGCAATTATCTTGTCTTACAAGATATGTCATTGGTAAATAAACTATAGTTATATGGCATTGACAAATAAAATATGGTACTTGAATTTATTTATTTTAGACAGTTAAATAAACGTATAATGGTTGATTTTAAATTCATAAAATTTTAGTTAATTTAAAGGTCGTAAATCTTAGGGAGATAATTAAATAATATTTTTACTTTAATGTGAGCTCTAACTTTAAAAGGGTAAAAAAGACAAATACATTTCGCTAAGGGCCTTCGTACTTTTAATATAGTATAGTTATAAATTTGTAATTGTGAGATTTACATACAGTAATATCTTAATATTTTAAAGGTTTTGGACTTTTTACGTAATTTAAATAAGGAAAAAATTAATAACTAAAATTTTAATTAATTTTAAACTCATAAATATAAATTTGTATAAAGTAACTCTTAGCAGTTTCAAATTTCTAAATAGTAGGACTTTTTGCATAATTCAAATAAGAAGGATTTTTAATGCGTAAATTTTAATTTATTTAAGCTATTAATATTAAAAAATAATTAACTGACTATTCAATAAATTATTGTTTATAGTACTTGACTACACATTCCAAGGACGGCAGATTTTTTTATTTATAAATGAGACAAAAAATCGTTAGTTTAAGTTCCAATCCTCTATTCTAGGTAATATTAATTCATTGGTGATAGTATTTTATTGGCACTATAAAATTAAATAAACATATAGTAGGTAATGTATTTCTTGTTAAGGAAAGGATAGGAGGGGAGAACGTGGTAAAAGTATGCTAAGTTAGTGGGTTTTTTAAAAGTGATTGATATAAGGTAAAAGTTTAATTTATTTTAAGTTCTAAATATTAGGATTTTTTTATCTAGTTTAAATAAGGAAAGATTTAATACATAAAATATAGTAATAATTAATTTTCAACTCCTAAATATTAGGAAAATCATTTAAATGACTACTTTGCCTAGTACAAAGCTAATTCTTAAAGGGTAGCGAACGAAATTTCGCTAAGGACCTTCGTGCTTTTAATATAGTATAGATAGATATAGATTGTACATAAATAATGTATAATTCCTACACCAACATAAATTAAATGTGACTCGACTGTGATTCCAGGAGAACCAGCAAATATCTATAAATTCTCTGGGCAATCATGTTGTTAAGTATTTGTAGTCAGGAGAGAAAGAAAGAGGGACCTGAATAACACTGTGAGCAGCAAATCTACGCCTTCTTTTGTGAAAGCTAACATCTACTTTGTCCCATGACACTCTAGACAAACCAGTCACCAATTCCTCTGCATAATTGTCCAAAGCATGAACGCTGCAATATCTAGAAGCCAAGAGAGGAACACACACACACAAATGCACACACATAGCATAGGGCACAAAACTCGGATACCAAAATCAAAATCTCTAGTGGACTAAAACAAAATACAGTTGCAAGAAAAAAACACTCAGACAAAATAGCGTGGGCAAGTTCAGAATTTTTCCATGTCTAAAAAGCATGAGGGTCTATGTTACATGCATTAGTTTAGGGCTACATGTTCAATACACGTGGTATAAGTATCCGCTATGAGTACATGAAGCTTTCTTTATAATTTTTTACCGTATTTTGAAGTATTCTAATGAAATACTTAACCAATGGCCACATGTTTCAGCTCGATACAGATTCTCTAAGGAAAAAGAAGGATCCATATGAGATAGGGGAGGACCTAATACTATCTCCATTTTACCAACCAAATAGCATAACATTTTAGGATCAACACATTGGTTATTTCTTTTAACAGCGGTACATAATCATGGATGTATGATGGAGCAGCATTACAGAACGTATCAGAGGCCCCCAAGGAGGATCGAACTAACATAAAGCCAACTTCTTGTCATAAGAAAAGAACTACAAACCTTCCGTCTTGTCCAAAGAATCATCTTCCTTCACGACGGATTCACCCTGCTCACCATCACATGCCTTGCAATGTTCTTCATAGACAATGTGAGGATACTTTTCATTCAAGGAGTCTTCCCACTACAAGCACCAAAATGATTTTCCACATAAGATCTAAAAGGTGGCAGCTAAAAGATATATCGTAGGAAAAATGTACCTTGGGTAGTTCATTATTACGTCTAATAGATGATGTTCTCCAACCAACAATATCTAAACAATTATTGTTAAAGAAAAACAATCTATCTTCAGAAGTTAGGGTATCATAAATGCTGAATGCATGATTCAACAATGCAATCAGGATACGGTCATAGCCAACATTTGAATATGCAACTCGGCGCTTGAATGAACGCAATGAAGACCTGTATACATGGATTATTAAACTAATTAACATCATATACGGTATTTACTACAGGTTCCCATAAATACAGGACCAATCAATCCTATATGTACTATACTAATCTTTGTAACGTACATGAAGCGTAGTTCACCGTCATCTTCCACCATGTGTTTAAGTAATGGAGGCTTCCCTTCATCATTATCACAAAGAAAAAGGTGCTGCCCTGTTCTTCTGAATATCAAATGAATTACATGAAAAGCAACTTTCTCTAGGGCAGTTACACCAAAAAGAAATGGTACCTCACAATACCGTAAAGAATTAATATTAGCAAAAGGTTCAATAGCTGACATAGCATATCTTATAACATAGACAAGGAAGAAACCTCAAAATCTTACAAACATGAATCATGAATGCACACACTTGATAAAACAGGAACTACAATTTGACATTCATCAAGATCTAGGCAACAAAAGGAATATGCTGAAGATTAGCAATCACCTTGATCCTTCCGGATAGTCAGATAAAGGAGCATTTTCATTTCCACGGTAATGCAGCATTAACCTGGGATCAAAATATATGTACGACTAAACACTACCACGTCCAAACAACTGATTCGAAGCTATAGGCAAGTAGACAAACCGAATACGTAAGATTTAGAGCCATCACCGAATTGACGCTTCTTGAAGAAGCTTCACTGTGGCAGAACATTGATCTTTACCAGAAAGTGCCAAGATTAAAGGGTTAATCTGGAATCTTTGATACTTTTAAAAGCTCAGAAACCTCCTAAAGAAACCTAAATCACAATGTATGCAGACATACATGAGAATTTCATGGTTACTAAAGAGCGACCATTACGACAAGATTTGAGAGGTTCTTCAGTATGCAGATATATGATATGATAAGATGTGGCTGGATAAAAAAACTTTTCATACTGTATACCATTTCCACCCTTGAAATAGATCATGTGTCACGCAAGCAGTGTTGTCAAAGGCGCGCTTAAAGCGTGCTTAAGCCCTGAAGCAAGGCTTAAAACAGGTTGAGCACTTCGCCTCACTTTGTGGGCGCTTTAGTATCGCATCAAGACTCTTAGGCATACTTTTACTTGCCAATGAGTGTAATCCTGAAAGGGCATCATTAAACAATTGATATTTCACTTAATCGTAATTTTTTTTTAATTTCTTTCACCATATATTTGTTATTGATACTTATAATTATTAGTCTTAGACTACATATACATATTTTTACTTTTTCTCCGGTTGCGCCTTTTTTCAATAAAGCCCACACTTTATTTGCTTTTTGCGCTTAAAGCCCCAACAGACCTTAGAGCTTTTTTGCACTTCTCGCTTTTGATAACACTGCACGCAAGTTATCAACTTGAAGGGAGATAAAATTTTCCAGTGATGGAGTTCTAATAAAGGTCTACACTCCCACTATTTAAGCACGGTAAAAAGACTTTCGGCCCCCTCAAATATAAATTGGAAGACTGAACTCCTAATTCAATGGCTCGTCTTCTGCTTCTGTTCACTCATGTCCATATGCTCTTCAAGCCCCTCTAATGGCACTCCCCTGGCTTTGGCAACTACCTCACCTGCATCATCTCCATCAACCCACCTCACCCCACTTTGATCTCCTTCAAAAGGATTCCCCACACATCATACACTCTTCTTCCCCCTGGCCATTTTTTATTTTGGTGCATTTTATCTAGTCTTTGTTGCTATAACACAAAAATATCCTATTGTGCTGTAACTTCTCCAGATCTCAATGCTTTTTGCATGAAGATCGCACTCAGATATGAAAATAACTGGTCAGAAAAGCTTGCCATAATTTTGAAATTAAAACCACCATTGACCATTCCTTTTTTTTAGAAACCAGTACATGCAAAACCACAAAAGAAAACTATAATTTTAATCTAGTATAAGGGTATTTGGTGAATACTATTCCTAACTAGACCTGATAAACAATAGGATATCCCATCACATATCCAAGACACCAATCATGGGATAATGGTGGATAGCAATACAACGCCATTACAATCCGATCAGAAGGATAAGTTATCTCGGCATGCCAAATGACCCTTAAAACTACCTGGTCTCTAACAGCATCTAAATATGGGAGAGGGAGTCCATCTCTATCTGCTCCTAAGCATCATTTATCAAACAAGGAGACAAAAGGCATATCGAATGAAGATAATAATCCATTTTCCTCAATGACAAGAATATTACTTTTAAGTATTTCGTAAGATTTCAATAATAACACTTGTACCTGCTTGTTACCCCTAGATCCAAGACGAGGTGTGGCAACAGTGACAAAATTTATTGGTTGCAAACCAGCTATCGTGCCCTTTGACCCTTCTACACATGCATTGGCCAATAAATCCGCCACATTCTCCATTCTAGGAGGTCTATACAATCTCCCAATGGCATATCTTGCCACCAACCCTCCAACCGAATGGGAAACAAAAGAAATTTTCTTTAGACCTGGATTTCTCTTGATCACTTGAAGAACCTAAATTCATTTCCACATCGTTAGTAGATTTGGTAACCATACCCAGCTCTAGAACACATATTAGAAAAAGGATTGAGCTGAAGCAAAAAGAATCAAAAAGAAGAATGAATAGTATCAAAAGAAATTAACCTCCTCAGCCAATCTCTCGCCCATTACATCCACACCATCCAATGTTAATTTTGCCATATTGAGTTCACTACCTGCAGAGCAAATCATTTTCAGTAGTCCTCCTTTTGGTATTCCATTTTGTGCACTAATATCCAGTAGTCATCGTAGATTGGATGTAACATGCAAGTATCAACTGAAGCAAGATATGCTACAAATGTCCATACAATCTTGCAAGTAGCTCACCCTCAGCTAAAATGAAGAAGATACAACACAGCGTAGAATTACAGAGTACATTCCATAATGAAATCTGCTTTGAATCATTATAGCTATTAACATAAGAAAGCTCAACTAAGAAATTGGGACAAAGAAGCTGGGAACTCCATTCAGAGCTGACTATTACCTTAAGTTGACTGTTATTACTTATCCATGAAACTACAAAAATGAGAAAGAGTTGGCAATTTCACTAGAAGAATTCAGTGAACACAGTTGCCCACCCTTAATAAGAAAAGGGAGGGGTAAGTAAATAATGAAAACTTAGCAGCTTCCATCCCCATAAACAATGACTAACACCATCTTTTTCTGTTTTCTCTTTTTCTTTTTTTGGGATAACATGGTGTTCGAGCGAGCTTGTGCGCACCTCGATTGATTCCACGAGGTACCTGCTACCTCCCGCCAATACAGGTACCGAATAATTTTGTCCACCAACACCTAGACGGATGAGAAAAAACCACCAAATGTTTTTGCCTTCATTGGGATTTGACCTGAGACCTCATCTCAAACCCACTTTGTTGACCACTAGGCCACAACCCTTAATTGCACAATAATTTTTACCATCTTATTAATGAATATAGAATACTTGTAAGAACTAAAAAGGATTTTGAATCCAATACCATGTGGACGAGCACAAGAAATGAGCAAAAGTGTTTTACCTGCTATTATATACATGAACCCATGGTAAACTTTAACAACCATGACTCATTTTGGTATCATATTGCATTTCTTTACTCAAATGAAAGTTTCTACATAAGAGACACCATGCAGAACTAAAATAACGTATCCCCTTCTATAAAAATTTGTACTTCTAGATGGGCCGGTTCATACACTCCGATAAAGATAATAAAGAAAGCAAAGGTTTTGAATTCGAGCCTCACCTCCTCTCACCAACAAAATATTTCATGTACTTGGCCAAGTGAGGCAACCTAAACTAAATCAATAGAAGTGTTTCCTCTCTAGCAACTTATACTTTTAGATGATATGATGCAGAAAACTGCATGAATTCAACATGAACAATACTTACAAGAATTACAACAACAACAAACCCAGTGTAATCCCACAAAGTGGGGTCTGGGGAGGGTAGGATGTACCCAGACCTTACCCCTACCTTCAAGATGGCAGAGAGGTTGTTTCCAGAAGGCCCTCGAATACTTTCAAGAATTAGAAGCCAAAATTAGAGGTGCACGACAACAATGTCTAATTGATAACAACTTAAGCTAATGAACCACAACTAAGTTCAAGAAATAAGTTCCAAACTTCCAACTAGGCAAGTAAATGATTACTAAACGGTTATATTGCGCAGCATGTATGATAGTTCAACTTTTGTACAAAGAGCAAACAAAGAGCAAGATTTCAGATGGATAACTTTGGCTTATCACTAAGAACAAAATAACCTCAGTCTACAATCTAATGTGCAATGAGAATTTGCTGAAGTAGAATCAACAGGAATATATTAGAAAATGCAGTTCCTGCCAGGATGATCACTTAACCCTTATACTTTGTTCTCAATTTGTATGTGGTTTACTTGCACCCGGAACAGATCGCATTAAGGAAAAAGAGTGCGACCAAATATCAGAACTATCAAAGTAACATGCAGAGAATAACAAAAAGGATACATGAGATTTATTGCCAAAGCAACAAAATGGTAAGTGCAAAGGGATGAAGGGCGGAGGAAGAGCAATGTACAGAAACACAAGCATATGAAATTAGAAATAGCATTCAGAATAGATGAACTTACAATGAACAGAAACTTTGTCAGGAAGCATCCGAACAAACTGCTCAGCACCAAACTTCCAGTCTGTGGCGCTGTTGAAATACATCCATTACAATACCAAACTATAAGTACCTTTGCTTTCAGCTAAAGTAAAAACTAGAGAAGGAATTAATTCCTTTTCATAATTTCTTTTTTCTTTTTTTTGATTTGCACCGGATGTCCGAGTCTTAAAGAGCCCCGACTAATCCCGGGGGTGAACACTTGAGACCTTGAAAGTGAGCAAATCCCAAGACTCAAGTCAATTGCCACCCGGTCAACCCTGAGGGTTTATCATTACTCCAATAGAAAATCATTCCATGGCAGCACAACTACGTATTTCAAGTGCAGGTACCCAAAGCAAAGAAACTATTCAATACAGAATGCAGTCTAAGAGCAACTTGTTTATTGGCATGGAGAAGTGGAAATTTTTGTGATCTATCTACTCAAGAAACATTCACTATGGCGGCAAAAAGTAGAATAGATGAATATGACCTAGTCATTCAACTATGCTAAATAGGTTTTGAATACGTCCCAGATAATGAAACCAAAAAGTTCCCTATCGTGGATCCACCTCTATTAAAAGCCACTCCAAGCGTTGATACTCCAAGTGAACAAAGGAACATGTAAAATAACAAATATAAGCAAAATCTAAACAAATATCCTCCATTTCCATACGAACTACTTATAATGTTCGCAGGACTAGAGAACCTAAAATATCAGGGGGCTAATTATAAGGATCTCAAATATCACTAACAACTAAGAAGTAAGATTAAAAAATTCTTCAAATTTTTCCCTTCTAATTAAATTGTAACACTTCAATTTCATAGACAGATAATTACTTCAACTTCAGTACTCCGCAGAATGAATAGAAAATGATAACATAATATAATGTAACTGTAGTACACACACACCTTCCAAGAATACCGTGGACCATTATAACAAGATGATCAGCACCGGAACTTTGGAAACTGAAGATATCTTCGCCGCCGTTAACGGTTTCCGATGAGCAAACTCCTCCGTTATCTACTTTTCCGTTTTCCATTTCGTTTGTTTCTCAACTCTAAAATTCGAATTGAAAATCAATTTAGTAATAGTAGTAAAATGATCAGAATATGAATTTGAATAGAAGAAAAATGAGAAATAGTAAGAGTTAGGTTAACGCTTTAATTAATAAAGATAGATATTTAGATAGCAGGGGAGAGATGTCGCAGCGACAGTTAGTTATGACTCATAACGAAAGAGATTGAAAGAGTTAAGGAAGTTCATGACGTGGCGGGAACTGCATTTTTACTGAGCGTCAAAGGTTTAATGATTCACTTTTCTAATTACTCCGAAAAAATAGATAACAAATTTTACTTTTCATCTTTAATGACATACTAGTATATATACCCGTCAGGTTTATTAAACAATTCTAAGATTTAGCTTATTGTAAAATAATATTGTAAAGCTTACATGAGAAAATATTTGGCAAAGTCAAAAGTTTATAGTATTAGTTAATATTAATAAAAAGTAATATATAAGCGTTTTGTTCACCGTCTAAATTTGTTCCATAACTTTAAACATTATACAATTATGTACTTTATTTGTTTTACAAATTATTCAAAATCATAAACATCCTCACACAATCCCCGTTATATATATATATATATATATATATATATATATATATATATATATATATATATATATATATATATATATATATTTTTTTTTTTTTTTTGTTCCATTTTATTTTGTTTGCATTTTTAGATACCTTCTCGTACAATTACTTATTAGTTTTTCCACTTATGTCCTAGCCTATCATTCCTCTTTTAATATAATACAAACAAAAATTTTATACTCCTTAAATCTAAATTGCTTTCATACTTTTATTTTATTACTCCAAGTTGCGTTCATCATTTAAACTTTTAAAATATATTTTTCAACCACTATAAATAATACAAATTAATCCAAACTTGACATAGGCATAAGAATATTGGTGGCATCTAACATGATAATTTAATAATCTTTTAGCAGAACTATACTTGATTGCTTGAACGTTTTATAAATTCAGTGATTTGATTTTTTATTATTTTATAAATCATATCGATATTTTAAAATATTATATTAAAATCATATGCACCATGAAAATAAAGTTTTGAAAAATAAACTTGAGATGGCTCATGATCTTACATAACAGTTGGTATATTATTTCTCATTTTAGCCTCTTAATGTATTTGTATGCTCATACAAATCTTCATTGAATGGCCTGACTAAATTATGTTGAGATTTCTAAAATTAAAAAACTAAATAATAAAAAATATTCACATAGAAAAGAAAATTGACGAAACAACACATAAAACTAATTAATGTTCGGAACATTAAACATTTTAGAAAGCTTAATGTTTACTAAGTCATACCTTAATTATTCTGACTTCATCATTATCCTCATAACCAATACATGATGAGACTCTAAGTTGCTTAAAATTGCAACACAAACATAAAATAAAATACAAAATAATAAAAAATACTTGACCAAATATATAACAAAGACATAAAATTAAAATTTTGAAAGTAAAAATATCAATTACAACATCAAGAAAAAATGTTTATGAAAACACACTATTGCTACAACAATTTCATCTGCCTCCTTACAATAATTAGCCGTTATGGTTCCTTATTTCTTAAAAGTTTTAAAATATATATATTATCATGATCATATAGTTCGGAAATAAATGTAACACAACAACACAATGATATAACTTGAGAAGAACATTACTTGATAATGATCTACTGTGATCCTCTAAACTTTTCGCAGTCGGTCAACTTCTTCATCAAAAAGAATAAAAGTGATATCACCAATTTTATCATTCACCTTCACATGTATCTTGAATCTTATCAGGCCATTCCCTCTGAAGTTGCGACCATTATTGCGACTTTGAGAATAAAGAAAGCAAAAGAGAAGAAGAAAAAAATCATAAGATTACCGAGAAAAAAGAAAATAGATTGGAAAGAAGAGAAAAAATTTGTAAGTGGTGGGTTTAGGATAAATATGAGAGATTGTAACTGCTTTGTATTCAAAATAATACATAGAGGTTATTTTTAAGTTTACAAAATTAAGATAAACAATTTGCAATTTTTTCGCTATAAAGAAGTAGTAGTTCAACTATGTTTGTTTAATATAAAAAAGTTTGATAACTTCTCAAAAAAAAAGTCTTTAATGTGCCCAAGATTACGGCTATACCGTTTTAACTTAAGTTCAGATTTTGCAGATTTCAAATCAAATTTAGAACTTTTTATTAGGACATTTAATAAGTTTGAATTAATATGTAAAGAATCTCTATATAATTTAGCCAAAAAATGGTAACAATTTATTTTTAAAACTTTTAAAAAAGAATGTGACGATCCGGCCCGTCGTCACAGGAATTACCAACCCGTTACCCTTAATTTATATGTTTCATGTCTCTATATCGATGTTAGACGGGTGAGTTAGGAGTGATTCTGGTTGAAAATGAGGCAAATAGCCTTTTTAGATGAAGCTTGTTTATGAAAAGTCAACATAGAGTTGACTATGTAGTTAGAGGACTCTGAATCGAATTCTGATGATTTGGTTAGTTCCGAGAGGTGATTTATGACTTAGGGGAGCGATCGAAATTGAATTTGGAGGCCCGGTGTAGAAATAGGCTTGAATTGGCTAAGGTTGAATTTTGGCGAAATCCGAACGGTAGGTGAGATTTTGATTCGGGAGTCGGAAAGGAATTTCAACAATTGTTGTAGCTTCGTTAGGTGATTTTGGATATGTCTACAAATTTTCAGGTCATTCGGACATCGTTTGGTCGGGTTTTGATTGAATGTTGGTTTCGGAAGTTCTAGATGAAACTTAGGCTTGAATCTGCTATGATTTGATGATTTCTGTGTTTAAGGGTGTGTTTTTATGATTGGACCAAGTTTGTATCGTATTTTGTTGTAGGTTGGTGGTTTTCGTTGGGGTCCCGGGGGCCTCGGGATGAATCCGGGGGTCCAAACGGACCATTTTGTGCCAAAGGCACTGCTGTTTCTGCTGCAATAAATGCAGAGAATTTTTGTTCTTCGCGATCGCGAAGCTGTGTATGCGATCGCATAAGAGGAGGATGTTGAGCTCTACGATCGCGAGGATGAGTCTGCGATTGCGTAGGGTAAAGTTGGGAAGCAATACGATCGCGGGCAGTCTCATGCCATCGCGTAGGGTCGAAGTTGGAAGCTGTGTGATCGCGGAGGGTGTGTCGCGATCGCGTAGAAGGAAAATTGGCCGATCGGATTTTTGTGCATCGCGATCGCGTGCCAAGTGCCGCGATCGCATAGAGCATTTTTGGAGCCTGGAAAGTTTGTGCATCGTGATCGCGAGCCAGTGGCTGCGATCGCATAGAGATAACTGGCAGTCAGTTTATTAAAATATCAGAACAGTCTATTCGCGAACCATATACCCATAACCTCCATTTTTGAGTTCCAAGAGAGCATATTGACGGGAATTGAAGGGAATTTTACCGGATAATCATCGGTGGTAAGTTTTATGGCATAAATATATTATTTTATCATGGAATCTTTGAGTATTTCACTGTTAATGGGAGATTAATTGGGGGTTTTAGCCCTAAGCCTGGGTTATGAAAAAATCATTGATTTGAATGGGCAAACGGAGTCCGATTTTGATAAATTTTATATGTATGGACTCGTGTTGAGACGAGGATTCTGAATATGTGACTTTTGTAATTTTTGAGGAGCGTATCTAAAGTCGAGTTTTGGAAATATTGTAGTTTTTGGTGTAATTTGAGTTGTTTTGACTGGGTAATGTCCCATTGGCCTATTTTGATGTATTTCTATGAATTTGATCAGATTTAACACCTGTGGAGGCCGATTCTCGTGGAAAGAGCATCACGGACTAGTCGTCGAGCCGAGTCGAGGTGAGTAATAGGTGTGGGTGATGACCAGTGGGTTCGAAACTCTGGTATACCACTTTGTGACGTTGTATTGAGGCGAGACACGTACTCTCTTGTGAGTGCGGGATCGAATGTGAATGGGGACTATGGCTTAGTCCGGCCTTTTGTTACTATACTGTGTTTTTGGCTACTATTGAGCCGGTGAACCTCCTACTTGGCTGGTTGTGTACATTTTGGGCTGTGAGCCAGTTATTGGGATCCTGCGAGGATCGTTATTATTGTTTCTATGATATTGACATTCTATTTTACTACCAGTCCTGAGCTATTACTGTCATATCGGTTTCCAAACTCTAAAATTTCTGATATACTGTTTTCTACTGAAAAATGAGAAAAAGAGTTTTCGAATACTACTTTTGAGCCTATGAGGCTGCATTGCATATTAGCTGACTGGTAGTGGATCGGGCTGCATGCCGCAGCGTATCATGATATTGTGCTTGGGCTGTGGGAGCCCCTCCCGAGTCTGAACCCCCACAGTGAGCACGGGTACCCAAATAGATCGGGCTACGCGCCGTAGGTCATATTCATGCATTGCATTGCATTTAGCTATACCTGTTAGCTGTTATGCTGTTAGTTGTTATGCTGTTAGTGGATATTGCTGTTTCGAATATTGTTCATGTTGATACTGTTGCGGGGTATTTGTGTATAGCTTTACTTAGTGCTATATTGGGTATTCTTACCTTCGTTGTCTTTCCCCTTCTTATTACCACTGAGTCTGGAAGTACTCACTTTACTCCCTGCACCTTGTGTGCAGATCCAGGTACGTCGCAGCAGACTTGATTTCGTAGCTGCTTGGAGTTGTTCTGGATAGTCAAGGTAGCTGCCCGCGTCCGCAGGACCTGACTCTCTCCAGCTTATCTTTATTCCTATTTTTTTTATCTATTTCCGCACTTGAGCTCAGTTGTAGACACTATTACACTTTATATACTCTGGTAGAGGCTCATGACTTGTGACTCCTGGTCTATTGGGAGGTTTATCTGTTTGGGACGTGTAATCCCCGTATTTGGTTATTTTCATTATTATTGTTCTATTTTTGTTTATGCCTAAAAGTGGTTAAAATGTGAGCTGAAAGCTCCATGATATCTATTGATTGGTCGGGCTGGCGTAGCAGTGTGCTGGGCTCCATCACGACCGGGTTTGAGGTCATGACAAGTTGGTATCAGAGCCTATGTTACTAGGCCTTATGAGTCTTGACCCGGTTGATAGAGTCTTGTGGATCGGTACGGGGACGCCTCCACTTATCCTCGGGAGGCTGCGAACCTTTAGGAAAAACTTCACATTTCTTAAACTCTATCATGCGATCTTGTTATTCTGAGAACTAAACTTTCGTATTCTATTCTCTCGTAGATGGCGAGAACTCGAGCTTCCGGATAAGGTGGATGACCACCATTGCCACCTACTGGAGGTCAGGGGCGCGGCCGTGGTCGAGGTAGAGGTAGGGCAGTTGAGGCAGTGCCAGCTGACCCGCTCGTTCTACCTATTCAGGGGCCGCCCCTAGTGGTTGATGCTCATGCAGCCCCAGCTCAGGCCCAGACGATGTCTATTGCTATTCCTGGTCTTCAGGAGACTTTGGCCCAGATATTATCGGTGTGTTCCGGATTGGCTCAGGTAGTATCAGCTACCGCTACTGCAGTGACATCCCAGACAGGGGGTGGTCAGCAGACCCCTGTAGCTCGCACACCTGAGCAGGCTGTTCATGGACTTCGGACGCCGGAGGTGGTCCCCGCTCTGGTGGTTGCACCAGTTACTCCTCCAGCTGCACCAGCTCTAGAACATGTGGTTCAGGTTATGCCCGACGATGAGCTACATCATCTAGAGAGATTATGTAGACTCCAGCCACCTCATTTCAGTGGTACTGAGGGCGAGGATGCCCAGGGTTTCTTAGATAAGTGCCAGAGGTGATGAGAGATCCAGTGGGGGCCAGGCACGATTCTTTGCAATTCCTGACAGACGTGATGTAGTTGCCTTCGATGCAGTAATTATAGGTATAACTTTTGTCTGTCATAGAGATGCCTCTATTCTATTTGATCTCGGGTCCACATATTCGTACATTTCTTCTTATTTTGCACATCACTTGGGTGCGACCCGTGGTAGTCTTGATTTTCCTGTTCATGTATCCACCCCGGTGGGTGATACGATTGTTATTGATCATGTCTATAGATCCTGTGTTATTTTTATTGGGGGTCTGGAGACCCAGGTGGATCTGTTATTGTTAGGGATTGTGGACTTTGATGTGATATTGGGCATGGACTGGTTGTTTCTGTGCCATGCTATATTGGACTGTCATGCTAAGACAGTTACATTGGCTATTCCTGGTATTCCTCAGATTGAGTGACGGGGTTCGACTGATTTTGTCCCTAGTCGTGTTATTTCGTTCTTAAAGGCTGAGAGAATGGTTGAAAAGGGGTGTTTGTCGTATTTATCATTTGTGAGGGATGTGGGAGCTGAGTCTCCTAGCATTGATTCTATACCTGTTGTGAGGGACTTCCCAGATGTGTTCCCCTCAGACTTGCCGGGTATGCCACCGGATGGGGATATTGATTTTGGCATTGACTTGGTGCCGGGCACTCAGCCCATTTCTATTCCTCCTTATCGGATGGCACCAGCTGAGCTGAAGCAATTGAAAGAACGGCTTCAGGAGCTATTGGATAAGGGATTCATTCACCCTAGTGTGTCCCCGTGGGGTGCACCAGTGTTATTTATTAAGAAGAAAGATGGTTCCATGCGGATGTGTATTGATTATAGGCAATTAAACAAGGTAACAGTGAAGAAAAAGTACCCTCTACCGCGCATTGATGATTTGTTTGATCAGTTACGAGGTGCGAGAGTGTTTTCTAAGATTGATCTTCGTTCAGGCTATCATCAGCTGAAAATCAAGGACTCCTGATATTATGAAGACTGCATTCAGGACTGCATTCTTTTGGGCTGACCAACGCCCCAGCAGCACTCATGCATCTGATGAACATCGTGTTCAGGCCGTATTTGGATTCATTCATGATCGTGTTCATTAATGACATTCTAGTCTACTCTCGTAGTTAGGAGGAACATGCTCAGCATTTGAGCATTGTGTTGCAGAGATTGAGAGAAGAGAAGTTGTATGCAAAATTCTCCAAGTGCGAGTTTTGGCTCGAGTCAGTAGCATTTTTGGGTCATGTGGTGTCACGTGATGCTATTTAGGTTGATACGAATAAGATAGAGGCGGTGCAGAGTTGGCCTAAACCGTCCTCAGCTACAGAGATCAGGAGTTTCTTGGCTTGGAGGGATATTATCGCCAGTTTATTCAGGTATTTTCATCCATTGCTTCTTCTTTGACTAAGTTGACGCAAAAGGGTGCACCATTCGTGTGGTCGGATGAGTGCGAGGAGAGCTTTCAGATGCTCAAGACTGCTTTGACCACAGCTCCAATATTAGTGTTGCCATCAGCTTCAGGTTCATATACTATATATTGTGATGCCTCGAGAGTGGGGATAGGTTGTGTATTGATGCAGGAGGGTAGGGTGATTGCTTATGCTTCTCGGCAGTTGAAGCCTTATGAGAAGAACTACCCTGTTCATGATTTGGAGTTAGCTGCCATAGTTCATGCCTTAAAAGATTTGGAAGCACTATTTGTATGGCGTGTCCTGTGAGGTATATACCGATCATCATAGTCTTCAGCATTTGTTCAAATAGGGGGATCTTAATTTGAGACAGCGAAGATGGCTTGAGTTGCTCAAGGATTATGACATTATTATTCTATATCATCGGGGGAAGGCCAATGTGGTGGCCGATGCTTTGAGCGGGAAGGTGGTCGGTATGGGTAGCTTGGTGTATATTCCAGCTGCGGGGAAATCATTTGCTTATGATGTTTAGGTGCTAGCTAATCGACTAGTGAGGTTAGACATTTCAGAGCCCAACAGGGTGCTGGCTTGTATTGTATCTCGGTCTTCTTTATATGATCGTATTCATAAGTGCCAGTATGATGATCCACACTTCGTTGTCCTTAAGGACAGAGTTCAGCGTGATGATGCTAGAGATGTCACTATTAATGGTGACGGTGTATTGAGGATGCAAGGCCGGATATGTGTACCCAATGTTGATGGCCTTCGTGAGTTGATATTGGAGGAGGCTCATAGCTCGTGGTATTCTATTCATCCAGGTGCCTCGAAGATGTACTAAGACTTGAAACAACATTATTGGTGGAGAAAGATGAAGATGGACATTGTTAGACATGTAGCACGGTGCCTCAACTATCAGCAGGTTAAGTATGAGTATCAGAGTCCCGGTGGCACGTTTCAGCGTATTGATATTCCCGAGTGGAAGTGGGAAAGGATCACTATGGACTTTGTTACTGGACTCCCTCGGATAACGAGGAAGTTTAATTCAGTTTGGGTGATTGTGGATAGGCTGACCAAGTCATCTCACTTCATTCCTATGTGTACTACGTACTCCTTAGAGCAGTTAGCTGAGATATTCATTCGGGAGATCATTAGATTGCACGGAGTTCAAGTTTCTATCATATCAGACAGAGGTACTCAGTTTACTTCGCATTTCTGGAGGACATTTCAGCGTGAGTTGGGCTCCCAGGTTGAGTTGAATACTGCATTCCATCCTCAGACAGACGGACAGTTCGGACATACTATTCAGATCTTGGAGGATATGTTTAGAGCTTGTGTTATTGATTTCGGTGGTTCATGGGCTGATTATTTGCCTCTCGCAAAGTTTGCCTATAACAACAACTACCTATCCAGTATTCAAATGGCGCCATATGAGGCTTTATATGGGAGACGGTGTAGATCTCCAGTTGGTTGGTTTGAGCCCGGTGAGGCAAGGTTATTAGGGACAGAGTTAGTCCAGGATGCTCTGGATAGGGTAAAGGTGATTTAGGAAAGACTTTGCACAGCTCAGTCATGCTAGAAGAGTTATGCGGACAGGAAGGTTCGGGATGCTTGTTATTCTATGGGTGAGAAAGTCTTACTGAAGGTTTCGCCGATGAAAGGCATCATGAGATTTGGGAAGAAAGGAAAGCTCAGTCCGAGATTTATTGGCCCTTTTGAGATCCTCAAGAGGATTGGAGAGATGGCATATATGCTTGCTTTGCCACCTAATCTATCGGGAGTTCAACAAGTGTTTCACGTATCCATGCTCCAGAAATATGTTGGCGACCCATCGCATGTGTTGGACTTTAGCACTATTCAACTTGACGATGACTTGACCTATGATGTGGAGCCTATAGCTATATTGGGTCGTCAGGTGAGGAGATTGAGATCCAAGGACATTGCATCAGTTAAGGTTCAGTGGATAGGTCGACCCGTGGAGGAGGCCACTTGGGAGATCGAGCGGGAGATGCGAAGCTGATATCCTCACTTATTTGAGTCTTCGGGTATGTTTCTTGACCCACTCGAGGACGAGCGTTTGCTTAAGTGGGGGAGAATGTGATGACCCGGCCCGTCGTCACGTGAATTACCACCCTGTTACCCTTAATTTATATGTTTCATGTTTCTATATCGATGTTAGAGTCTATCGGGTGAGTTAGGAGTGATTCTGGTTGAAAATGAGGCAGATAGTCTTTTTAGATGAAGCTTGTTTATAAAAAGTCAACCTGGAGTTGACTATGTAGTTAGAGGACTCAGAATCGAATTTTGATGATTTTGTTAGTTCCGGAAGGTGATTTGTGACTAAGGGGAGCGATCGGAATTGAATTTGGAAGTCCGGTGTAGAAATAGGCTTGAATTGGCTAAGGTTGAATTTTGCCGAAATTCGAACGGTAGGTGAGATTTTGATCCGAGAGTCAGAATGGAATTCCGACAATTTCTGTAGCTTTGTTAGGTGATTTTGGATATGTCTGCAAATTTTTAGATCATTCGGACATCATTTGGTCGGGTTTTGATTGAATTTTGGTTTCGGAAGTTCTAAATGAAACTTATGCTTGAATCCGCTATGATTCGATGATTTCTGTGTTTAAGGTGTATTTTTATGATTGGAACAAGTTTGTATCATGTTTTGGAGTAGGTTGGTGGTTTTTGTTGGGGTCCGGGGGGGCTTGGGATAAATCCGGGGGTCCAAACGGACCATTTTGTGCCAAAGGCACTACTGTTTCTACTGCAATAAATGCAGAGAATTTTTGTTCTTCGCGATCGCGAAGCTGTGTATGCGATGTAAGAGGAGGATGTTGAGCTCTACGATCACGAGGATGAGTCTGCGATCGCGTAGGGTAAAGTTGGGAAGCAATGCGTTCGCGGGCAGTCTCATGCGATCGGGTAGGGTCGAAGTTGGAAGATGCAATCGCATAAGGCTGTTATAAAGCAATGCGATCGCAATGTGAGTTGTGCGATCGCATAAGGTAAAAATTTAAAGGCAGAAAAGTATTTCTATGCGATCACAATAAGGGTGATGCGATCGCATAGAGTATTTCACTAGGCAGACAAAATCAGTTATAATAATTTCATCCGCGAGGGTTTCACCATTTTTACAAAAACTCAATCTAGGGATCTCGGTTTTGAGTGATGTTTCGAGTGCTTTTCAGAGGCAATTATTGGGTAATGATTTCTTACTCCCTTATGATTATTTTTAACCAATCTAAACTCAAATTCTTCCTTTAATTTTGGATTTTGGGTGTAATTTGGGGTAAGTTTTTGTAACGACCCGGCTGGTCATTTTAGAAAATTATGCCACAATCCCCAATTTAACTGTTCCCCTAAGTTCATTTCTGCTTTTGTGGTTTGCCAGGAGAGTCGGTTCTGAAAGTTGGAGCATTTTGGGACACTTAGTCCCTAAATGAGAACTTTAAAGTTAGAAAATGGTTCGTAGCCGGTACAACATTAAAACGATCTCGGAACGGAAATCCGATGGTTCCATTAGCTCCGTTTGGTGATTTCGGGGTTGGGAGCGCGTCTGGAATGTATTTTGGAGGCCCGTAGCTCAATTAGGCTTGAAATGCCGAAGTTTGAAATTTTGGCGAATCCGAACGATAGGTGAGATTTTGATCTGGGGGTCAGAATGGAATTCCGACAATTTCTGTAGCTTCGTTATATGATGTTGGATATGTCCGCAAATTTTCAGGTCATTCGGATGTCGTTTGGTCGGGTTTTAGATCGATTGTGCAATTCGGAAAGTTTTAAGAAATTTAGGCTTGAATTCGATGTGAATTATGGGTTTTGATGTTGTTAGACGTGTTTTTATGATTGGAACAAGTTCGTATCGTGTTTTGGAATATGTTGGTGGTTTTCCTTGGGGTCCCGGGGGCCTCGGGATGAATTCGGACCATCAAACGGGCATTTGAAACTTGGAAAATCTGCAGAAAATGCAGCAGCAGTGCAGCAGAAATTTGACCTACGCATTCGCGAGGCACGTGCCGCGTTCGTGTAGGCCTGGTCAGGTTGGTCATCGCGGTCGCGTAGGGGAGATCGCGTTTGCGTTGTTATGGCCTGGGACGTATCACGTTCGCGTCCAGGTGGGCCGCGTCCGCGAAGAGTAAAGTGGGCGGCTTGGGATTTTATTCATCGCGAACGCGTGTGGAGAGCCGCGTTCGCGAGGGGTCTATTTGGCAATACATCGCGGACGCGTGGGATGGCGTCGCGTTCGCGAAGAAGAAGCTGGGCGAGTCATCGCAGACGCGTGAAGCCTATCGCGAACGTGATGAGCAATAGGGTCTGGCAGTGAGCTTAAGTTCAGAACATAACACCCGCGACCCCCATACACAAAAACGCCATTTTTGAGCTCTAAAAGAGGATTTTGAAGGGGAAACACTGGGATATCATCGGGAAATCATCGGGGATACTACACCTGTGGAGGCCGACATTCCCGACAAGAGAGTTATTTCTTAGCGATTTTGTACCGAAATTGAGGTAAGTGGCTTGTCTAACCTCGTGTGGGGGAACTTTCACCCCTAGGATATTATGTGATAGTTTAAATGCCTTGTACGCGAGGTGACGGGCGTGTACATGCGCTGGTTGTTGAACACATACTTTACTTAAAATGTTCAATGAGTGATATTCCCGTTTTTTAACTGTTAAATTCGATATTTCTACCCGGTAGCAGTTAGAAAATCATGATTTAGGTAGTATTTAACTGTCTAGTTTCCTAATTGTCTTACTTGAGCTTCTTGATAATTATTGACACTGTTTATTATTGGTGAAGTTAAGAATATTATATTCTCTCTGTGTATTCCTTTAATTGCTGTGTTTGTGGACTGCGGGTTCAATTCCCGGAGATCCCAGGGCTGTGGGTTCGATTCCTAGAGACCCGGAGTGGTATTATTGTGGACTGCAGGTTTGATTCCCGAAGATCCTGAGATTATTGAAATGTAGACTGCGGGTTCGATTCCTGGAGATCCTAAGATTTATTGAATTGTGGACTGCGAGTTCGATTCCCGGAGATCCTGAGATTATTGAAATATGGACTGCGAGTTCGATTCCCGGAGATCCTGAGATTTATTGAGATGTGGACTGTGGGTTCGATTCCCGGAGATCCTGAGATTTACTGAGACATGGGCTGCGGGTTCGATTCCCGGAGACCCATGGGTACTGTCAATGGGACTGTGGGTTCAATTCCCACAAGTCCTGGACTTGTTTTATTGAGTTGGTTACTTGTTGTTAGCCTAATTGTAGACGGTTGCAGTAATTACTTTATTGCTGTTATTTCAGTCTTATTCTTATTTGAACTGCTCGATATTATTATTATTATCCTTATGTTATTATTTCTCGGTAGGGCCCTGACCTTCCTCGTCACTACTCCATCGAGGTTAGGCTTGGCACTTACCGAGTACCGCCGTGGTGTACTCATGCTACTCTTCTGCACACTTTTGTTGTGCAGATCCAGGTACATCAGGACAGGCTCGTACTAGGTGATTCCGCAGCTTTTCGGGAGACCTCGAGGTATGATCTGCTACGTCCGCGGATCCGGAGGCTTTCCTTCCATTCTGATAGTATTAGTTGATATTTTCCTTCATTTCGTTGTTAGATACTCTTTACACATAGAGCCACAGTTGTATATCCTCTTTTAGTCTGTGTTACCCGTGAGATTCCCGATCTTGGTAGTGTTTACACAATGTGTTGAAGGATGTATGTGCCATGCGGCACGGATTACATATCTTTTTATGCTATTTTTCCGCTGTTTCTTATTTAAGTGTTTATAGCTTGTATATTCCGCAATGTGTTAGGCTTACCTAGTCGTGGAGACTGGATGCCATCACGAGACGTTCACGATTGGTGAACTAGGGTCGTGACAGTTTTTTAGAACAAACTTTGATGATTTACAGAGGCAAACGAACTCCGATTTTGATAAAAGTTATATGGTTAGACTCGTGAGAGTACGAGGGTTCTGAAAACGTAAAAATATTTCAATTCCGAGCCAATGGCTATAGGGGTATTTTGGTCATTTTACCCATTTTCGCACCGTAGCTTTAATTTTATCAGTGTAATTAGTTACTTGCGATGTTATTTACACTATGTAATTGGTTTGAATAGATTTGGACCACCCGGAGTCTGATACTCGTGGCAATGGAGTTATTTCTTAGCGGTTTTATACCAGAATTGAGGTAAGTGACTTGTCTAACCTTGTGTGGGGGATCTTCTCCCCTAAGATATATTATGTGTTGATTTAAATGCCTTGTAAGCGACGTGACGGGCGTGTACTTGTGCAAATTGTTTAAAAACCCACTTTACTTGAATTGCTCTGTCACGACCCGGATTGCCCCACCATGGGGATCGTGATGGCGCCTACTCGTGGTAGCTAGGCAAGCCAATTCACTCACTAATTTCATGTTTATACAACTACTTTGTTCTCATATTAAATAGCAAGAATAATACTCATATTCTTAAATGCTGAAGTCTTTCGAATAAACGATAAATAATAATGTAAAGTAACTGACATAAATCCTCTATCCAAGATGTGGAGTCAAAAACTCACGAACTACTAAGGAATAACTACAAATAATGGTCTGAAAGAAATAAATAATAACAGTCTATCTCGGAACAATGAGACCACAGCAATAATAAAAAATAAATAGAGGAGACGCCGGGTCTGCGGACGCCTGCAAGCTACCTCGGTCTCGGAAGTACAATAACCCCGCTAGTATACTATTGCTGCTGCTCCTGCTCAAAACCTGGACCTGTGCAAAAACGCACAGAAGTGTAGTATCAGCACAATCCGACCTCATGTGCTGGTGAGTGCCTGGCCTATTCCGGCGAAGTAGTGACAAGCCTAGGACCAGACACTCATATAAACCTGTGTAGTTCTATACATGTATATACCATAAAATAACAGATATATTGAGTAACAAAACTAACAAAGGAGGTAACATGCAGGGGAGCACCATCAGAAACACATAATTAATCAGAAAAGAAAAATTAGAGTGTAGTAAAATAGTTATCACAAAACAAGAAATTTAAATGGTTGCACGGCATCACCCTTCATGCTTTTACTCTCATCCTCACCAAATAATCAAATAAAAGTGCACGACATCACCTTTCGTGCTTTTACTCTCATCCTCACATCCATGGCACGACATGATCTTTCGTGCATGGTTTAAGTAACAACGGCATGGAATGTCCCTTCGTGCATAAATAATAAACATGGCACGGAATGATCGTTCATGCATAAATAAAGTAACAACGACACGACATGTTCCTTCGTGCATAAACAGTAAAACAAGGCACGGAATGATCCTTCGTACGAACATAAGTAAAAATGGCACGGCATCACCCTTCATGCATTATCACTCTTCCTCACCCAAATAACAATCACAGTCAAGGGAAAAAGGATGAAACAAGTAATATGAACCATCCCAGCAAGGGAAACAATAATCATAACTATTTCCCGGCAAGGGAACAACATCAACAACACAACAAAGTCCTGGCAAGGGAAACAATAATCAACCTTCACAACTCGGCAAGGTCTCAAGAACATGACTTAAGAATATTTCACATTGACTCACAGCATGTGTCAACAAACGACTCACGGTCATGCTAGACGCCAGTTTATATATGCTCGTCACCACGCCTATACACCGCACTCGATCACATAGCAATTAAAATATTCAATCATATTCCCTCAAGCTATGATAGATCAAACACTTACCTCAAAGCCTTAAAGTCCAATTAACCTTCAACTATCGCTTTACCTCAAATTTCAACCTTCAACTCGCTAGAATCTAATCACAATTGGTTAAATTACTTCAATAATTACTATATAAACTGGTTTGGATGCATAAAAATAATTTTCTCAAAGTTTTACCCAAAATTTCCCAAAATGCCCCTGGTCCCACGTGGTCGAAACTCGAGGTTTGGACCAAAATCCGGTTACCCATTCCCTCACAAGTTCAATTATATTATTTGTTTCAAAATCAGACCTAAAATCGAGGTCCAATTCTCCAATTTATGAAAAACCTAGGTTCTACCCAAAAACAATAATTTCAACCATAAAAACCTTTGATTTCTCACGGAAAACATGTTTAATGATGTTAGGAATTGAAAGAATTGAGTAAAAATTGACTTACAAGTGATTTGAAGTGATATTGCTCTTGAGAAATCGTGTATGGGGTTTTGGGTTTTGAAAGAATGGTGAAAAAGGGGTTTGAAATCATTTAAGTATCAGATTTGCACAGCTGTGGATATGGGAATTGTGAACATTTGTTCGCAATTGTGAACATAGCAGGTACTGACTGCGGATGTCGCATTTGCGAGGGTATGGTTCGCATTTGCGAACTCTGGCCAATTTTGGCCACATCGCATTTGCGAGATTTGGTTCGCATTTGCGAACCTTGGCTTTTCCAGGGCAACTTCGTATTTGCGAAGGTTGCCTCGCATTTGTGAACCAAGGCCTTTAATTTCCTGGGCCTCTTCACATTTGTGATGTATTGTTCACTTTTGCGAACTAAGGCTGTTTCTGGGACCTCTCGCAATTGCGGGTAATTCTTCGCAATTACAAAGATATTAGCTGGGGAAAATACCAGCTGTGTTATTTTTTAATATCTGCTCTAACGACCTATCAAATCTTTACCTGAGCCCTCGGGCTCCAAAACAAACATGCACAACCTCAAAAACATACCACGAACTTGCTCGCGCGATCAAATCGCCAATATGACATCATTTTCATAGAATTAAGCCTCAAATTCATGATTTCTTCTTTTAAATTTCATAAACATTCAAATTTGGAATTCATGGTTCAAAACACATCAAACAACATTCAAATTCCATAAAACTTTGCAGGAAGTACTTAAATAATATATAAAACTTGTACCGGGCATCAGAACCAAAATACGAGCCCGATACCATGGTCTTTTAGTCAATTTTCATTTCCATTTTCATTAATTATTTCAGCAAAATAATTTAACAGAAAAATTTATATTTTGGGCTCTAGGCCTCAGAATTTGACTCCGGACACATGCCCAAGTCCCTTTTTTTCCTACGGACCTTCCGGGACCGTCCGATCTCGAGTCCGGGTCCGTTTACCAAAAATGTTGATCGAAGTCAACTATATCAATATTAATATCAAATTTCTTAAAATTTTCCATAGAATTGGCATATTATAACACAAAATTTTTTTGGCTACGTGCCCGGACTACGCACGTAAATCGAGGCAATATAAAATGGGGTTTTCAACTCCTCGGAGTGCAGAACAGATGGGAAAAACATGTGATGACCCTTTGGGTCGTCACATCCTCCACCTCTAAAACAATCGTCCATCCTCAAACGGACAAGAGAAGGAAGTACTTGAGTCGGGGAACAAATGTAGATAACGGCCCCGCATATAAGACTCGGACTCCCAAGTCGATGACTCAGGAGGCTGACCTCTCCACTGGACACGCACGGAAGGAAAACTCTTCGACCTCAACTGTCGAACCTGCCGGTCTAGAATGGCCGCCGGCTCCTCCTCGTAAGATAGGTCCTTGTCCAATTGGGTAGTACTGAAGTCTAAAACATGTGTAGGATCGTCGTGGTACCTCCGAAGCATAATATATGAAAAACCGGATGCGCGACTGATAAGCTAGGTGGCAGTGCAAGTCTGTAAGCCACCTCTCCCACTCGGTCTAGAATCTCAAATGGGCCAATGTACCTAGGGCTGCGTTTGCCCTTCTTTCCAAACCTCATCACGCCCTTCATAGGCGATACCCGGAGCAATACCCGCTCACCAACCATGAAATCCACATCTCGGACCTTACGATCCGCATAAGTCTTCCGTTTGGACTGAGCTGAACGAAATCTCTCCTGGATAGTCTTGACCTTATCTAAGGCCTCCTGAACTAAGTCTGTACCCAGCAAAAGAGCCTCTCCCGGCTCAAACCATCCGACTGGAGACCGACATCGCCTACCATACAACGCCTCATATGGAGCCATCTAAATGCTAGAATGGTAGCTGTTGTTGTAGGCGAACTCTGATAATGGCAGAAACGGGTCCCACAAGCCTCCAAAATCAATGACACAGGCTTGGAGCATGTCCTCTAGGATCTAAATTGTCCTCTCGGACTGACCATCCGTCTGAGGATGAAAAGCTATACTCAACAAAACCTGGGTGCCTAACTCCTGCTGGACCACTCTCCAGAAATGCGAGGTAAACTGCGTACCCCAATATGAGATAATAGACACTAGTACCCCATGAAGGCGAACAATCTCCCTGATGTAAATCTCTGCTAGCTTCTCCGATGAGTAAGGGACAGATACTGGAATGAAGTGTGCTAACTTGGTCAGCCTATCAACAATTATATAAATAGAATCAAATCTCCTCCTAGTCAAAGGAAGTCCAGTAATAAAGTCCATCATAATCCGCTCCCATTTCCACTCGGGAATGTCAATTCTCTGGAACAAACCACCAGGCCTCTAGTGCTTATATTTAACCTGCTGTCAGTTTAGACACCGAGCGACATACAAAATAATGTCCTTATTCATCCTACACCACCAATAGAGTCAGACTTAGTAAAAGTAAGAAGAAAAGAAGGATCAATTCTGGGGTGGTGCTTCTATCTGATCCTAGAAAACGTACGAAACAACCTGCTACGGAACTACCGATAAGGGGCAAAATCGTAAGTCCTGATACATCTTCGCGGTGCCCGGGTGAATAGAAGATCGCGAACTGTAGGTCTCCGCTAAGATCAACTCTCGAATCCCCTCAACATTGGGCATAACAACTCGCCCCTGCAATCTTAATACTTTGTCATTATCTAGAGTTACCTTCGTGGCACCTCCACGCTGTACAGTATCCCTCAGGTCATGCAAATAAGGATCATCAACTGCCTCTCACGGATACGCTCTAATAGAGAAGAACGAGCGACCGTGTAGGCTAACACCCTGCTAGGCTCGAAAATGTCTAATCTCACAAACCGATTGGCTAAGGCCTAAACATCTAGAGCAAGTGGTCTCTGGCTAACCGGAATATAAGCGAGACTACCCATGCTGGCAGACTTCTTACTCAACGCATCGGCCACCACATTGGCCTTACCTGGGTGATATAAGATAGTAACATCATAGTCTTTCAACAACTCTAACCATCTCCTCTGTCGCACATTCAACTCTTTTTGCTTGAATAAATACCGAAGGCTTTTGTGATCCGTGTATACCTCGTACGCCACACAATATAGATAATGCCTCCAGATTTTAAGGCATGGACCACTACTGCCAGCTCAAGATCATGAACTGGATAATTCTTCTCATGGATTTTCAACTATCTCGAAGCATAAGAAATAACCTTGCCACCCTGCATCAATACCGCTCCAAGCCCAGTACGGGATGCATCACAGCAAACTGTGTAAGGCCCTAAACCCGTGGGTAATATCAACATTGGTGCCGTAGTCAAAGCTGTCTTGAGCTTCTGAAAGCTCGCCTCACACTGATCTGACCACTTGAAATGGGCACCCTTCTAGGTCAACCTGGTCATCGGGGCTGCAATAGAAGAGAACCCCTCTACAAATCGATAGTAGTAGCCTGCTAACCCCAAGTAACTCCGAATTTCAGTCACTAAAGCTGGTTGAGGCCAATTCTTGAGTGCCTCAATCTTCTTTGGTTCCACCTGAATACGCTCTACTGACACGATATGACCCAGAAATGCAACCGAACTCAACCAGAACTCGCATTTTAAAAACTTGGCATATAACTTATTATCCTTCAGAGTCTGAAGAACCACTCTGAGGTGCTGCTCGTGCTCTTCCTAGCTGTGGGAGTATACCAAGATATCATCTATAAAGACTATCACGAACAGATCTATATAAGGCCTGAACACCCGATTCATCAACTCCATAAATGCTGCTGGAGCATTGGTCAACCCGAAAGATATGACCAAGAATTCATAGTGCCCGTACCTAGTGCGAAAGGCTATCTTAGGAATGTCAGCTGCCCTGATCTTCAGCTGGTGGTAGCCCGACCTCAAGTCTATCTTCGAGAACACCCTCGCTCTATGGAGCTAGTCAAACAAATCATCCATCCTCGGCAGTGGATACTTGTTCTTTATCGTCACTTTGTTTAATTGCCGAAAATCAATACACATCCGCATCGAGCCATCCTTCTTCTTCACAAATAACACCGGTGCACCCCAGGGAGAAACACTAGGCCTGATAAAGCTCTTTTCAAGAAGGTCTTGCAACTGATCTTTTAACTCTTTTAACTCCGGCGAGGCCATGCGATAGGGTGGAATAGAGATGGGCTGAGTGCCCGGTGCCAGATCAATACAGAAATCAATATCCCTGTCGGGTAGCATGCCCGGCAGGTCTGAAGGGAAAACCTCGAGGAAATCCCGTACATGAGGAACTGAATCAATAGAAGGAATTTCCGCGCTGGAATCACGAACATATGCCAAATAAGCTAGACAACCTTTTTCGACCATGCGTGGAGCCTTAACATATGAAATAACATTGCGAACGGAGTGGCCTGGGGTCCCTCTCCACTCTAGTCGGGGTGATGTCACACCTCCCTTTTCACTACCCCACATAAGCATAAATATAAATACGCTTGTAAGGTATACCCCGACGCTCAAATATCCGAAACGGATAAAAATAACGTAAGGGAAGGAGTTTTTCCAATTAAAGGACAATCGGTTCGGGATTTTATTGAGATTAATCAGAGTCGCCACTTGGGAATGATAATGGTGTCCCAAGTCACCGGTTAATCCCGAATCCGAGGAATTTTGACTCTTAAAAGTATCTGCGAAGCAAAGATCGGATAAGGAACTCTGTTAACCCGAGAGAAGGTGTTAGGCATTCCCGGGTTCCGTGGTTTTAGCACGGTCGCTCAATTGTCGTTCTCGACTCTTGTTTGACTCAATTACAGATTTTTAAACAACATGTAAAGCTTTTTACATTAGGTATTATTTTTAAGGAATTTGCGACATCGCGAAAACACGCCTTGAGTCATACCGCAACCAGTACGCCTATGACTTTTGGTGTATTTCGGCTTTGCCGAGATTTGGATTTGAGTCGCACCAAGTGCACACTCGTTCATAGGAAAGTACGTTAAATCGTGCCCTAAATAACGTCTATCGGCTTTTAACTTTTGGGAGAGGCTATGAAATTCGCTATTAGCCTCTCCGGTTCTACAATGTTATCTTATTACTAAATGGGGGCCCGGTGTTTGAAGTCGGGCGAGGCTCATCCCAATTATTTATTAAAGTCCAATCCTATTTGTTCAACTATGTTTGCTATACATTGTTTTTACCTTAAACGATTTTTAATAAATATTCCAGGCCCATTGGATTTGTTATTTAATTGGGCCCGGTCTTCTATTCATCAAACCCACGTTCTAGCCGTCCAAATATCCAAGGCCCAGGCTATTTTTAGTCTTACATTCACTGGCCTCATTGACTTCATACTACGATTTGAACTAATTTGCATATTAAACCCAAACCTATTGGTAATAAATAGCTATAAAAAGTAAGTACAAAGAACCAGAAATAGTGCAATCAAACAGGATTAAGAAATGAAATCAAATTATTTTTATTAATCAGATAATGAAAAGTTGATACACAAAATACTGATTGTTTCCAATCCGATTTACAACTAAAGTTTTATACTACTGTCTAATTGTTTGCTGGTCAGAAATAGAAAAATCTAAGAGCACAAGCTTAACTATCTATTGGCATTGATCAAATAAGAATGATTCAGCTAACTAATTACAGTATCTAAAAGAAGTTAAATAAGTTATTCACTGATGCTTAATTATATCACTGGTTTCATTATGGCTAAACTTTATATCATTACAGATCTGTCTTACTTAAATTGTTTCAGTATCTACTTGTTTCCCTTTGTTAAACTTAAACACATCTGAGCCTCTGTCTACGAATAGACTAATCACCAATTTAAAACTACCGATTCTACTACGAGCCAAGCTTATCTAATGCCACCAAAGCCAGTTTCACCTTAGTTATTGCTCCAATTAAGTTGTTTCCCTTTTAAACTTACTCGAATCCGGATATCAACTTTTAAATCTTATTACCTACGTGAGTTGGCTGGATTTGCTATTGTCGATTCATATTAGAGTTATTCAACCTTGTTTTATAGTTTTTACCTATTTAGCTAGGTGATTTATAACTATTACTATACTATGCTGCTACTACCATTACTACTATTACATTGTTTTTGTTGTGTTTTTCTTCTTACTACAAACTACTACAACAAACAAATTGCAAAATTAAACTAAAATCTACACAACATCATATAATCAAATCTGGTCTTCATTTCTATTTCCACAATTCATCTTTACAGCTTCGTATGAAAGAGAGGTACCTGGTTTTGAAAGGAATGGAAGATGGAAAATCAACAGGGCGGTGAAAATACAGCAACAACAACAGTAACAACCAGCAGTAGCTTCAACACCTCAATCCCGAAAATCCCAACAATACGGAGAAAAACAAAAACCAATAAAAAATAGAAAAGAAAAATATATTCCAAATTTTCTCTTTCTTTTGTCTTTCTAGCTTTGAACTCTTTTCAATTCTCAAAAGAAACTCTCAAAAATTGAATTTTTTGCCGTGTATACTTCTGTGTCCAGAGTGTATATCGAGTGTATACTACAGCAGGGAATTGTTTTATTTTTTCTTCTCTTCCTATTTTTCCTCTCTTTTTTTCCACCCTTTTTTCATAAATCTTCTCTTCTATTTATAGGCAAGAATTTCGAAAATTTTCAGATTTTTTATTAAAAAGAAAATATTTTTTTAATTTAAAGAAAACCCACTAATCCATGTTTTCCTCTCCTTGTTTTCTTCCTTGATTTCCTTGCCCCCACTACTTTATGTCATGTAATTATGATTATTTTTTGCTAAAAAAAATCTGAAATTTTCTTCTTGGGCCAAGGGGTTTTGGGTTGGGTAAGGTTTCTTAGGATTGGGCTTGTAACTTAATTTGCAAGATGGCCCAATCCAAATTTTTTCCATTTTGTTCTTCTCCATTATTCAACTTCCTAATTAATAAAGCCCAAAATACTAAGATTAATTTATAAAAACTAAAATTATCTTGAAATACTAATCTCATAATAATAATTGTCACCTAATTTTAAATGGTAATTAAAATACAATCACACAATTTTGACATTAAAGGCTAAAATGCAAAAGATGCCTATTTTTGTGATTTTCATTTTTGTAAGATAAAATTAATTACTCCTAATTGTAGAATTAAATCCTAAATGCAAATGCGATATATATATATATATATATATATATATATATATATATATATATATATATATTGTCATTATTTTTTTTAAAAATGACACTAAATTCACAACAATTGCAAACAACACAAAACTCTTTTATTTTGAATTTTTGGGAGTAATTCTCATATAGGGCAAAAATCACGTGCTCACAGCTCTGGCAAGGCCAAAGTCACTGTCTTGGCATGACAATCTAGGGTAGCATGATATGGGGAAAACCAATCGATCCCAAATATGACATCGAAATCCACCATGTCTAATAGCAATAAATCAACATGGGTCTCAAGATCCCCAAATATAACCACGCACGAACGATGCACCCAGTGGACTACTGTAGAGTCGCCCATTGGTGTAGACACATAAACTGGAATGTCCAGGGCATAGCTAGGCACAGCCAGGTAGGGTGAAAAGTTGGAAGACACATATGAATATGTAGACCCAAGGTCAAATAATACTGAAGCACCTCTATCACAAACCAGAATGGTACCTGTAATCACAGCATCTGATTCCTTTGCCTCTGGCCTAGCTGGTAAAGCATTAAATCGGGGATCGACACCTCCCCTATGATCTACGTCTCTAGGACGGTCATCCACTGGCTGACCTCTACCTCTGGCGGGACGGTCTCCACCTCTACATTCTCGACCTCCACCTCTACAATATCTACCCCCGCCCCTGGCTAGCTAGGTAGGCTGTGGGTCAGCTGGGACTTGAATCATGGAACGAGGACCCCGCTGCTAAGTGTTGCCCGCTGCTCGAGCGCAAAACCTGACAAGATGACCTGGGTCACCACAACCGAAACAACATTTTGGCTGCTGTGACTGCTGACCCTGATGACCTGAATGGCCTCCACGATTACTCTGAAGAGGTTGAGCACTGATGGGAGGCTGATCTGAATATTGCTCACGATACCCACGATCATCCGGACCACCCTACGAAGCCTGGAGAGCTGACTGAAAAGGCCTGGAAGACTGGCCCCTATCATAAGAATCCCTGCCTCCAGATGAAGTACCACTAAATCTACCGGAATGACGAGGCCTCTTGTCTGAAGGATAACCACCTACCCGAGTAAGAGCCATCTCAACCCTACAAGCTGCATTAGTCGCCTCCTAAAAAGATATGTCACTCCCAACTCCCATAGCCATCTGAAGTCGGATCAGCTGATTTAGCCTATCTATAAACCTGCGGACCCTCTCCCGATCTGTGGGGAGTATCACAATCGCCTGATGTGCCAGATCAACAAACCTCGTCTCATATTGGGTAACAGTCATAGAAGCCTGCTGGAGGCGCTCAAACTGCCTCCGAAGTGCCTCCCGCTGGGTAACAGGGAGAAACGTCTCCAAGAACAACTCCGCAAACTGATCCTATATTAAAGCAGGGGACCCTGCTGGTCGAGTCAAACAGAAATCTCTCCACCAAGTCTTGGCGGATCCTGAAAGCCTGAATGTGCAAAAATCAACCCCATTGGATTCTACTATTGCCATAGTCTTGAGAATCTCATGGCAACTGAATAAGAAGTCTTTGGGATCCTTTGTTGTGGCACCACTGAAAGTAGTAGTAAAAATCTTGGAGAACCAATCAAGTCTCCTAAAAGCATCAGAAGTCATGGCCGCTCCATCTCCGGTCTGAGCTGTAGTGCCTGACTGAGTAGCCACTACTGGCTGAACTACTGGTGCCTGAGGTTTGGGAGCTACTAGCTCCGGAGTACGTGTAATAGGAGTTTGGACCCCTCATCCAGCCTGAGAAGTGGCTGGTGAAACTTGTAATAAGCCTGCTCTGGCAACACTGTCCATAAAACCCGCTATTCTGACTAGAGCCTCCTGAAGATCTGGGGTAAATAAGACCTCCCCTGGGACCTGAGCTGGGCCTACTAGAGCTGCTGGGGCTGGAACCTCCTCACCAATCTCAACATGAGGCTCCACCTCTCGAATCACTGCCTGGGGCTGAACTCTGCCCCTACCACGACCTCCGATACGGCCTCGGCCCCTGCCCCTTACGGGAGCTGCCTGGGGCTCAGGCTGCTAATCAGCGAATGAAAACGTGTGTGTCCTCACCATCTACAAAAGACAGAGTAGAAATCCAATCAGTATTTGAGGAACAAATCGCACGACAAGAAGGAACAAATGAGAGACTTTTCCTAACTCAATAGACTTTGGAGGACAAGTACAGACGTCTCCGTACCTACCCCTCAGACTCTATTAAGTTTGTTCGTGAGTTGTGAGACCAACTTGTCACGACCTGGATTCCCCCACTATCGGGATCATGATGGCGCCTACTCATGGTAGCTAGGCAAGCAAATTCACCTACCAATTTCCTGTTTATACAACCACTTTGTTCTCATATTAAATAGCAAGAATAATACTCATATTTTTAAATGCGAAAGTCTTTCGAATAAATGATGAATAATAATGTAAAGTAACTGACATAAATCCTCTACCCAAGATGTGGAGTCACAAACTCACGAACTACTAAGGAATAACTACACATAATGGTCTGAAAGAAATAAATAATAAAGGTCTGTCTCGGAACAATGAGACCACAACAATAATAAAAGCAAATAGAGGAGACGTCGGGCCTGCAGACGCCTGTAAGCTACCTCAGTCTCGGAAGTACAGTAACCTCACTAGTATACTACTGCTACTGCTCCTGCTCAAAACGTGGAACTGTGCAAAAACGCATAGAAGTGTAGTATCAGCACAATCCAACCCCATGTGCTGGTAAGTGCCTGGCCTATTTCGATGAAGTAGTGACAAGCCTAGGACCAGACACTCATATAAACCTGTGCAGTTCTATATATGTATATACCATTAAATAACAGAGATATTGAGTAACACAACTAACAGAGGAGGTAACATGCTGGGGGAGCACCATCAGAAACGCATAATTAATCAACAAAGAAGAATCAGAGTGTAGTAAAATAGTTATCACATAACAAGAAATTTAAATGGTTGCATGGAATCACCTTCGTGCTTTTACTCTCATCCTCACATCCATGGCATGGCATGTTCCTTCATGCATGGTTTAAGTAACAACGACATGGAATGTCCCTTCGTGCATAAATAATAAACATGGCACGGAATGATCCTTCGTGCAAAAATAAAGTAACAACGACACGACATGTTCCTTCGTGCATAAACAGTAAAACAAGGCACGGAATGATCCTTCGTGCGAACATAAGTAAAAATGGCACGGCATCACCCTTCGTGCATTATCACTCTTCCTCACCCAAATAACAATCACAGTCAAGGGCAAAAGAATGAAACAAGTAATATGAACTGTCCCAGCAAGGGAAATAATAATCATAACAATATCCCGGCAAGGGAACAACATCAAAAACACAACAAAGTCCCGGCAAGGGAAACAATAATCAACCTTCATAACCCGGCAAGGGCTCAAGAACATGACTTAAGAATGTTTCACATTGACTCACATCATGTGTCAACAAACGACTCATGGTCATGATAGACACCAGTGTATAGATGCTCATCACCATGCCTATACACCGCACTCGATCACATAGCAATTATCACATTCAATCATATTCTCTCAAGCTAGGATAGATCAAATACTTACCTCAAAGCCTTTAAGTCCAATTAACCTTTAACTATCGCTTTACCTCAAATTTCAACCTTCAACTCACTCGAATCTAATCATAATTGGTTCAATTACTTCAATAATTACTATATAAATTGGTTTGGATGCATAAAAATGATTTTCTCAAAGTTTTACCCAAAATTTCCCAAAACGCTCCCGGTCCCACGTTGTCGAAACTCGGGGTTCAGACAAAAATCCGGTTACCCATTCCTCATGAGTTCAATTATGTGATTTGATTTTAAATCGGACCTCAAATCGAGGTCCAATTCCCCAATTTATGAAAAACCTAGGTTCTACCCAAAAACAACAATTTCAACCATAAAAATGATTTCTCATGTATAACATGTTTAATGATGTTAGGAATTGAAAGAGTTGAGTAAAAATCGACTTACAAGTGATTTTGAGTGATATTGCTCTTGAGAAATCGTGTATGGGTTTTTGGGTTTTGAAAGAATGATGAAAAAGGGGTTTAAAATCGTTTAAGTATCAGATTTGCACAGCTGCGGATATGGGAATTGCGAATATTTGTTTGCAATTATGAACATAGCAGGTCCTGACTGCAGATGTCGCATTTGTGAGGGTATGGTTTGCATTTGCGAACTCAGGCCAATTCTAGCCACCTCGCATCACATTTGCGAACCTTGGCTTTTCCTGGGCAACTTCGCATTTGCAAAGGTTGCTTCGCATTTGCGAACCAAGGCCTTTCCTGGGCCTCTTCGCATTTGCGAAGTATTGTTCGCTTTTGCGATCTAAGGTTGTTTCTGGGACCTCTCGCAATTGCGAGTAATTCTTCGCAATTGCGAAGATATCATCTTGGGAAAATACTAGCTGTGTTATTTTTTAAAATCTGCTCTAACGGCCTATCAAATCTTTACTCGAGCCCTCGGGCTCCAAACCAAACATGTACACAACCTCAAAAACATACCACGAACTTGCTCGCGCGATCAAATCACCAATATAACATCGTTTTCATAGAATTAAGCCTCAAATTCATGATTTTTTCTTTTAAACTTCATAAACTTTCAAATTTGGAACTCATGGTTCAAAACACATCAAACGACGTTCAAATTACATCAAACTTTGCAGGAAGTACTTAAATAATATATATGACTTGTACCAGACATCAGAACCAAAATACAAGCCCGATACCATGGTCTTTTAGTCAATTTTCATTTCCATTTTCATTAATAATTTTAGCAAAATAATTTAACAGAAAAATTCATATCTTGGGCTCTAGGCCTCAGAATTCGACTTCAGATGCATGCCCGAGTCCCATATTTTTCTACGGACCTTCCGGGACCGTCCGATCTCGGGTCCGGGTCCGTTTACCAAAAATATTGACCGAAGTCAACTATATCATTATTAATATCAAATTTCTTCAAATTTTCCATAGAATTCACATATTCTAAAAAAAAAATAATTTCCGGCTACGTGTCCGGACTACGCACATAAAAATAGGCAATATAAAATGAGATTTTCAAGGCCTCGGAAGTGCAGAACAGATGAGGAAAACAGGTGATAACCCTTTGGGTTATCACATGCTCAATCATTGTTATCTCTGTTATTTGATTGGTTTACTTGCAAGAATTATCCTGTGTTAGCTAGGTAAGCATGATTAGATAGGATTAACTATATAAATGCCTACTTTTCTTAATTGAAATCCCTGGAACATGTTGAGACTAGATTAAATTGTTAATCGTAGTAGTGTATTTCATTTCTCTCTACGTATTCTCTTATTTGATTGTGTTTGTGTTCTGTGGACTACGGGTTCGATTCGTGGAGATCCAGTGCTACTGAGGTAAATAATTGTGGGTTCAATTCCTGGAGATCGTGTGATACTGATATAAAGACTGCGGGTTCAATTCCCAGAGATCCTGTGATATTGATTTAAAGGACTGTGGGTTCAATTTCCAGAGATCCTGCGATACTAATATAATGGACAACATGTTCAATTCCCGGAGATCCTGTGATACTAAAATAAAGGACTGCGGGTTCAATTCCCAGAGATCCTGGCTACTGAGATATAAGGACTGCGAGTTCGATTCCCGGAGATCCCGAGTTGCTGAGTATAAATGGACTACGGGTTCAATTCCCGGAGATCCTGAATCATTGATTTGTACTTGTTATGTTGTTTTCTCTTTGTTAGCTTAACTGTAGATGACTTGTAGTTATTATCTCGTTTTGCTGTGATTTCAGATTTACTCCTAACTTGCAATGTTTGATATTATTATCATTATTTTTGTTATTCTCGGCAGGGCCCTGACCTTCCTCGTCACTACTCCATCGAGGTTAGGCTTAGCACTTACTAAGTAACACCGTGGTGTACTCATGCTACTCTTCTACACACTTTTGTTGTGCAGATCCAGGTCCATCCGATCAGATGCACTACCGGGGATCTAAGAATATATTCAGGAGACTCGAGGTATGCATCTTCTACGTTCGTAGATCCGGAGGGTCTTCTTCTGTTGTTCCCTAGTGATGACAGTTATTCCTTTTTATTTCGGTTGTATAGATACTCTTGGTGTGTAGAGCCACAGTTATACTCTCATAGCATGTGTTTGCCCGTGAGTTTCCTGTCTTGGTGGTTATATATTCTTATATTTTGGCAAGGTGTATGTGCCGAGTGGCACCTATTACATTTTCTGTGTCTTTCCGCTATTATTCTTCTTGTTGTTCATAAAGGATGTAAATTCCACATTGTGTTAGGCTTACCTAGTCGCAAAGACTGGGCGCCGTCATGACAGGTTCACGATTGGTGAACTAGGGTCGTGACAAGTTGGTATCAGAGCTTTAGGTTCATAGGAGTCACGGGACACATGCCGGTTATTTAGAGTCTCGCTGATCGATACAAAGAAGTCTGTATTTATCTACGAGAGGCTATGTAACTATTTAAGAAACTCTTCATTTTGTTTTGAATTCCTTGTTCTGCAATATTTTGACACCAAATCTAAACTTCTGTCTTCTATTCTCTCACATATGGGGAGGACACGCGCTACTCGTGAGGATCAGGCACTCGTGCCCCCTGTTCCACTGCCAGAGGCCTGGGCCGCGGTAGAGGTCGAGGACACGCCCGAGGTGCAGCCACAGCACCCGCGTGCGCTGCCGTTGAGGTACCACCGGTAGATCAGGTTGGAGCGCAGGCACTTGGTACACCTACATAAGCTACTACTACTCCAGCACTCCAAGAGACTCTATCCCAGTTTATGAGCATGTACACTACTCTGGCTTAGGCGGGGTTGCTTCCTCTCACTACAGCTACATCTCAGGCCGGAGGAGGGGCGAAGACTCCCGCAGCCCGCACTCTTGAGCAGTGCGTGCCCGTGGAGCAGGTTCCAGAGGTTATTCTTATACCGCTTTCCGCACCAGTACAGCCCAGAGGTGGGTCAGCTGCCTCTAAGGACGAGCAGCGTAGGTTGGAGAGGTTCAAGAAGTATGATTCCCCGGTGTTCAGTGGTTTAGCTTCAGATGATGCCTTGGAATTTCTGGAGGAGTTTGATCGCATCCTCCGTACTATGGGTATAGTGGAGACTAGTGGAGTTTCTTTTACTGCCTTTCAGCTTCGAGAGGCCGCTTATGATTGGTGGCACACATATGAGTTGGATAGTCCAGTTGAGTCTGCTTCGCTGACTTGGACACAATTTTCTTATATGTTTTTTAGGGCGTTTGTTTCCCAGAGCCTTAGGGATACTTGGCATGTGGAGTTTGAGTGGTTACACCATGGCTCTATGACAATATCTGAGTATGCCATGAGTTTCACTAGGTTAGCCAGACATGGACCAGCCTTGGTCGCCACGGTCCAGGAGAGAGTGCGGAGGTTTATTGAGGGTCTTATTCTACCCATCTGGTCCAGCATGGCTAGAGAGCTAGAGACGGATGTGCCGTATCATCAGGTGGAGAGTATTGCCAGATGGATCGAGAGTATGCTCACTAGAGAGTGAGGCGAGGGGGAGGCCAAGAGGTCTCGTGAGTCGGGTCATTTCTCTGGTGCCTATACTACAGCAGCTATTCGATTTGGCAGGGGTTATTCCGGTCGTCTAGTTCATTCAGCTTTGCTAGCAGCTGGTGGTACTCCAGCTCCTCCAATACCTCAGGAGCCTTACTATGCTCCCCTAGTTTCCAGAGCGCCTCCTGCGCGGGGTACCTCAAGGGGTTAGTCCAGCGGGAGCGGGGCCAGTCAGTCACAGTCACCGCGTCCTCCCAGGGCTTGTTATGAGTGTGGAGATACTCGCCATCTGGTTAGGAAGTGCCCCGGGCGTAGGAGAGGAACGCCTCCACAGACTTCACAGCCTCAACATGGTTCACATGGGGCAGCAGGCCATCGTTCCAGCTCCAGCTGCCACCCCACCAGCGCAGCGAGCCAGGGGCGGGGATTAGGGTGATAGAGACCGCCCTCGAGCAAGAGGTCAAGCCAGATTTTATGCTATTCCTGGTCGCACCGCAGCTGTCGCCTCTAATTCTATTATCACAGGTATTATCTTGGTTAGTCACAAAAAGGCATCAGTTCTATTCGATCCTGGTTCTACTTTTTCATATGTGTCCACTTATTTTGCTTCACATCTGGGTGTGCCTTTGGATTCTTTGAGTGCCCCCATTTATTTTTCTACTCCGGTGGGAGATTCTTTGGTTGTGGACCGTATGTATCGGTCGTGTTTGGTCACTATTTGTGGTTTTGAGACTAGAGCTGATCTTTTATTGCTCGGTATGGTTGATTACGATATTATTTTGGGCATGGAATGGTTGTGGCCCCATCATGCTATTCTTGATTGCCATGCTAAGACTGTGATGCTGGCTATGCCAGGCATTTAATGTATTGAGTGGAGTGGTACCTTAGATCATACCCCCAGCCGTGTTATTTCCTTTCTCAAAGCTTAGCGTATGGTTGAGAAGGGGTGTGCTGCTTATCTAGCTTATGTGAGGGATGTCAGTGTCGACACCCCTTCTATTGACTTAGTCCCAGTGGTACGTGATTTCTCTGATGTGCTTCCAGCTGATCTCTCGGGCATGCCGCCCGATAGAGATATCGATTTTGGTATTGACTTATTGCCAGGCACTCAGCCCATTTCTATTCCTCCGTATCGTATGGCTCCTCGTGAGTTGAAGGAGTTGAAGGATCAGTTACAGGAGTTATTAGGTAAGGGTTTCATTCGACCCAGTATTTCTACTTGGGGTGCTCCTGTGTTGTTTGTGAAGAAGAAGGACGGTTCTATGCATATATGCATTGAATATTGCCAGTTGAACAAAGTTACAGTAAAGAACTGGTATCCTTTTCCACGTATTAATGACTTATTTGATCAGTTACAGGGCGCATGAGTGTTCTCCAAGATTGATTTGCGCTCTGGTTATCACCAGCTGAAGATTCGGAAGTCAAATAGCCCGAAGACTGCCTTCAGGACTTGGTATGGTCATTACGAGTTCCTTGTTATGTCTTTCGGGCTGACTAATGCCCCAATAGCTTTCATGCATTTGATGCACAGTGTATTCACGCCATATCTTGACTCGTTCATGATTGTTTTCATTGATGATATTTTGGTATATTCCCGGAGTCGGGAAGAGCATGAGCAGCACCTGAGGATAGTGCTTCAGACTCTGAGGGAGAAGCAATTATATGCAATGTTCTCTAAATGTGAGTTTTGGCTGAGTTCGGTGGCATTTCTAGGCCACGTGTTGTCGAGCGAGGGTATTCGAGTGGATCCGAGGAAGGTGGAGGCCGTACAGGGTTGGCCCAGGCCCTCCTCAGCTACTGAGATTCATAGCTTCCTTGGTTTGGCAGGTTATTACCGTCGCTTTGTAGAGAGGTTCTTTTCGATCGCAGCACCTATGAAAAGATTGACCCAAAAGGGTATCCATTTTTATTGGACAGAGGAGTGTGAGGCGAGCTTCCAAAAGCTTAAGACAACTTTGACTTCGGCCCCTATCCTTATGTTTCCTACTGGTTCGAGGTCCTATACAGTTTGTTGTGATTCCTCACGGGTTGGACTCGGAGCAGTAATGATGCAGGACGGTAGGGTGATTGCCTACGCATCCCGACAGCTGAAGGTGCATGAAAAGAACTACCCTATCCACGATCTTGAGCTAGCTGTCATTGTTCATGCCTTGAAGATTTGGTGTCATTATTTGTATGGTGTTCCTTGTGAGATTTACACTGATCATCGGAGTTCGCAGCACATGCTTAAGCAGAAAGACATGAACATGCGTCAGATGAGGTGGTTAGAGTTGTTAAAGGACTATGATATTACTATTCTTTACCACCCGGGCAAGGCTAATATGGTTGCCGATGCCTTGAGTCGCCTGGCAGAGAGTTTGGGGAGTTTGGCATATCTACCAGCTTTGGAGAGACCTATGGCGATGGATGTTCAGGCTTTGGCTTGTTAGATTGGATCTTTTGGAGCACAGCCGAGTTCTAGCCTATGTGGTTTCTCGATCTTCTTTATTTGATCGAATCAGAGAGCGACATTTTGATGACCCTTATTTGCTTGATCTTCAGGACAAAGTTCGGTGTGGTGATGCTCGAGATGTTACCATCGGGGATGACGGAGTAATGAGGATGCAGGGGTGTATTTGTGTGCCCAATGTAGATGATCTTTGAGAGTTGATTCTAGCGGAGGCCCATAGCTCGCAGTATTCCATCCTTCTGGGTGCCGCGAAGATGTATCAGGACTTGAGGCAGCACTATTGGTGGAGGCAGCTGAAGAAGGATATAGTTGACTATGTTTCTAGGTGCCTCAACTGCCAGCAGGTGAAGTGTGAGCATCAGTGTCCGAGTGGGTTATTGCAGCAGATTGAGATCCCGGATTGGAAGTGGGAGCGCATTACCATGGACGTTGTATCTGGACTTCCACGGACTATGAGGAAGTTTGATTATATTTGGGCATTGTGGATCGGCTGACCAAGTCCGCCCATTTCATACCTTTGTGCACTACTTACTCATCACAGTGGTTGGTGGAGATCTATATCAGGTAGATAGTCCGGTTGCATGATATTCCAGTTTCCATCACTTCAGACAGAGGCACTCAGTTTACTTCACGGTTCTGGAGAGCCGTGCAGCAGGAGTTAGGTACTCGGGTGGAGCTGAGCACAGCATTTCACCCCCAGACTGATGGGCAGTCCGAGCGCACTATTCAGATTTTGGAGGATATGCTCTGTGCGTGCGTGATTGAGTTTGGAGGTTCATGGGATCACTTCTTGCCACTGGCAGAGTTTGCTTATAACAACAGCTATAAGTCCAGCATTCAGATGGCACCGTATGAGGCCTTATATGGTAGGAGGTGCAAGTCCCCGGTAGGTTGGTTCGATCCAGGCGAGGCCAAGTTGCTAGGTACTGAGATGGTACGTGACGCAATGGACAAGGTCAAGGTGATTCAGGATAGACTCCATGCAGCCCAGTCCAGATAGAAGAGTTATACGGACAAGAAAGTTCGTGATGTGGCATTTATGGTTGGCGAGCGGGTTCTACTTCGGGTCTCGCCCATGAAGGGCGTCATGAGATTTGGGAAAAAGGGGATGTTGAGTCCGAGATTTATTGGGCCTTTTGAGATTTTGAGGCGTGTTGGGGAGGTTTCTTGTGAGCTGGCCTTACCTCCTAGCCTAACCGGAGTCCATCCAGTATTTCATGTTTCTATGCTCCGGAGGTACCATGGTAACCCATCGCACGTGTTGGATTTCAGTTCAGTCCAGCTGGACAAGGATCTATTTTATATTGAGGAGCCAGTGGCCATTTTGGACAGGCAAATCAGAAAGTTGAGGTCAAAGAACATCGCTTCGGTGAAGGTCCAGTGGCGGGGTCAGCCGGCTGAGGAGGCGACTTGGGAGACCGAGCAGGATATGAACAACCAGTACCCTCATCTCTTTGCTACTTCAGGTATGTTTTCTATGCTCGTTCGAGGATGAATGAATGTTTAAGTGTGGGAAGATGTAACGACCCGGCCGGTCGTTTTTGAAATTTATGCCCCGATCCCCAATTAACTGCTTTCCCTAAGTTCATTTCTACTATTTTGGTTTGCCGGGATGTTCGGTTCTAGAATTCAGAGTGTTTTGGGACACTTAGTCCTAAATGAGAGCTTAATAGTTGAAAAATGGTCCGTATTCATAACAGTGCTAAGACGAACTCAGAACGGACATCCGATGATTTCGTTAGCTCTGTTAGGTGATTTCGGAGTTGGGAGCGTGTTCAGAATGTATTATGGAGGTCTGTAGCTCATTTAGGCTTGAAATGCCGAAGTTTGAAATTTTTGAAAATCCGGTCGGTAGGTGAGATTTTGATCCGGGAGTTGGAATGGAATTCCGACAGTTGCAATAGCTTCGTTAGGTGATTTTTTATATGTCTGCAAATTTTTAGGTCATTCGGATATCATTTGGTCGGGTTTTTGAAAGAATGTAGGTTTCAGAAGTTTTGGTTGAAACTTAGGCTTGAATCCACCATGAGTTGATGGTTTTTGTGTTTAATGATATGTTTTTATGATTGAAACATGTTCATATCGTGATTTGGAGTAGGTTGGTGGTTTTGGTTGAGGTCCTGGGGGCCTCGGGGGTATTTTCGGGGGTCGAAACGGACCATTTTGAGTTGATGAAACAGGTCAGATTTGCTGTCATGAGTGTTGCAGACGATTGCTCTATGCGATCGCATAGAAGGCTTGGGAGGAGGCTCAGATTTGTTTTATGCGATCGCGTAACGGGTGATGCGATCGCATAGTTGTGAAGGGTTGCTCTTTGCTATCGCAGAGGGTACTATGCGATCGCATAGTGTAAAGGTTAGGGGTTTCAGGGTCATATTTTCTGTTCAATGCGATCGCGGATGCGGGTATGCGATCGCATAAGGCTGTTTTATAAAGCAATGCGATCACAATGTGAGTTGTGCAATCGCATAAGGTAAAAATTTAAAGGCAAAAAAGTTGTTCTATGCGATCGCAATAAGGGTGATGCGATCGCGTAGAGTATTTCACTGGGAACACAGAATCTGTTATAATAATTTCATCCGCGAGGGTTTCACCATTTTTACAAAAACTCAAGCTAGGGAGCTCGGTTTTGGGGATTTTTCAAGTGCTTTTCAGAGGCAATTGTTGGGTAACGATTTCTTACTCCCTTATGATTATTATTCAACAATCTAAACTCAAATTCTTCCTTTAATTTCAGATTTTGGGTGTAATTTGGGGTAAGTTTATTAGAACAAACTTTGATGATTTGGAGGGGCAAACGAACTCCGATTTTGATAAATTTTATATGGTTAAACTCATGAGAGTACGAGGGTTCTGAAACATAAAAATATTTCGATTTCGGGCCAATGGATGGAGGGGTATTTTGATTATTTTACCCATTTTTGTGTCGTAGCTTTAGTTTTATCAATGTAATTAGTTACTTGCGATGTTATTTACACTATATAATTGGTTTGAATAGATTTGGGCCACCCGGAGTCGGATACTCGTGGCAAGGGAGTTATTTCTTAGCGGTTTTGTAATAGGATTGAGGTAAATGACTTGTCTAACCTTGTGTGGGGGGTCTTCTCCCCTAGGATATATTATGTGTTGATTTAAATGCCTTGTACGCGAGGTGACGGGCGTGTACTTGCGCAAATTGTTGAAAAACCCACTTTACTTGAATTGCTCAATCAATTGTCTCTGTTATTTGATTGATTTAATTGCAAGAATTATCCTATGTTATCTAGGGAAGCATGATTACATAGGATTAACTATCTAAATGCCTACTTGTGATGACCCGGCCCGTCATCATGTGAGTTATCACCCCGTTACCCCCGTTATATTCTTATTGATGTTGTAATATGCATGTTGGGTGAGTTTGAGTCAATCCGGGTTGAGTTTGATTGAAATTGAGACAGAAAGTATCTTAGAAGAAGGAATAGCTGGGAAAAGTCAACTGGACGTTGAATATTTAGTTAGAGGGCTCGGAATCGGATTCGGATGATTCGGTTAGTTCCGGGAGGTGATTTGTGACTTAGGGGAACAATCGGAATTGAATTTGGAGGTCCGGTGTAGAAATAGGCTTGAATTGGCTAAGGTTGAATTTTGGCGAAATCCGGACGGTAGGTGAGATTTTGATTCGGGAGTCGGAATGGAATTCCGACAGTTGTAGTAGCTCCGTTAGGTTATTTTGGATGTGCCTGCAAAATTTCAGGTCATTCGGAGGTCGTTTGGTCGGGTTTTTGATCGAATAAGAATTTTGAAAGTTATAGTTAAACTTAAGCTTGAATTTGCTGAAAACGGACGATTTTGATGTTAACTATAGTGATTTAATGATTCGAGCAAGTTGGAATGAGGTAATAGATCATGTCTGTATATTTGGTTGAGGTCTCGGGGGTCTCGGGTGTGTTTCGGATGTCCAACGGGTCATTTTTGTAAGATTTTTGCAGTTTTGAGCGTAAATGTAATGATCCAAAGGTCTATTTTTAGTTCTAGAGATCCAAATTTAACTTCGAGACTTCGAGAATTTAAATCATGAATTATAGGACTGATCTGGAAATTTTGGTTTAATTTCATCAAGTCGCGATTGGATTTTTGACGCGATATGTGAGTTAATTGTTTAACGAGCGAAATTGGTATTGAACTAAGACAATGAGCTCCAAATTCAGTTTTATTTGAACTACTAGATCCGTATCAAAATTACGGAGCCATAGAAAAAAGAATCGTCTAATTTCGAGTTCGTATGATGGATTTAGAGCCATTTTAGTAAAAAATGACTGTGATGCAATTTAGATAAAAAGTTGCTGCAATGAACAGTACCCGTGAATAGTCCCCGTGAATAGTACCCCATGAATAGTCCCGTGAATAGTACCCCGTGAATAGTACATTGTGAACAGTATCCCGTGAACAGTACCACGGGTGAACAGTATTTTGTTAAAAAAAATGTGGACAGAAGGTTTTCATCCGCGACTCATTAATTGAAAACCTCCATTGTTGAGTCTTGGAGAGCAAAAATGAAGGGAAATTGCTGGGATTTCACCGGGTTATCATTGGAGGTAAGTTTTATGGTTAATATATGTGTTTTTATCTTAGAATCCTTCTTTATTTCAATGAAATTGGATCAAATTGTGGGGAAATTTAGCCTAGGCCAGGGCTTTGGTAAAATACCGATTTGAGCGGGCAAATGGAGTCCGAATTTGGTAAATTTTATATGCCTAGACTCGTATTGAGGCGAGGGTTCCGAATATGTAACTTTTATAATTTTTCGAGAAGCGTACCAAAAGTCGAATTTTGACAACTTTGTGGGTTTTGATGCAATTTGGGTTATTTCGAATGGGTTACGTGAATTTAGCATATATTGATGTATTATCATTAATTTTGAGCAGATTTGGCAACCGAGGAGATTGATTTGCGAGGCAAGCACAAGGCGGACCGAGGCTTCTACCGGTTCGAGGTGAGTGGTAGTAGTAAACAATGTACTGAGGGTTTGAAACCCCGTACTAGCACTTCATAGTGCTATATTGAGATGAGACACGCATTCTCTGATAGGCGTAGTGACATTGTGATTGAGGGTTCGGACTTGGTCCTTCCGGCTAATAGAATACTTGTATTGTATGACTGTTAATAAGATTATAAGCTGTACAATTGGGATAATAGCCATGTTTGGGGCACTTGTGCTGATCCGTAGAGCATTAGGGAACCTATAGAGCTATGTGACCCTTATATCGTGTTGGAAACATACACTCAGCCGTAGCTCTAGCTGTATAGCATAATATGAGCCCGTACTAGATGTGTACATTGAGAGAGATTATCTAGGGTGGAATTCCATGTTCTAGCTGAGTGGGCCTGAAAGGCCAAGTCTATACCGATTGAGATGAGATAGGGTCAAGGACCCACTATGAGATGTTATATTGGGCCTGAAAGGCCAAGTCTATATTGACTGAGACAAGGTCAAGGACCCACTGTGATATATTATATTGGGCCTGAGCGGCCAAGTATATACTGACTGGAATAGGGTCGAGGACCCATTATGAGGTATTATATATATATATATATATACCTATATTGGATCGGGCTGCACGCCGCAGCAGTATATATATTGGATCGGACTGCACGCCGCAGTAATATACATGTAATATACATGTAATATACATGTGGGACGGACCGCACGCCGCAGTATTATTGCGCTTGGGCTGTAGGAGCCCCTTCGGAGTCTGAGTCTGCACACATTCTCAGTGAGCACTGGTGTATATTATGGGATCGGGCTGCACGCCGCAGCAGTATAGAGATATATACATATATATATTGGATCGGACTGCACGCCGCGATAATATTTGTGTGGATCGTGCTGCACGCCGCAGTATTATAGTGCTTGGGCCTAGAGAGCCCCTCCGAAGTCGGTATACACCCCAGTGAGCGCCGTCGACGTAAAATGGAGCGGGTTGCGCGCCGCAGCGGTATATGTATTGGAGCGGGCTGCGCGCCGCAGCATTATACTTATTCATATTCATATATATACTGAAATATTTATATGTTATAGACAGATGTATATGTCTCCATATATTGTGATGGTTGTATACCGTAGTGGTACGAGCGAGGATGTGGTCGGTGTGGGACCTAGATGAGATAGATGTGGACTGGAGATCAGAGTACTCATTATAGTGATGACTAACCTGTGGGGGTTGCCTTAGAACTGTTTAGTGATAGTACATGAGTTCTTATTTTCAGTTATTGTTTATTATTGTTACTCACTGAGTTGAAATATACTCACCCCACTCCCCTGCACTTTTTGTGCAGATATACAGGTTCAGGAGGGCAGTTGAGCTATCGCAACTGCTTTATTATCCCCATTATGTGGAGACTTCGAGGTAGCTGCCGACGTCCACAGTACCTGACCTCTTTCTTTTTATCATTTTGTTGTCTCCATTCTGGTTAGACTTGATTGTGTAGTAGATCTCATTTGTAGAGACTCAGACTTGTGACACCACGATTTGGTTGGGACTGTGTTCTTGTATTTCATTTCTACACTTCTTGATTTGTTATGAAAACAGGGCTAATCACGCCGATTAATTAGTATTAATTATACTTGGCTGGTAATTGGATAAGATGGTTGGGCGCCATCACGACCGGGGTTTGGGGTCGTGACAAGTTGGTATCAGAGCCTAGGTTAACAGGTCTCGCGAGTCATGAGCCGGTTGGTAGAGTCTCGTGGATCGGTACGGGGACGCTTGTACTTATACTCGGGAGGCTGCAAACCTTTAGGAAAGTTTCAAATTCTTGGAATTCTCATCGTGCGTGTTTTATTCAGCTTGAGATGTAATTCTTGAAATTCCTCCTGCACATTGATGCGCGCACTCGAGTGCTTAGTGATAAATTTGCCTTGATGGCTTATGATTTCTCGATTAAGGGGCGAGATGTAATCTCCGTAAGTTTTATGTTGGGCCGGTCTGAAGGACTCGAGGCCGAATCTTTGCCTATGGCTTGAGCACCGAGGTGCTAATTTTACGAGTTGGTATTATGAACTTATATGTTTAGTATTGTCCCTGATTGTGGGAATGGCGGCTAGATAGCTATGTAATGAGTATGTTGGTACTGTGTAATGTCTATGGTAATGGAAGGTATACAGAAATATTAAGGAAAGAAAATGTTCTTACTTGGTGGAATAGCCCAAACAATGGAGGGTTGAAATGTATTTTCTATGTGTTATGATTCAAATAGGTGAAACGCATGTCCACGTATCAATTTTGATAATATAATACAGGTGGTATTGAGATTAATATTGTTGATATACATTTTGATGCTTTGTCAATTTGTGGACGTGTCATTAGCATGATTTTGGTGGTTCTCTGGCAGGTGGATAGGCCCAATTACAAAGGAAACTCTGCGAAATTTTTGAAAATTTTGTTACTTAAAAAAAAGATGTTGTTGCCTAAGGAATGGGCTTAGCTGTTGCGTGTGAATGAATACGAGAATTGCAAAAGAGTTAAGATTTCCGATGATTCGAGTCTCCGCCAAAGTTTGTAAATAGCTCGAGTTTAATCTCACTGTAACATTGGAGCATCAATTGAGTAAGAATGCTATGAGTGGCTAAAAGTGCTTTGATGTATGGCTCCGAGCCAAGTTGGGGAGGTTGTTATTGACTAACTGATTGCATTATTGTGTGCTATGATGGTTCTGTCCCCAAGCATGTTGGGAAAAATTTTGACGAAGGTTATGGTGCTTCGTAGATGTGAGAAAATACTAGGAGGTTTTCAGTGGCTATTGCTATAGAATGTTTGATGTATAGAAAAGAAAGATAGTTAATTGTATCCGTATGTAATCATGTTCTGCGGTGTCGGAGTTCTATTAAGGCCCGAGTGGTTCTGTTTAATAAGGTAGTTGAATTATAACCGGTTAAGGGTGAATGGCGCCAGAGAATAGCCTTGTGGTGTTCAAGATTTACGCTTGCAACAGCCAGGTGCCTTAAGACTGCGTACGTGGCTAAAGACCGTGGTTTCGTTAGAAGAAATCAAGACTTTTGTTATGTTATGTGGATGATGAGATTCTTTGTATCCGTATAGAAAGGTAATGATAACAAATTCAAATCGCAGGAAGTTCTTCAAAACAAAGTATTGTAGAATGTGGTATTTCTAGGAAACAATTGAGAGAGTATTCGGTGGCCTATAGGTCTTAGACCGTATGGTCTTATGTACGAGTCTTGTGTGGTAACATGGGTTGAGGCATTGTTGTGCTGGAGTAAAGACTAGTATTAAATTAAAGATGAATCATAAAGGAAATTGGGTAAATGGATCAACTTGTTAATAAATCAAAACGGTATGATAAGGAATACGATTAATTCCTGGTATATGTTTGAAGTAATGAGTCTCGCCGATATTGTGCAATAAAGCTTTTGAGTATTGGCAGTTGTGTAACTCGGTATGGGTATAAGGACTCAGTCCTAGCAATTTAACTTATGCAATGTAATTGGGAGAAAGAGTTTGTGATGTGTTTTACCGTGGTTTGAAAATGAGTGTATTTCCTATTGGTATGTAAAGCTTGGAATGTGTAATGAGTTTTCTCTATATGAGATCATGAAAGTCCTTAACTAGTTGAGTGCGCCGATATTTGTGGCGTAGGGAAAGGGATATGAATTTTCCCTGTTGTTTTAGTGTGGTATGGTATATGCGATGTGTTATGGAAAGTTGATAACGGCATGTTCAAGGTTTTGAGATCAATTCATTATATAGGAAGTCATTAAAACCCTCAAGCAGCGTGGGCAGCTGCAGATAATCTTAGAATCAATCTTCCTGGTGATTTAGGAGAATGGTACTCCTATGCTAGTATTTCGGCAGAGTCTATGGTAAAAAGGGGCAGGTAAAATAAATTGATAATATCTAGCGGTATGGTGGTATTCTCCCGTTGGATCGACTGTAATAATTGAGTCGTTGATGACATAGTGAAATTTATGAATGACTTTCGTGGTATGAATGGACGCTTGATGTGCGTTATGTAATCGTACGGTGAAGTACGGAATCAGGCATAGTGATTTTTGTGTTATGTATGTGTTGGAGACTAGAAGTTCTCGTAACCTGCCTACGCAGCGGTGGTATATCATGTGTATCGGCACAGTGTAGCGGTTATCGGAAATTGGAAGCCCTAGTGGCTATCTCGTCACTTGATATGATGAATTTGAATAATGATATATGATTGCTGACTGGTTGTCATAAGCTAGGTTGTCCAGACTAATGTGATATGGACTATGTCAGAAACATGTCGCAAACTGCATGGCAGAGCGCATCAGATCATGCTCCAGCGGGGTGGATGTACCCTAGAGCCAGCGGACGGTTGGTAGGTATTGCTTTGCCAGTTGGGCCTTCGTGGCGGATGTCAGTGTAGAGGTATCTACCATTGATTCAGTTTCGGTATTGAGGAACTTTGTCGGATGAGTTTCATGTGACCGAGCTCGAGGCTATATATACATGTTTGTTGCAATGAGCAACTTGAGTCGATGTGCATTCCCTTTTGCTAGATTTATGCGTGGATCGGGTGGCACGCCACCACATGTATAGTATCTGGATCGGGTGGCACGCCGCCACATGTATGGTATCTGGATCGGGTGGCACGCCGCCACAGGTATGCTATTGGAACGGGTTGCGCGCCGCAACAGTGTGATGTGGGAAATATAGCTTCCTATATGTACCTTGTATATAATACTTCCTCTCTTCTGAGGAATAGTCCGTATTGGGTATCGCTCGGGGAATAGCACATCGGTTGTGTCCATTCAGGATTCGATAGCATATACTAAATGTATCACCGCGTGTGATTGATTGCTTGAGTTCGGACCTAAATATGTGTGTGGCTGACCGTTTTGAGCATTGCGACTTGAGGTGCTCCATGAGTAATAGTGTTTGGATAGAATCATGAGTTGTGGCAAGGCCACGTGATGTTATGACCTTTCGAGGAGCATTCAGGTACTCTAATTCTATGATGTGAGACGAGAATCTCAGTTATGTGTTGTGATGGTATGGAAGAATTTGAATTATGGCTCTTTGTGCGAGTCGGTTGTCATGATTCGAGTGTGTTCAGATCGTTCTTATTGGAGCCTGTGTTGTGCTCGTTGTGGCCTAGGCCGATGCTGAGGTGTCATGTTACCAGTGTGGTGTGTTATAACCGAAATTATCATTCAAGTCATTAATGAGAGCGAGTATATATGATTTCAGCTCATTAGAAAGGTAATATCGAGGTTTGGCTCCGAAACTTATTGTGGTATCGGTTTTAAAAGGGAAATAGATTCACGAATGGTTGACCCGAGAGATGGGTTCGGTATATCGCGTGCTTCAGTTGCCGTGGGCAGGATATGAAGGTGTTGGAATAAGACTCTATCTAATGAGAAAGGTTCTTTCTGCTAGTATTTGGTTATTGTGGCCAATTGTCGTGATTAGAGACTATCGTATCGAGTGATCGGGTTGTTTGATACATCATGTGATCTCACCCGGAGTGGTGAGTTGGCTATTACAGTTGGATCGTGTGTACTCTGAGTATAGATGTGGGATTCAGACTTGTATATGATTTCGAAAAGTGCAATGTGGTTTATGGTTCAGTTAGACTGTGGAAATTCAGCTATACTATGTTATCGGACTTATGAAAGATAGGGGAAAGTGGTATCGCCCCGAATATATGCTTGGTAAGGTCATTCGGCTATTGGGTCACTTCCAGTAGACCTCTTGGTCCGCTCGAGGACGAGCGTTTGCTTAAGTTTGGGAGAATGTGATGACCCGGCCCATCATCATGTGAGTTATCACCCCGTTACCCCCGTTATATGCTTGTTGATGCTGTAATATGCATGTTGGGTGAGTTTGGGTCAATCCGGGTTGAGTTTGATTGAAATTGAGACAGAAAGTCTCTTAGAAGAAGGAATAGTTGGGAAAAGTCAACTGGACGTTGACTATTTAGTTAGAGGGCTCTGAATCGGATTCGGATGATTCGGTTAGTTCCGGGAGGTGATTTGTGACTTAGGGGAACAATCGGAATTGAATTTGGAGGTCCGGTGTAGAAATATGCTTGAATTGGCTAAGGTTGAATTTTGGCGAAATCCGGACGGTAGGTGAGATTTTGATCCGGGAGTCGGAATAGAATTCCGACAGTTGCAGATAGCTCCGTTAGGTGATTTTGGATGTGCCTGCAAAATTTCAGGTCATTCGGAGGTCGTTTGGTCGGGTTTTTGATCGAATAAGAATTTTGAAAGTTATAGTTAAACTTAAGCTTGAATTTGCTGAAAACGGACGATTTTGATGTTAACTATAGTGATTTAATGATTCGAGCAAGTTGGAATGAGGTAATAGATCATGTTTGTATATTTGGTTGAGGTCTCGGGGGTCTCGGGTGTGTTTCGGATGTCCAACGGGTCATTTTTGTAAGATTTTTGCAGTTTTGAGCGTAAATGTAATGATCCAAAGGTTTATTTTTAGTTCTAGAGATCCAAATTTAACTTCGAGACTTCGAGAATTTAAATCATGAATTATAGGACTGATCTGGAAATTTTGGTTTAATTTCATCAAGTCGCGATTGGGTTTTTGACGCGATATGTGAGTTAATTGTTTAACGAGCGAAATTGGTATTGAACTAAGACAATGAGCTCCAAATTCAGTTTTGTTTGAACTACTATATCCGTATCAAAATTACGGAGTCATAGGAAAAAGAATCGTCTAATTTCGAGTTCGTATGATGGATTTAGAGCCATTTTAGTAAAAAATGACTGTGCTGCAATTTAGATAAAAAGCTGGTGCAATGAACAGTACCCGTGAATAGTGCCCGTGAATAGTACCCATTGAATAGTACATTGTGAATAGTACCCGGTGAACAATACCTCGTGAACAGTACCCCCGTGAACAGTACACGGGTGAACAGTAACACGGGTGAACAGTATTTTGTTAAAAAAAATCTGGACAGAAGGTTTTCATCCGCAACTCATTAATTGAAAACCTCCATTGTTGAGTCTTGGAGAGCAAAAGTGAAGGAAAATTGCTGGGATTTCACCGGGTTATTATTGGAGGTAAGTTTTATGGTTAATATATGTGTTTTTATCTTAGAATCCTTCTTTATTTCACTGAAATTGGATCAAATTGTGGGAAAATTTAGCCTAGGCCAGGGCTTTGGTAAAATACTGATTTGAGCGGGCAAATGGAATCCGAATTTGGTAAATTGTATATGCCTAGACTCGTATTGAGACGAGGGTTCCGAATATGCAACTTTTATAATTTTTCGAGAAGTGCACCAAAAGTCGGGTTTTGACAACTTTGTGGGTTTTGATGCAATTTGGGTTATTTCGAATGGGTTACGTGAATTTAGCATATATTGATGTATTATCATTAATTTTGAGCAGATTTGGCAACCGAGGAGATTGATTTGTGAGGCAAGCGCAAGGCGGACCGAGGCTTCTACCGGTTCGAGGTGAGTGGTAGTAGTAAACAATGTACTGAGGGTTTGAAACCCCGTACTAGCACTTCACAGTGCTATATTGAGATGAGACACGCGTTCTCTGACGGGCGTAGTGACATTGTGATTGAGGGTTCGGACTTGGTCCTTCCCGGCTAATAGAATACTGTGTTTTATGACTGTTAATGAGATTATAACTGTACAATTGGGCTAATAGCCATGTTTGGGGCCTTGTGCCGATCTGTAGAGCATTAGGGAACCTCTAGAGCTAGGTGACCCTTATATCGTGTTGGAAATATACACTCAGCCATAGCTCTAGCTGCATAGCATAATATGAGCCTGTACTAGATGTGTACATTGAGAGAGATTATCTAGGGTGGAATTCCCTATTCTAGCTGAGTGGGCCTGAAAGGCCAAGTTTATACCGATTGAGATGAGATAGGGTCGAGGACCCACTATGAGATGTTATATTGGGCATGAAAGGCCAAGTCTATATTAACTGAGACAGGGTCAAGGACCCATTGTGATATATTATATTGGGCCTGAGAGGCCAAGTACATACTGACTGGGATAGGGTCGAGGACCCATTATGAGGTATTATGTATATAGATACCTATTTTGGATCGGACTGTATATATATATATATATACCTATATTGGTTCGGGCTGCACGCCGCAGCAGTATATATATTAAATCGGACTGCACGCCGCAGTAATATACATGTAATATACATATGGGACGGACTGCACGCCGCAGTATTATTGCGCTTGGGCTGTAGGAGCCCCTTCGGAGTCTGAGTCTGCACACATTCTTAGTGAGCACTGGTGTATATTATGGGATCGGGCTGCACGCCGCAGCAGTATAGAGATATATACATATATATATTGGATCGGACTGCACGCCGCAGTAATATTTGTGTGGATCGTGCTGCACGCCGCAGTATTATAGTGCTTGGGCCTAGGGAGCCCCTCCGAAGTCTGTATACACCCCCAGTGAGCACCGTCGACGTTAAATGGAGCGGGCTGCGCGCCGCAACGGTATATGTATTGGAGCGGGCTGCGCGCCGCAGCGGTATATGTATTGGAGCGGGCTGCGCGCCGCAGCATTATACTTATTCATATTCATATATATACTGAAATATTTATATGTTATAGACAGATGTATATGTCTCCATATATTGTGATGGTTGTATACCGTAGTGGTACGAGCGAGGATGTGGTCAGTGTGGGACCTAGATGAGATAGATATGGACTGGAGATGAGGGTACTCATTATAGTGATGACTAACCTGTGAGGGTTGCCTTAGAACTGTTTAGTGATAGTACATGAGTTCTTATTTTCAGTTATTGTTTATTATTATTACTCACTGAGTTGAAATATACTCATCCCACTCCCTTGCACTTTTTGTGCAGATATACAGGTTCAGGAGGGCAGTTGAGCTATCGCAACTGCTTTATTATCCCCATTATGTGGAGACTTCGAGGTAGCTGCCGACGTCCGCAGTACCTGACCTCTTTCTTTTTATCATTTTGTTGTCTCCATTCTGGTTAGACTTGATTGTGTAGTAGATCTCATTTGTAGAGGCTCAGACTTGTGACACCACGATTTGGTTGGGACTATGTTCTTGTATTTCATTTCTACACTTCTTGATTTATTATGAAAACAGGCTAATCACGCCGATTAATTAGTATTAATTATACTTGGCTGGTAATTGGATAAGATGGTCGGGCTTGCCTAGCAATGTGTTGGGCGCCATCACGACCGGGGTTTGGGGTCGTGACACTACTTGTCTTAATTGAATTCCCTGGAACATGTTGAGACTGGATTAAATTGTTAATCATAGTAGTGTATTTCATTTCTCTCTGCGTATTCTCTTATTTGATTGTGTTTGTGTTATGTGGACTGCGGGTTCAATTCCCGGAGATCCGATGCTACTGAGGTAAAGGAATGCGAATTCAATTCCCGGAGATCCTGTGATACTGATATGAAGGACTACAGGTTCAATTTCCGGAGATCTTGTGATACTAATATAATGGACTGCGGGTTCAATTCCCGGATATCTTATGATACTGATATAAAGGACCGCGGGTTCAATTTCTGGAAATCATGGCTACTGAGATACATGGACTGCGGGTTCGATTCCCGGAGATCCTGAGCTGGTGTGTATAAATGGACTGCGGGTTCAATTCCCGGAGATCCTAAATTATTGATTTGTACTTGTGGTGTTGTTTTCCCTTTGTTAGCTTAACTGTAGACGACTTGTAGTTAATATCTCATTTTTATGTTATTTCAGATTTACTCCTACCTTACACTGTTCGATATAATTATCATTATTTTTATTATTCTCGGTAGGGCCCTGACCTTCCTCGTCACTACTCCATCGAGGTTAGGCTTGGAACTTACTGAGTACCGCCGTGGTGTACTCATGCTACTCTTTTGCACACTTTTATTGTGCAGATACAGGTACATCCGATCAGACGCACTACTGGTGATCTAGGAGTATTTTTAGGAGACTCGAGGTATGCATCTGCTACGTCCGTAGATCCGGAGGGTCTTCTTCTGGTCTTCCCTAGTAATGCCAGTTATTCCTTTTTATTTCGATTGTATAGATACTCTTGGTGGATTGAGCCACAATTATACTCTCTTAAGCTGTGTTTTCCTGTGAGTTTCCGTGTCTTGGTGGTTATATATATCTGATATTTTGACTAGGTGTATGCGCCAAGCGGCACCTATTACATTTTCTATGTCTTTCCGTTATTATTCTTCTTGTTGTTCATAAAGGCTGTAAATTCCGCATTGTGTTAAGCTTACCTAGTCGCGAAGACTAGGTGTCGTCATGATAGGTTCACGATTGGTTTACTAGGGTCGTGATACCTCTCCATTAGACAGTTCATCTATAAGATGACAGACTGGCTAAGAAGAGATCTCATCCCACACGGCAAAAATTTGAGGGGCGGAGTCCCTTACTGGCAGAAATTGAGGTCGACCTCCTCTAGTTGACTCGGCCAAGGAAAATTGAATCCATCCTATGCGATAGCTTGGCAAAATTCAGGCACTAGTGTCCTCATCTTCTTGGAGACTCACTCACCTAGCACCAAAAGGAGGTCACATCAAAAAATATTATAAACAACAATAAGTTGAGGTAGAAATGACACTTACTGGATGTGGTCTTGGGTCCGAAGCGCTTGTGAAAGGATGCCCAATCATGAATTCCCACGTTGTGGGGTAACACTTGAGCCAACCGGTTTTCAATATCAAAGATGGGAGAAGGTACACGCCTTTCAGCTGAAAACCAAGGAAGCTGCGAGTAAGTCAAAACTGAAGGAATGAACGAAAATGATGAGCATACTGCGAGATACTTATGATTATAGTTCCACTGTTTGGGAAACCCAGTGGGATTCGCCACCAAGTGCTCAGTCTAGATGAAGAAGTACTTATGCCAGAACTGCCGATTAGTGTTATTATCCATCACGACCACCAACCATTTGATCCCACGATGTCGTAGGTGTATCAATGTACCTCTATAAAAGCCAGGTGAAAAAAGATGCAACATGTGGTGAATGTTGACCTCACAACCGGCCAGATCTGCATACTTCACCAGCATCAGAAAAACTTTATACAAATAAGGGAAGAGTTACGCTGGGCAGACGTTGTAAAATTAGCAAAATTCCTGCGCCAATGGGGGGAGAGGAAAAGTATAATCAATTATGAACAGATAGATGTCGAAAGCACAATATCTGCATTGATGAACTTCTATGATGTCGCCCCCCGCTGGAACAATTTCGACGTGAGGAGGAATGCGATATTTAGACATGAGATTGGCTCTTTGAGGCAGTCTCGTCTTAGAACGTTTCTAAGCAGGAGCGAGATCTGGTTGCTTTGGGAACTCTTGTCTGACCAAAAGGTTCTTGGGAACCACCTCATTCACGATGGGAAAGTTTTCCTCCCCTTCAACCATGAATTTCTCATAGCCAGAAGGAATGGCCATCGATAAAAGAGTAGCATCGGAAACTTCGTCGTGAATGTGAGGGGACGTTGACATATTTTTGTAGTAAATCACATGCAACGAAATCTGGAGAAGAAGATATCAACTGGGTAAGGATTCGGGGACTAGAATTAAAGAGGCTGCAAGAAATTGAAAGCGAGATCAAAGAAAACAATACACATGCGAAATGAGGAGTGATGAATTTTTTTGAAAAAGAAACATCCACCCCCCGTCTATTTATAGGGTTGGGTGGAACCAGAATCGAAGCGAAAGACCGTCAGTGGCACCAAAACCAAAGCAACAGAAGCACAAACACTACATTGGGAAGATATATAATGATGACACGCGTGGCCATGACATTACCTTACATGGACCATACCAACCGCAACTCCGCTGGCTACGCCGTTTTCTTTTGACCTGGGCTGAGTCGACTCGATGACGACAAAATTCCTTCTAAATAGACACTCACAACCTCAACAAGCGGAGGGACTAACTATATTGGTCTAAATTTGAACGGCCTGATAACTGCAAATAAACAGGGTCGAGGGAAGAGTCGACCATTGCACAACGACGAGGAGCCCTCAAGGAGGATTATTACCGATATCAAGAGAATGTAGTAAGGAAGTAACGGTAGGATAGCTCAGTAATCACAAGGAATATTCGTTATGCTGTACTTATTAGGGTTTCTTAGGAATATTCCTTACAAATAGGAAGAGATAGAGAACAAAAGGGGATCTTCACTTCTTGATAAGAGCACTTTGTAAAGAGCTGACTAGAAAGAATTTACAAATATTGTCTTGTTCACGAACTACTTTTCTCAACATACGGTATTCATTCTTTGTTCACAAGATCCAAAGATTTCTTATCCATCTTCATTTGTCTTTGTCGCACTTTCAGGAAGAAGAATTACTCAAACCGTCTAACATTTGGGTGATAAAATCATCTTCATTATATTTATTGCCATCATCTATATTTATTGCATGTTCTTATTACAACATTCATTGATAATCATTAAACATATACTTGATCTTTATTACTCTTAAATGTAATCTCATTCCACGAATCTTTTCAAGTTTTTTATCTAGATTTTATTATATTTAATTAAGATTCACCCTTATCTCATCATTAATTAGTTTTGATAAAGAATTTAACACTTTTTGATCAAATATCATCCTTCGCTCGTGAATATGTGATTTTAGACCTGCTGTCCTCAACCGATAGATGATATATTGTACTGAAAATAGAAATTAAACCTTTATGAACAACAATGATGATTCCTTTGAATTTTTTGTTCCCCAAATTTATTATTCTAAAATTTACAGTATCATGCTTTAGATTTGACTTTGCAGGAAGATTTATTTGTACGTACCACCAGAGGCCCGGATATAGAAATTCAATAGTATGGATGCACTACTAAAAAAGAAGGGAAACTAATTAAGTGTTAAACAAGTGCACAATTCAATTTTTATGGAGCAAGAGTGCCAATACATAATACTGGACAAATTTTAAAAAATACATACATAAAATATCTAATTTGACCGACGAACCATGGTGCACGTGATACGCCTCTGCGTACCACCAGTACCGCAATAAATTTAAGGATTTAAGTTACTATATTTGATGGAGTGACAACGTAATTCTTTTATATTGTTATTGAATTTAAATTATTAATTATAATATTATCAGATTATTAATTAATATTTATCTTAGATATTTACGTGTAAAACTTTTGAATATGCCCCGAATTATCAGTTATACACTAGGGCAAATTCACTACTAGAAAATGCCAAAAACTGTCCATAGCATACGGATCGGTCAGAAAATAACTAAATTGATCGCAAATAACAAATTTTAAATAAATATACCGACCATCATCGATTGAAACATATGGACCCACAATAACGGAAAATTTATTTTGTGGTCAATATTTGACCAAAACCCAGTCAGACTTACATATTATCTACCAAAAAAAGTTTAATAAATATTTTTTAATAATACTGACCGACATCGTTCGAAAATCTTAATTTTTTGTCCCAGTGTCAAGTTTTTATTTCATAACAAAAAATTAAAATAAGTATAAAATTACCGACTTTCAATCGATATTAGTGGTATATGTTGGTAATCTGTGTTCAAAATAAGAAAATCAGAGAAGTAAACAAACGTTAGTTCAATAAACAAAACGTAAAATAATAATTCCGAGCCCACAAGTTGCTTGTGTGTCCTGAAGGAATTTAATCCCCTCACTGTTGCCTAAGGTTTTGGATTAATTCTTCCCAGGATAGAACGAAATAACTGTTCTGCAATACTGGCAATCGGAACTACAGAATTTCAGCGAACTCAACAAACGGAGCAAATCACAATTGACATTTATGTTTATTTGAAAATAATGCAATAATATAAAAAGAGGGGAGAGATTTTCAGAATTTTCCATCTGATTTTTTATATCTAAAATATGAGGCCAAGCCTCTAAATTTATAGACAAAGGATGGTGAGATGAAGAGGTGCAATCCAAAAGGTGCCTCTTCCATTTCCCATTCACACCCTTTAAAAATGCAACAATCCCCCACATGAATGGGAAATGGGCATACGTCAAAAAACATGCATGAAAATACTGTGTGATTCGCAAGTAGGATTAATCGCATCTGGATAAGTGTCGCACCTCCTTTTTACACGCACGCTAGGGCACAAGGGAGTTTTTTTCCAATCAAAGGACAATCGAGACGGGATCGATTTATTAAATTCAGAGTCGCCACTTGGAAAAATAATGGTGTTCCAAGTCACCGGTTTAATCCCGAACCGAGGAAATTTATGACTCTGTAATATAGTCTGCGAAACTAGAAATCTGGATAAGGAATTCTGTTAACCCGGGAGAAGGTGTTAGGCACTCCCGGATTCCGTGGTTTTAGCACGGTCGCTCAATTGCAATTTTTGTTTCTATCCGATTCTTTTATATATTTTAACTATGTGCTTTTAATGCTCCGCTCTTATTTTTAGAAGAATTGCGACGTTACGAAAACACATTTCGAGCCGCACCGTAACCAGTACGCCTGCGACTCTAATGTATTTCAGTTTCGCCGAGAGTAAGATTTGGGTCACATAAATGCACACCCGTATTCAGGAAAGTAATTTTATTTCACGTCGTGCCTAAAGAGTCTATCGTCTATTTACTTTGGGAAAAGGACCGTGAAATTCACTAGACGGTCCTTCCAAGTCTAAGTTTTCATGACAATTATTCGAGGGCCCCGCAAATGTGTGTTTAGTGCGGCGAGGCTCATCTCTCTTTTATTAAAGACCAATCTTAGGGTGAACTACGTGGTCTACTTTGTTTTTGTCCCTAATGTTAAATTAATACCTAGTCCTACATGTATTGTAATGAATAAATTTACGATTCGGGGCTCTTTTAACGGTTTTAACTCTAATTTAAGAATGATGTATATAACGATCACACGCATAGCTGAGCCCAATACGAAGGAGAATAAAATCTGAGTTTAAAGCCCAAACACAGGCACCAGACTACTCTACCGTGTGCCTTTCTAGACAAAACTCTCCCAAATGAATACTACCTAATCTAGGAACCAATTATGCTTTACTAAAGACAAAAATTATAAAAAGGAACAATACATGGTAGAGATGGCATTCAAACTTATCTATTTTTTCAAAGACAATTGCTTCCAAATCCACTTATTTGAGTTGAACTTTAACAGCAAACATCTGGATAAAATTGCTACTTTTCCTCACGGTTTACAGACAATTTTTAGCAATATCGATTAATACACACGAGCCCCTAATTGCTGTTATACACACGTTTACCTATTCTATCAATTCTATAAATAAGAACTCAATCTAATCACTGCCACACGTTTTAATTATATCCATCATTTTAAAACGTGAAACAGACTCCAAACAGCTTATATTTTTAACAGTATTTCAGTCCTCAAGCACACTGACTTGCTGTTTTTGACAATACCAAATATTCAGTTACCCAACTAAAATCTGAACCAGTCCAACATCTATGTACAGCTTAAGAGCAACAGTACAACAACAATCCAGGAAGAAATGTAAACTTAACAGAATAGATAGAAAACAAAAGCAGCTTCTATTTCATAAACCAAGCTTGGGGATACAATGTGTACCTGAAATGGTAATAGGAGGAGAAAATCAGCAACAGCAGTGCCAACAGTAATGCAACAGCAAAGATCAAACGTGGTTCAAACAGTCGATAGCCCAGGACCAATTATAGCAGAAGCAAACAGTCACACCAACACCAACAAATAAGGATTTCAAGCAATATATGCGATGATTTTTCAACTTGTGACACCCCAACAGTGATAACCAAACTCAGGTACCCAATTGAACTTGAAAGTGAATAAGAGTTCAATGGAACAGCATGTTCAACTTATACTCTCAGGTGTTGAATCTGTTTTCAACTTCTAAGGGCTAAACTTCAACTTAATGCCACAGCTCTCTATTCCTCAAATGAACCCTTATTCTGTTTTCTATGTTTCTTGAGTCTTTTCAGTGTATCTCCCTCTATATCTCTATGTGTGTGTCTCTGTTTAAACTCCCAGACCCCTCTGTATGTATTTCAATATTCTTTTCTCTCCAATTACTCTGGTTCTCTCCAATTCTCACTGTCTATCCCTCTTTTGTTACTCTCAGTGTGTATGTATATATGAATCTCCAGGTACCCCCCAATGTATTCTCTATCTCTCCCCTTTTATAGCTGAAACCACCACTTATCAGGGCCAAAAAGCATCAGGGAATACATCTGCCCATCCCTCTCTTTGCCCAGCCCATCCCCTCTCTGTTTCCAGCCCACTGTCACTGAACTTCCACTATCCCTTGTCCATGTATGGACTTTATTAGTTAACTATAGTTTCTGCCCAGACAAGGCTAAGTGCCCTGCAGTGACAGCAGACTCCACTGTCCAGCTTCATGTGCAGGGCACCAGGGATATTTCAAAGATGCTAACACCTATTTTCCTAGTCAGCTAATTCCAAACCCCATTTCTGTTTCAAATAACTTCCTAATTTGACAACAGAATCAACAATTACTAAGTATAACATTTCAATTCAAACAAGGAAACAAACAATCCCCAAGGTTTCACACCACAAACAAAATTAGACTTAAGTTCAACACCATACTCAAAAAAATGGAAATCTGTCAGTTTTAACTAGCTTTGTTCTAAGCAAAGAGACTTATATAACTAATCGACGATGCTCGACCAATTGTAATATACACAATTAATAACAGTCAATCAAGCAGAAGCAGTGACTCGACAAATTCGGACAGATTCAGAAAACAGGGGATTCAATCATTCGACGATTGTTAACTCGAGTCGAATGTTTATTCTAATAGCGAATACACTCCCGGAGATCACAACAACAACAAATACGGGCCAAATAAAAAGCCTTGGAGGATGGGAACAGAACCATTAAGAAAAGTTCGACAAATCAACGGAATTTAATTTAAACAAACAAACGAATACTAATATAAGCGAATAGAATAAGGAAAAGGGAAGTTTTACCTTAGGGACTCAAAGAGGAGATAAACTCGGATTTGCTCTTGGATTCACTCGGGCTTGGACCTTTTGCTATTGAGGCCAATGGACCTTAATTGAGGTGTTTTCAATAGTGAAAACATCCCAATTAAGGTCTATTAGACCTCAATTAGGCATAAATCCGAATAAGGGTTCATGGCCGAGATTTTTGGGGTTTGGGTAGTTCGGGTTAGATTCGAACTAGACTAACGTTAGTGGGAGTATGGGGGAGGTGAGGGGAGTTTATGGTGCGATTTTGAAGTGATTTGGGATGGATTTTCAAACTCCGGCGAACTTCGAACGGATATTCGAGGCGTTCGAGTAACGTTCGAAGCTAACTGACGCCGGATTCATGTAGAGGGGGTGTGGGAGATTGTTTGGTGTTATTTTGGGGTGGTTTGGGGTGCTGCCGCCGGCGGAGACGATTTCCGGCCGGCGGTCTGTGGTGGTGTGAGGCGGCAATTGTATTTGCTCTCTGAAGAGAGACGAAATGAATGGGAATTAGGGTTTGGGAGGGGTTTGGGTAATTAAAAAGGGGTGTTTAATCTTAGCCGTTGGATCATGAGAATCCAACGGCCAGGATCAAAAGATGGGGGGGATTAATGTGATCCATCCGATCAACACAGATCAATGGCTTGGATCTCTTTACCAAAGACAAAAACGACGTCGTTTGGGTCTTGCTGGAGGCGGGTTGGACTGGACCAGGTGGGATTCGTTTGGGCCTGGTTTTTGGACCAAATTATGGCCCAGATCTGGTTTCATTACTACATGTATATATGTATATATGTATATGTATATATATATATATATATACCACTATCCCACACAATTACATATCACCTAAAAATGCAAATCACATAATTTCGACATCAAACACTAAAAATGCAAAACTTAGCATATATTTTTTTGTATTCTTAATTTAAATAAATAAACGTGCACACAAAAGATAGAATAACACAAAATCACAAAAATCATACCCAATACGAAACTATTTTTTATTTTTGAATTTTCTAGGAGTACTTCTCAAGTAAGGCAAAAATCACGTGCTCACAGCTGCCCCTCTTTGCGCGTAAACACGCAGAGTTTTCGTGCAAAGATAAATGAGCGGATATAAGCGATTTTTGCCCATTCGAACACTCCGTATGAAGCATTTTGGAAAAGTTTTGACCGAACCTTGCTTCAAAGGTCTCCTACATATCCCCGGCTAAAAGGGAATCAGGTCAATGTAGTTCGGGAAGTTCTGGTAGCTGGGACTACCATGGCTGTTGCGATCTCGCTGTTACTGCTGTCACTGCTGTTACTGCTGTTGCCACTGCTTAACTGACCTCCTTGTTACACCGTACTAAACAACAAAATAAGAAGCTAGACTAAGTTACAGCATCGCGAAATCTTATCTATCTCTTCATCTTGACTTTCCATGTTCCTTGCTATTCTGTCGGACTTGATGTTCCTTCCCTGCGATCTTCGAACTATTCTGCTTCGAAGTCTGAATCTATCTTTCTGATCCTTGTTGCCTTCCTTCTGATTTTGAATTTGAATTCCTGCTGGGGATTTCTGTTATACTCTACTGCTTCCCTCAAACAACTTCGAAAGTAAATTGCCACTCCATTACCCAGGCGGGCTCCCTGACTTCAACTGCTACTTCAAAATTAAATCGCCATTCCATTCTCCAGGCGGGCTCCCTGACTTCAACTACAACTTCAAAATTAAATCGCCACTCCATTCTCCAGGCGGGCTCCCTGACTTCAACTACTACTTCAAAATTAAACCGCCACTCCATTCTCCAGGCGGGCTCCCTGACTTCAATTACGACTTCAAAATTAAATCGCCACTCCATTCTCCAGGCGGGCTCCCTGACTTCAACTACTACAAAATTAAATCGCCACTCCATTCTCCAGGCGGGCTTCCTGACTTCAATTACGACTTCAAAATTAAATCGCCACTCCATTCTCCAGGCGGGCTCCCTGACTTCAATTACAACTTCAAAATTAAATCGCCACTCCATTCTCCAGGCGGGCTTCCTGACTTCAACTACTACTTCAAAATTAAATCGCCACTCCATTCTCCAGGCGGGCTTCCTGACTTCAACTACTACTTCAAAATTAAATCGCCACTCCATTCTCCAGGCGGGCTCCCTGACTTCAATTACAACTTCAAAATTAAATCGCCACTCCATTCTCCAGGCGGGCTTCCTGACTTCAACTACTACTTCAAAATTAAATCGCCACTCCATTCTCCAGGCGGGCTTCCTGACTTCAATTACTACTTCAAAAATTAAATCGCCACTCCATTCTCCAGGCGGGCTCCCTGACTTCAACTATTTCAAAATTAAATCGCCACTCCATTCTCCAGGCGGGCTTCCTGACTTCAATTACGACTTCAAAATTAAATCGCCACTCCATTCTCCAGGCGGGCTCCCTGACTTCAACTACTACTTCACTGATTTTCATCCTATCTTGATTACCTTCCTTTGCCTCTGGTGCCCTATCCTTGTTCCTGCCTTACCTCTCGGATCACCTTCTCTTCTGGATTATCCTGTCTTGGAATTTCTTTCCCCCGGTCGTGTTGCTTTTCTTCTGGCTGCTGGGGATATTTTTGGAACTGTTTACTCGCCTGCTGGGGGGTGATGCTGCTGAGGAAGTATTCTTTGTTTCCTTCACCCCTCATTCTCTTCCTTCGTCCCCTACCTCTTCTGGGACTCACGCTTTTGTTTCCTTGATCAAATTATAGGATGTAATACTGCTGGGGGAATCTCGAAGCCATTTTTTTCTTTTTCCAATAACTGCTGGGGATGATACCCGGCTCAAAGATCACCCCGTCTTGTGTTGCTTTCTACACTTATCCTCTGAGTCTTGCTTTCCAGAAAATTTTCGCAACAGGAGAAAATTTTCTGCCCCAGTGTGATAATCTTCTGGACGGTATGCTTTTCTGCCATCGGACCCTTTTTTCCTGCTTTACATCAAAGAAAAATTGTTAGTTTCAAAACGCCGCGAGTGGTCGTGCCACTCTTGTTGAGGCCATTCTCTTTCAGCTGCTTGGCCTCTCTCGAACTCTGAGGACGACGTTGACGCTTGCTTGGGAAGATGCTTTTTCCACGGACGACCTCTCATCTTTCCTTTTATTCCACTCTTTGGTTTGGTCCGACTCTTTTTAGCCGGTGATCTGTTGCGTGAAATCATCTTTCGGACATGCCACATGTGTCCATCATACTCCATAATTCTTGCGAACCTTCCACTCGGCCTGTCATCCCAATCTCACTATCGTAACGACTTCTGTCTCATTGCCTTGTTCCATGCCTATTCACTTTCAATATACTGCTTTGGGAGACTTGGTAGTAAGCTTTAAAAAATCAATTTTCGAAAATGAAAGAAAAGAAAAGAATACTGACCGCAAATGACAAAAGAAGAGAAAAACTTTTCTGAACTCAAAAATAGGAAAACTTATCTGAATGTGTGCCTGATCCAATGTAATGCCGCGCCTTTGAGATTAAACTACCCAGTCTATTCATGTCAATCACTTTCTGATACCGCGTCCTGCTAGAGGCAAACGGATGTTCAAACCTTGTCTCATGCGGACATCTTGCAACTATCTCGTCCTGCCACCTCACAGTGCCCTTCAAAGAGTTTTCACTAATGAGATTCTCTCATTTCTCTCTATCTCCCGTCGCCTTAAGGTGCCTGTAAAGGTTTTCACCGTAAGACTCTCTCATCTATTTCTCTCAACTTCCTTCGCCTTAAGGTGCCCTCGAGGGTTTTCACCGTTAAGACTCTCTTATTTACGTTTTCTTTCCCTGCGGCGGGGTATCACCCCTTGAGATTCCCTCTAGAGCGTTATCCCCTTTCGGCTTGTGCATCCTGAATTCAATCGAGGGTCGGGATGTCACTCTTGGCTTTCATTCACATGCCTTGGCACTTCTCAAATGCTGATCGAGAGGTCTTTCTGGTTCTTGATATGGTTTCTTCGCGTGAGGCTGAAGAAAGGGGTTTAGCCTCAACGGTTAGCTTATTACAACTTTCGGAATCCACACTATCTTTCCAACGAAACAATGACTTCTGCCCCAGTTTTGTTGCTTGGGGGATTTTTGATTTTTATTTTATTATGACCGAGCCGTGTGGCGCCTACGTATCCTTCTCGAGGAATCAGGTCGAACGTAGTTCACTTTTTCTTGTATTACTTCTTTGTTTCTTTTCTACTCTGTTACACATCTTCCTTGATGATTCCGAAAGAGGGTATATGAAAGAATAACTAAGGCTCAAATGGGGAAACGAGGGTTAAAGTGTTTGGGTAGTAGAAAAATTGCCTCTGTCATTTCATTCTCCGAAAAAATGCCAAGTACACACAAACGAAACCAAACATTGACAAATGCATTAAAGAATTACACATAATATCTCTTAACTGCATCAGAATTAATAGCCATATCGGTGCATCTTCCCTCGACATCCGTCAGACATAGAGCGCCGTTGGATAATACTCTAGTTACCACAAAAGGTCCTTGCCAATTTGGAGCGAACTTGCCTTTCGCTTCGGCCTGATGGGGTAGAACTCTCTTCAGCACATGCTGTCCCACTTCAAATTTCCTGGGACGTACCTTCTTGTTATATGCTCTCGCCATTCTCTTTTGATACAATTGGCCGTGACATACTGCTTTCAATCTCTTTTCATCGATCAAGCTCAATTGCTCTAATCGGGTTTTGACCCACTCGTCGTCATCAATCTCAGCTTCAGCGACGATTCGGAGGGATGGAATCTCAACTTCTGCGGGTATTACTGCTTCGGTCCCGTATACCAACAAGTAAGGAGTTGCACCTACCGAAGTCCGGACGGTAGTGCGATAACCTAACAGCGCAAATGGTAGCTTTTCATGCCACTGCCTAGACCCTTCTATCATCTTCCTCAATATCTTCTTTATGTTCTTGTTTGCTGCCTCGACCGCACCGTTTGCTTTTGGGCGATACGGTGTGGAATTTCGGTGTGTAATCTTGAACTGTTGACATACCTCTTTCATCAATCCACTGTTAAGATTTGCACCGTTATCCGTAATGATCATCTTTGGAATTCCAAACCTACAAATGATGTGGGAGTGTACGAAGTCCACTACCGCCTTCTTGGTCACTGATTTGAACGTTTTGGCCTCCACCCACTTGGTAAAATAATCAATCGTTACCAGAATGAACCTATGACCGTTGGAAGCTGCAGGCTCAATAGGTCCAATAACATCCATACCCCATGCGACAAACGGCCATGGTGCGGACATTGTATGCAATTCGGTCGGCGGAGAATGAATCAAATCTCCGTGTATCTGACACTGATGGCATCTTCGCACGAAACTTATACAATCCCGCTCCATAGTGAGCCAATAGTATCCTGCTCGAAGAATCTTCTTTGCCAATACGTATCCGCTCATGTGTGGTCCGCAAACTCCCGAGTGTATATCCGTCATCACTGTTGTGGCTTGACTTGCATCTATACATCTCAACAATCCCAAATCTGGGGTTCTTTTGTACAGCACCCCTCCACTAAGGAAAAATCCGTTCGCCAACCGCCGAATAGCTCGCTTTTGATCTCCAGTTGCTTGTTCTGGGTATACTCCTAATCTGAGGTATTCCTTGACATCATGAAACCACGGCTCACCATCCACCTCTTCCTCTATCACATTACAATAAGCATGTTGATTCCGGACATGGATATGTAACGGATCGACACGAACCTTGTCCGGGTGATGTAGCATTGACGCTAAAGTAGCCAACGCATCGGCAACCTCATTATGCATCCTTGGGATGTGCCTGAATTCTACCGATCGAAAGCGTTTGGTCAAATCATGCAAACACTGACGATATGGGATAAGCTTTAAATCTCTGGTTTCCCATTCTCCCTGAATCTGATGTACTAGAAGGTCCGAGTCCCCCAAGACCAAGACGTCCCGTACATCCATGTCCACCGCTAATCGCAACCCCAAGATACATGCCTCGTACTCGGCCATGTTATTGGTACAGTGAAAACGCAGTTGAGCAGTAACAGGATAATGATGTCCTGTTTCAGATATGAGCACAGACCCTACTCCGACTCCTTTTGCGTTTGCCGCTCCATCGAAGAAGAGCTTCCATCCTGGATCCTTGGTCAGTTCCAACCCCTCAATCTGCAATACTTCCTCATCTGGAAAATACGTCCTCAAAGGTTCGTATTCGTCATCAACGGGATTTTCAGCTAAGTGATCGGCCAGGGCTTGAGCTTTCATAGCCGTCCTTGTCACGTATATGATGTCGAATTCCGTAAGTAATATTTGCCACTTTGCTAACCTCCCTGTAGGCATAGGTTTCTGGAAAATATACTTCAACGGATCCAAACGCGAAATGAGGTAAGTGGTGTAAGAAGACAAATAGTGTTTCAGCTTTTGGGCTACCCAAGTCAAAGCGCAACATGTCTTTTCCAGATGAGTGTACTTGACCTCGTGGACTGTGAATTTCTTACTGAGGTAGTAAATGGCCCGTTCCTTCCTGCCAGTAAGATCATGCTGCCCCAGTACGCAGCCAAACGAATTCTCCAAGACCGTCAGATAAAGAATCAGGGGTCTACCTGGCTCAGGCGGAACTAGTACGGGTGGATTTGACGGATACCCTTTGATCCGGTCAAACGCTTCTTGACATTCTGCCGTCCATTCTATCGCAGCGTCTTTCTTCAATAGGCGGAATATGGGTTCACAGGTTGCCGTAAGCTGGGCAATAAACCTACTGATGTAATTCAACCTTCCCAACGGACTCATTACTTCTGTTTTATTCTTCGGCGGGGGTAACTCCTGAATGGACTTGATTTTGGATGGGTCCAGCTCAATGCCCCGTCGGCTGACGATGAATCCTAGCAACTTTCCCGACGGAACTCCGAATGCGCATTTGGCTGGATTGAGCTTGATGTCGTATCTTCGAAGTCTTTGAAAGAACTTACTGAGGTCAGCAACATGGTCTTCTTGACGCCTAGATTTTATGATCACATCATCCACGTACACCTCAATTTCCTTGTGTATCATGTCATGGAATACCGTAGTCATCGCCCTCATATATGTTGCTCCTGCATTCTTCAAACCAAACGGCATCACTCGGTAGCAATAAGTCCCCCACGGTGTGATAAAAGCCGTCTTTTCTGCGTCCTCTTCATCCATCAAAATCTGATGATATCCCGCGTAACAGTCCACAAAGGATCCAATTTCGCGTCCGGCGCAATTATCAATCAGGATATGGATATTAGGAAGTGGGAAATTATCCTTAGGACTTGCCTTGTTGAGATTGCGATAGTCTACGCATACCCTGATCTTTCCGTCTTTCTTTGGCACCGGTACTACGTTAGCCAACCATTCGGGGTATCGGGTGACACGAATGACTTTCGCCTGCAACTGTTTGGTTACCTCCTCCTTAATCTTCACACTCATCTCCGTCTTGAATTTCCGTAGCTTTTGCTTGACGGGAGGATATGCCGGATCAGTGGGTAATCTATGAACCACTAGATCAGTGCTGAGTCCTGGCATGTCGTCGTACGACCATGCGAAAATATCTTTAAACTCCATGAGTGTTTTGATCAATTCTTCTCTCGGATTGGGTTCAATATGGACACTTATCCGGGTTTCTTTGACGTCATCAGCATTCCCTAGATTAACGGCCTCAGTATCATTTAAATTCGGTTTGGGTTTTTCCTCGAAGTGACTTAATTCTTCACCGATTTCTTCCACGGCTTCATCATCGCCGTACTCGGACTCACTCTCGTCACTTCTTATTTCATGTGTTATTATTTCCAAACCCGATTGACTTTCTAGACTGGGTTGATTAATCTTTAAGCACGCCATATCATTAAGATCAGTTGCAAGAAGGCTGTTCAGAAAAGTAAAAGAAGAAAAGATAAACAAAATTAGACACGAAGGAACCAAATTTCATTGATGGGAATTGTACAAAGGGAAAACAAACTGCAAACTTAAATAAAAAATGAACAAAACAACGGGATTTTACTCCGGGGACAAACCCCCAATACAAAATTTCGAAAGAAAAACAATCCAAGACAAACTACCAAGACTCCTTCCGGACAGGGAGAGGAGTAGCCTTCCAGTTATTCAGTTTTGCCTTTGGCCCCACAAATTGTATCTCGGCATGACTGGATCCTTCACCATCTTCGAGCATACATACATCTGTGAATAGGTTTTCGAACTTCCTGAAAAACTCTTCGTCTAGCCTGACCGTAGGACCGGGAATCTTTGGCGCTGGATGTCTTCCTACTCCGGACCTGACAAAAGATTGGGAAAGGCGTGGAACAGGCTTTGGGAGCACCCATGTTTTCTGCTTGCTCCTCTTTGCTCGCCGGATGTCCTCTGAGGTTGGCTGGAATCCCAAGCCGAAGGTTCCCAAGTTTTCGACCACCGATACCGGTTGTATGATTCCTTGCAGAGAGATGCACCTAGACCTTTACCGGGTACGAAACCATGTCGCAACATTTCATGCGCCACCATAACATCCGCGGTAATTGTTCTGTCGCCGGGAATGCATTCCCCTTCGGGAACTCGATTGGCGGACACCACATCGCAGACCTGATATACCCACGGCCCGACATCTTCTTCTGTTTCAACAAAGGGAATGATGGTGCCTGATTGTGGATCGTTCTCTCCATGGACGACGATCTCCTGCTGGTCCCATTCAAATTTGACGAGCTAGTGTAAGCTGGATGGAACTGCTCTTGCGGCATGAATCCACGGTCGCCCTATTAGGAGGTTATATGACACCACCATGTCTAGCACCTGGAATTCCATGGTGAACTCCACTGGCCCGATTGTCAAGACTAGCACTATGTCACCGACCGACGCTTTGCCTCCTCCGTCGAACCCTCGAACACATACGCTGTTCTTGCGTACCCTGCCGATGTCTACCTTCAATTTGCCCAGTGTAGAGAGAGGACAAATGTTAGCACTGGACCCATTATCGACCAAGACTTTGGTAACCACCGCCTCTTCACACTTCACCGTAAGATATAAAGCCTTGTTGTGCTCGGTGCCTTCCTCAGGCAATTCATCATCGGTGAAGGTGATCCGATTCGCTTCGAAGATCCTATTGGTGATCTTCTCCAAATGACTCACTGAGATTTTATCCGGTACATGTGCCTCATTCAGGACTTTCATCAAAGCTTGCCGATGTTCTTCGGAATGTATCAGCAAAGATAGCAATGATATTTGCGCGGGAGTCTTCTTCAGCTGCTCTATGACAGAATAGTCATGCATCTTCATCTTTTTCAAGAATTCTTCTGCTTCTTCATCAGTGACCGGCTTTTTCAATACTGCCGGAGTGGTCTTCCTCAATTCCGCAAGGGCAAAACATCTCCCCGAGCGGGTCAACCCTTGGGCTTCACAAACTTCCTCTTTCACCTCCTTTCCTCTGTAGGTCGTTGTAATCCGAGCATAATTCCATGGTACAGCCCGGCTATCAGTTACTGGCAGTTGTGTTGCCGGTTGGATGATGAAAGGATCCATTCGAACGCCCGCTACTGTCAAGATGGGCTTGATTGCTGCCCCTGGTACAACTATCTTGGCCGGCTTCACCGGTACTTCGTTCACACTTTCCTTTCTTGCTTCCGACTCTCCTGGTATGTCTTTCTTGCAACTGGGCGACTCATCACAGCTTGGCCCTTTTCTCGTTCCTGCCCCGCTAGACTTAATCATCATTACAGTCTGAGAGGCTTTCTCCTTTCCTTCCTCCGCCCGTACCAACTCGATCATATTGGTCTCATGATGAGTCGGAAGCGGGTTTTGGTTGATGTTGGGCTCTGTTGGAGTCTGGACCTCGATCCTGCGGGTGTCAATGAGCTCCTGGATGGCCGTCTTCAGCCTCCAACACTTTTCGGTATCATGTCCCGGACATCCCGAGCAGTAGGCACAATTTACTGAATGGTCCAGGTTTTTCGGAAGAGGGTTTGGCAGCTTAGCTTCAACCGGATTCAGCAACCCTACCTGCTTTAACCGGTGGAACAGACTAGTGTAAGACTCTCCTAAGGGAGTGAAAGTCTTTGGCCTCGGCGCCTTGTCGCCCCTGAATGCCTGGTTCGGACGGAAACTCGCGCCCGAGGGGTTTCTGTAAGCTCTTGGGGGTGGATGATTGTTCTGGGGGTTTGGCGCACGCCACGGTGCATGAGCGGGAGGTGCGGAATAGGACTGTGCATGGTGGACAGTAAAATGGGGATCGGGTGCGGGATAGTAATGTTGTGGGTGGCTATATGGGTTGTGAGAGTAATTTTGGTGGTGAGGTTGGGGTGGACTATATTGTGGTGCGGGGCCTCTATTTCGGAACCATGCCCCGGACTCGACGGCCGCAACTTCCTCTCTCCTCTTTTTCCCCAGTACTCCTCCAGTACCGCTTTGGATAGCCTGAGTGGTGGCTTTCAATGCTGAGTAACTCATGATCTTGTTGGCCTTCAAACCCTCCTCGATCATACCCCCCATTTTTATCACCTCAGTGAATGATTTGCCTACGGACGTTACCAGATGTCCGAAGTAGGTGGGCTCTAATGTCTGCAAGAAGTAGTCCACCATCTCGCTCTCTCTCATCGGTGGATCCACCCTGGCCGCCTGTTCCCTCCATCGGAAACCGAATTCCCTGAAGCTTTCAGCAGGCTTCTTCTCTAATTTTAGCAATGATAGGCGGTCGGGGATTATCTCGAGATTGTATTGGAACTGGCCGATAAAAGCTTGAGCCAGATCATCCCACGTAAACCATCTACTGGGATCCTGTCTAGTGTACCACTCCAACGCCGATCCTCCCAGACTCTGGCCGAAGTAGGCTATCAGAAGCTCGTCCCGTCCTCCGGCCCCTCTCATTTTACTGCAAAACCCCCGCGGGTGGGCCACTGGGTCACCATGCCCCTCGTATAGGTCGAATTTGGGCATTTTAAATCCTGCGGGCAACTGGACGTCCGGAAATGGACACAGATCCTTATAGGCGACGCTGACCTGGTTGCCTAAACCGTGCATGTTCCTGAAGGACTGCTCCAGGCTTTTAACTTTTCTGGCAACTTCCTCGTGTTCCGAACTTTGGAAGTGTTTTTCCGGTTCTGCCGGATTATCCCAATGAGGTGTATGTGATTGTGGTTCGGGAGCCCTGAAAGTAGGCTCTGGAGGATAGTAAGAGTTGTCATGGATCTGAACATATGGTTCGCCGGCCGGCCTTTGCAGAGGAGCAGGTGGAGGGGCCACAAAAACAGGGGTGACCGGAGGAGGATTTGGTTTGGCTGGTGGAATGTGGGTGGCATATGGGTTTTCCCCCTGAAAGTAAGGATAGCTTGGGGCGCTTGTTGAAGGATCGATGGGCGGATGTTCCGGAGCTGAGGCGAGAGTAGGGCGGTTTGGTGAAGCTTGTTCCCTGGCCCAGGCCAGGTGCATCTCTGTTATCTGTTGTTTTAACCGGTCTACCTCTTCTTTCATAACTTGTAGCTCGGATTTTTCTTCCTCGAGACTCTTGCCGGAACTCGACATGCTTACTGTAACTGGTCCTTTGGATCTAGTACGGTAGTGATGGCTGGCCAGTATATTCTGTCAAACCAACTGCTAAACTTTCTGGAAATGCAACAAACTTGTTAGTTCACCGAGTTTGACAGATATGTTATAGCACGTTGGATGCGATGCACCTAACCAAATAACCCTTTCTACATGTACTCTTGACATGCGTCATTCCGGCCTTTTTTCTTTTTCTTTTCTTCTTCTTTTTTTTTTTCTTTTTCTTTTTCGACTATCTTTGCAAGCCTTATTGTTATTTAACCTTTGGATTCTTTTTCTTTCTTTTTAGTGGTGGTCGAATCTTATGCGGATTGCCTACGTATCACGTTTTTGCGTGAATCAGACCGAGCGTAGTTCTGTTAACAGGATTGTGGCAAAATTCAGTAACTTTTATATCAAATGAAACCGTGCAGTTACAAAACACGTCTTACAACAATCAGCAAAACAAAAGAAAAATGCTTGACTCGAAAATGTAAGATGACATGCCAACTGGCTTGACCCAATATTTCAAAAATACATTTTCAATCAAAAGTCTATTGCTCTAAAATTCCTGGGGGCCCGCGAGGCATCATTCGGCCTTGCCGCGGGCCTAGGTGTGAGGTCCTTGTGTAGTCCCCTTAATTCTTCCATGATCCGATGAACATAGCCCATAATTGAAGCAAAAAGGTCGGTGCGGGGCATTTGTTCACAAGCTAGGCACTTCATGGTGACGTAGTGCCCGATTTCCCCGATTCGGTCATTGATCATGTCCCTTTCTCTGAGTAGCCGCTCTATCTGCTGGTTTTTCGCCCCCAATCGTTGAGCGTTGTTGGTGACTTGGTCTAAGAGCCTGTCTATTTGTTCTTGCAGTCGAGCCATCAGATTGTGGCAACGGTCGAGGTCTGCTCTAGCATCCCGGGCTTGTTTTAAAATCCGCTCCCTGAGGGTAACATTTGCTTCCCTTAGATTAGTGATGATCTCAGTATAATCTTCTTCCACTTGTTGTAGATGAAGTGCATGTTGATGTGCCTCCTTTCTCCAGCTAGCACGGATCCTTATTGTTTGGTCTTCGACTCTTCCAATTCTCTTCGGACATCGGCGACTTGATTTTTTAAACCCTTTATCAATTTTTCGTCTGATCGACTCCTCAACTGTCTATCAGCATCCCTTTTCATTTGCTGGATTTGAACTCTCAAGAAGTCATTTTCTTGTGCCAACTTCTTTTTATCTCCTTCGTTGGCGGCAGTTTGCACATCCATTTCAAATTGGAGTTCTTGGGTCCGTTGTTCTATCCTGCTGATCTTTGTTCTATAGGCTTCTTCTCTAGCCAACCAGTCCCATTGTTCTCGTGACGCTCCAGCAAACTCCCTGAGGTGAGGCCTTTTTGCGGGCCTTTGATGCTCCGGATCTCTACTATACCATGCAGGGTATTCCGACGATACTTCGCCCCGGGCTCGATCTCGCACCCGAGTGTCTATTTTTAATGTCTGACACTCACTCCAAATCTTTCGGACCAATGCTTCAGGGAACTGTCCTCCTGGTCCAATTTCAACTACATGTGGGCTGAGGTCTTCTTCTTTTGGGATTATTTGGCATCGTCCCAATTGTCTCAATACTCGACATGGTGCGTAGGGTTGGATGCTGTTGAGGCCCATTAGCAATAAATATGATTCTGCGGCTGATGCATATATGACTTCTTCCACGGGTAGCCAACCAAACGTCCATTCTATCTCGCTGGCTGTAGTCGAACGCAAAAGTCGTATCCATCCGCCGATCCCCTCCGGCAACTCATGTCCCTCGACCCTTGCAGGAAATTCTTCTATACAAGTTTTCTTCGGTGAACTATACCTCATAAATTGCGGATGACGACATAAGTGATCGATCATCCACATTTGGAGCAATACATTGCAAGCTTCAAAGAAAGTCCCTCCGGCTTTGCAGATGGTGAGTGCACGAGAGATATCCGATATTATCATGGGAGCCAAAGTACTGTTGTTCTGTTTCATCAAAGTGCTGACGACCCCTGCCACATGTATGTTGATATTCCCATCCTTTCTAGGAAATATCAATGAACCTAGGAAAGCTATCATGAAGGCGATGCGTCTATGCTCCTCCCATTTTAACCGATTGTCTCCGCTGCAGATTTTGCTTTCGTATTTGTTGAAGCCCCCATAGTGACCATATTTGTCGTACAGAAATGCCAAAGTGCAGAACCCTTCTGATAAGTCTGGGTTGTGTACAGTTCTGCGGATTTTTACCGTATCCAAAAACCGATGTACCGTCACTACCCTTGGTGCAATAAGGTATTGTTCCCTCATAGGGACTTTTGGTCTTCCGACATATCCGGCTAATTCTTCCAGTGTTGGTGTGAGTTCAAAATCTGAAAAGTGGAACACATTGTGTGCCGGATCCCAGAATGAGATCAAAGCTCGTATGATGTCTCCTCTCGGGGGAATATTCAGCAGCCCCACTAGATCTCCCAAGTACGGCTTAACGGCATCTTGTCCTTGCTTGCCCAAGTCGCTCCACCACCTATGCAAACTTAAGGGGACCTTGTTTATGATAGCTTCGGTTGTATTCTGACTCGTGCTCATTCTGCACATTTATTTAAGGTAATTCTTAGGTGAAAGCGAAATATTTATTTGCCCCAAAACTATCTTTTCTAAAAAACGAAACGGGCCCCAGGAATTGACTAGTCAAAAAAGTGGTTGTTAAGGCAAAATTAAATATCTTGGCGTTCCGCCATTAAAACTTATTTTGAAATACATGGGAGTTGGACCCGTTTAAAGGTTGCCTACGTATCTCACACTCGGTGAGAATCAAACTCGCGTAGTTCGGTCCGTCAAAACAACTATCTTTCCTTTATTGACTGTAAAAAACACATTTCGTCAAAAACCCATTTTGTCGGCAAAGTCAATCTTCTGCCGTCTTTTATTGGCAAACTAAATTCGTGGACTTGTTGGTGAAACGTATTTTGTATTTTTCTGAAAGATCTTTACTTCCTCATACTATTTCCTTTTGTGCTTTTTTTTCTTTTTCTTCGGTATTTAAAGGAACCCGGTCAGCATGTCAGTCTAAATAAATGCTCACAACAAATATGATATGGCAAGATGGTCTTTCCTTTCAGGTTACCTGTCCTAGACGGACCCAACCCCTGTGTTGAGTCCCCTAAGTCGGAGATGATGCAAATAAACGTCCTGAATCTAGGCTCAATATCCTGATGCTTTTCAATGGTACTAGACCGTGTACCCGAGCAGACGACTCGGATTTGAGGAGGGAGCTACGTACCGGGGACCCGCGGGATCGTCCGGCTTTGTAACTTATCCTGCCTCTTTTCTTATTTTGGTATTGACACTAACAGAAAAGGGAGTCTCAACCAGTAAGCACATCCCCGGAGGTAAGAAGAGACGGGTTTTCGGCACAGTTTTATATACAGTTCACGCAATATCAAAGCGGTAAACATATAGCAGTTTGTATATACAGTGCAACTAATATCAAAGCGGTAGACATGTAGCACATTAATTAAACATGTAATAAAATCAGATATAGACAAAATAACAATTTAAATGAGCTCGAGTTCTTAGACCCCGAACCGAAGTTCGAGGTTTGGTCCCCAGCAGAGTCGCCAGAGCTGTCACACCTCCTTTTTACGCACCCGCGAGGGTGCGAGGGAGTTTTTCCAATTAAAGGACAATCGAGACGGGATTTAGTTTATTTAATTCAGAGTCGCCACTTGGAAAAATAATGGTGTTCCAAGTCACCGGTTTAATCCCGAACCGAGGAAATTTATGGCTATGTAATACAGTCTACGAAACTAGAAATCTGGATAAGGAATTCTATTAACCCGGGAGAAGGTGTTAGGCACTCCCGGATTCCGTGGTTTTAGCACGGTCGCTCAATTGCAATTTTTGTTTCTATCCGATTCTTTTATATATTTTAACTATGTGCTTTTAATGCTCCGCTCTTATTTTTAGAAGAATTGCGACGTTACGAAAACACATTTCGAGCCGCACCGTAACCAGTACGCCTGCGACTCTAATGTATTTCGGTTTCGCCGAGAGTAAGATTTGGGTCACATAAATGCACACCCGTATTCAGGAAAGTAATTTTATTTCACGTCGTGCCTAAAGAGTCTATCGTCTATTTACTTTGGGAAAAGGACCGTGAAATTCACTAGACGGTCCTTCCAAGTCTAAGTTTTCATGACAATTATTCGAGGGCCCCGCAAATGTGTGTTTAGTGCGGCGAGGCTCATCTCTCTTTTATTAAAGACCAATCTTAGGGTGAACTACGTGGTCTACTTTGTTTTTGTCCCTAATGTTAAATTAATACCTAGTCCTACATGTATTGTAATGAATAAATTTACGATTCGGGGCTCTTTTAACGGTTTTAACTCTAATTTAAGAATGATGTATATAACGATCACACGCATAGCTGAGCCCAATACGAAGGAGAATAAAATCTGAGTTTAAAGCCCAAACACAGGCACCAGACTACTCTACCGTGTGCCTTTCTAGACAAAACTCTCCCAAATGAATACTACCTAATCTAGGAACCAATTATGCTTTACTAAAGACAAAAATTATAAAAAAGGAACAATACATGGTAGAGATGGCATTCAAACTTATCTATTTTTTCAAAGACAATTGCTTCCAAATCCACTTATTTGAGTTGAACTTTAACAGCAAACATCTGGATAAAATTGCTACTTTTCCTCACGGTTTACAGACAATTTTTAGCAATATCGATTAATACACACGAGCCCCTAATTGCTGTTATACACACGTTTACCTATTCTATCAATTCTATAAATAAGAACTCAATCTAATCACTGCCACACGTTTTAATTATATCCATCATTTTAAAACGTGAAACAGACTCCAAACAGCTTATATTTTTAACAGTATTTCAGTCCTCAAGCACACTGACTTGCTGTTTTTGACAATACCAAATATTCAGTTACCCAACTAAAATCTGAACCAGTCCAACATCTATATACAGCTTAAGAGCAACAGTACAACAACAATCCAGGAAGAAATGTAAACTTAACAGAATAGATAGAAAACAAAAGCAGCTTCTATTTCATAAACCAAGCTTGGGGATACAATGTGTACCTGAAATGGTAATAGGAGGAGAAAATCAGCAACAGCAGTGCCAACAGTAATGCAACAGCAAAGATCAAACGTGGTTCAAACAGTCGATAGCCCAGGACCAATTATAGCAGAAGCAAACAGTCACACCAACACCAACAAATAAGGATTTCAAGCAATATATGCGATGATTTTTCAACTTGTGACACCCCAACAGTGATAACCAAACTCAGGTACCCAATTGAACTTGAAAGTGAATAAGAGTTCAATGGAACAGCATGTTCAACTTATACTCTCAGGTGTTGAATCTGTTTTCAACTTCTAAGGGCTAAACTTCAACTTAATGCCACAGCTCTCTATTCCTCAAATGAACCCTTATTCTGTTTTCTATGTTTCTTGAGTCTTTTCAGTGTATCTCCCTCTATATCTCTATGTGTGTGTCTCTGTTTAAACTCCCAGACCCCTCTGTATGTATTTCAATATTCTTTTCTCTCCAATTACTCTGGTTCTCTCCAATTCTCACTGTCTATGCCTCTTTTGTTACTCTCAGTGTGTATGTATATATGAATCTCCAGGTACCCCCCCAATGTATTCTCTATCTCTCCCCTTTTATAGCTGAAACCACCACTTATCAGGGCCAAAAAGCATCAGGGAATACATCTGCACATCCCTCTCTTTGCCCAGCCCATCCCCTCTCTGTTTCCAGCCCACTGTCCCTGAACTTCCACTATCCCTTGTCCATGTATGGACTTTATTAGTTAACTATAGTTTCTGCCCAGACAAGGCTAAGTGCCCTGCAGTGACAGCAGACTCCACTGTCCAGCTTCATGTGCAGGGCACCAGGGATATTTCAAAGATGCTAACACCTATTTTCCTAGTCAGCTAATTCCAAACCCCATTTCTGTTTCAAATAACTTCCTAATTTGACAACAGAATCAACAATTACTAAGTATAACATTTCAATTCAAACAAGGAAACAAACAATCCCCAAGGTTTCACACCACAAACAAAATTAGACTTAAGTTCAACACCATACTCAAAAAAAATGGAAATCTGTCAGTTTTAACTAGCTTTGTTCTAAGCAAAGAGACTTATATAACTAATCGACGATGCTCGACCAATTGTAATATACACAATTAATAACAGTCAATCAAGCAGAAGCAGTGACTCGACAAATTCGGACAGATTCAGAAAACAGGGGATTCAATCATTCGACGATTGTTAACTCGAGTCGAATGTTTATTCTAATAGCGAATACACTCCCGGAGATCACAACAACAACAAATACGGGCCAAATAAAAAGCCTTGGAGGATGGGAACAGAACCATTAAGAAAAGTTCGACAAATCAACGGAATTTAATTTAAACAAACAAACGAATACTAATATAAGCGAATAGAATAAGGAAAAGGGGAAGTTTTACCTTAGGGACTCAAAGAGGAGATAAACTCGGATTTGCTCTTGGATTCACTCGGGCTTGGACCTTTTGCTATTGAGGCCAATGGACCTTAATTGAGGTGTTTTCAATAGTGAAAACATCCCAATTAAGGTCTATTAGACCTCAATTAGGCATAAATCCGAATAAGGGTTCATGGCCGAGATTTTTGGGGTTTGGGTAGTTCGGGTTAGATTCGAACTAGACTAACGTTAGTGGGAGTATGGGGGAGGTGAGGGGAGTTTATGGTGCGATTTTGAAGTGATTTGGGATGGATTTTCAAACTCCGGCGAACTTCGAACGGATATTCGAGGCGTTCGAGTAACGTTCGAAGCTAACTGACGCCGGATTCATGTAGAGGGGGTGTGGGAGATTGTTTGGTGTTATTTTGGGGTGGTTTGGGGTGCTGCCGCCGGCGGAGACGATTTCCGGCCGGCGGTCTGTGGTGGTGTGAGGCGGCAATTGTATTTGCTCTCTGAAGAGAGACGAAATGAATGGGAATTAGGGTTTGGGAGGGGTTTGGGTAATTAAAAAGGGGTATTTAATCTTAGCCGTTGGATCATGAGAATCCAACGGCCAGGATCAAAAGATGGGGGGGATTAATGTGATCCATCCGATCAACACAGATCAATGGCTTGGATCTCTTTACCAAAGACAAAAACGACGTCGTTTGGGTCTTGCTGGAGGCGGGTTGGACTGGACCAGGTGGGATTCGTTTGGGCCTGGTTTTTGGACCAAATTATGGCCCAGATCTGGTTTCATTACTACATGTATATATGTATATATGTATATGTATATATATATATATATATACCACTATCCCACACAATTACATATCACCTAAAAATGCAAATCACATAATTTCGACATCAAACACTAAAAATGCAAAACTTAGCATATATTTTTTTGTATTCTTAATTTAAATAAATAAACGTGCACACAAAAGATAGAATAACACAAAATCACAAAAATCATACCCAATACGAAACTATTTTTTATTTTTGAATTTTCTAGGAGTACTTCTCAAGTAAGGCAAAAATCACGTGCTCACAATAAGTAGGTTTCCCTTTGAACTTTCCATAGTGAACTTATGTCGGATATACTCGGTCAATCGGTAGAATTGATATCTTTGAACCGTCAAGCTTTGGCGTATACCTAGACAACCATAAGTCACACAATCAACCCTTAACCGTCTTTGATTCTCATTGTTGTGTTCGTTTCAGCCATGAACACCACCTGATTCATAAGTGCATAAAGAACTGGCCTTACAGAATTCTCCTTGAAGCGACTTACTCTTCACACTTACATAGGTAATTCCTAAACGTGTTATCCAGTAGATACAATATTTGATATTTCCTGTATCAAACTTAGAAACCATTAAAAAATGTCTTAACATTTTATCCTTGTTACTGAACATTGTCTTCATCACGAGAATCGACTAAAATATTATATTTGACAATGTTGAACCGGTCATACATAACTTTGTTTGCTCCTTGAACCTAGATCTCGGACCTCCAAAATTCTAGGTAGAGTTACCGCCATGATCATGACTTGTCCTCGGCCATAGTCCCATTCCCTTAGATGATTTCTCAACTCCCTCTCTAGTCAGGCCTTTTATAAGCGGATCCGCCAAATTATCCTTTGATTTTATATAATCAATTGTGATAATTCCACTAGAAAGTAGTTGTCTAACGGTTCTTATGTCTGCGTCTTATATTACGAGACTTTCTGTTATACATAACGCTCCCAGCCCTTCCTATTGTTTCTTGAATATCACAATATATACATATAGGTGCCAAAAATTGGGCAAAAATAGAATATCTTTAAAGAAATTCCGGAGCCATTCAGCTTCGTCACCGGCCTTGTCTAAGGCTACAAACTCAGCCTCCACTATAGAGCGATCAATGCACATTTGTTTGCATGATTTCCTATACATCGCTCATCCACCGACTGGTTAGAATCGGTTTAACCGGTGATCTGATTTTTATCACTATACCCCCATATTATCGCGGGATACTTATTATAGTGCAAAGCATAATTTGGAGTATATTTCAAATACTTCAAAACTCATTTCATTATCATAAACATTCAATGCAAACTTCTTTATGTTGTAGACTAATACGTCTCGACTTTCGATTGCATATCAGATTATTGACTACACTTAATGTAGTATATTATAATGACAGCTGGAATGATTGGTGTTAGTTGTGACCATAACCTTTTAATATATAACACATTTCTCAATCACTCCGCCATTTCCAAGCATTTGTATGCTATTTATTCATACGTCTATATGATATGCAAATTATAGAACCTTTATTTATGAAACAAATCCAACTTGCAATGGATTTTGGTCATGTTCATCGGTTGGTTCACCTCATTATAGACCAACGTATTAATATATTCGTTCATGAACGGTCATGTCCATACTAAAACGTACAAACGTATTATTTATGAAAAGTCACAACCTTCAAAGTGACATCATTTCATAAAATAACCAAAACAATATAAATTTTCATTAAAGAAAATGATCTTTCGAGAAAGACATGTGACCAACTTCTGAATTAGTAGTTTCATCAACTAGTCTTCATTAAGACTAAACAACTGATGAATTTAGCAACTACTATATCAATGACTTTCAAATATCAATTTAGACATTACGGCTAACATTTGATTTTGTCATGCATAAGATAAAAGCCCCCACATTTTAAATATTTCATCAACATATAATCAAAGTAACAACTATATATATGACTTGAAGTATTCTTAATGTAAACACTTTTATTTACACTCATTAATTTCTGAAATTATTTGACAATATTATTTGGTCAAATCTCGCATGTCATTTTTTGGGTGACTTAACAAGTCGACACACCTTCGTTTCTTTTTCGGGAACCATGAACCCTTCAAGTTGTTCCATGTAAATCTCTTCCTCCAAATATCCATTTAAGAAGATTTTCTTTAATTTCATCTGATGGATTTCAAGGCCATACACCGCGGCTAACGCTATTAATACCTGAGTAGATGTAATCATCGTTACCGGTGAGTATGTATCAAAATATACAAGACCTTTCTCGTTGTCTAAACTCTTTTGACAACTAATCTTGCCTTATATTTGTCAATAGCACCATCAACTTTCATTTTACTTTTTGAAAATCCACTTAGAATCCAAAGGTTTATTTTCTGGAGGAAGATCAACTATTTTCCCAAGTATGATTACTTAATATGGATTCTATCTTACTATTGACAGCCTCTTTTCAATATTGTGCTTCCAAGCAAGACATTGCTTCTTTAAATGTTTGAAGCTCACTTTCCAACAAGAATGTCAGAAAATCTAGTCCAAAGGAAGTAGTTATCCTTTGACGTTTACTACGTCTTAGATTCACCTCAATCGGTGTACTTTCTTTTGCTTCTTCCTGTGTTCACTTAGATTTTTCACTAGACGACTCACATTCCTTTTATACGGATAAATATTCTCATTATTATCTGAGTCAATTACCGTATTAATATGAATGTCGGAATTTTCTGATTTATGAATCAGAAAACGATTTGCCTTACTATTTGTTGCATATCTTATGAAAATGAATCAACAATTTTCGATCCGATTTTTATCCTTTTGGGTTTAAGAATTTGCACTTTACCCAAATATCCCCCACACTTGAAAATATTTTAAGTTGGGTTTTCTTCCTTTTATTCATTTTTCGTATGAAAGGATTCTGTAAGAATATCTTCTCCCACAAGATTTGGGTAAACCGGAACATATAACAAGGCATTTTATCATCTCATTTAACGTTCTACTCATTCTTTCCGCAATTCCATTAGATTGCGCTAATGAAGTGGCAGTCGTTTGGTGAATAATACCCTATTCCAAACACATTTCATCAAAAAGAAGATTCATATTCGACGCCCCTATTACATTGTTGAGCCCACCACAAGAACTATTGTTTGTGTCATAACATAGTCAGAATAAATAGTGAAGTTTTTAATCTTCTAACCGAGTACTGCCTGATACCGGATATATTAAATGGTGAAGTTTTTAATCTTCAAACCATGTAATACGTGACACAACAAATTTAATAAACGATGAAGTTTTTAATCTTCAAATCGAATAATAAATTAGAGTAGAAAAATCACTTAGATTTTAATCTCCAAAACGAGTATAAGGGCGACTTTAATTTCCAACAAATGAGTAGAAAGTCACAAAGACTTTAATCTCAACGAATGAGTTAAAAATCACGGAAATTTTGATCTCGAAGTGGGAGTAGAAAATCACAAAGATTTTATTCTCCATAACGGATGTATAAAATTACGAGAATTTTCATTCCATTTCTAAATGGTTTTCCAATTAAACCATTATAACATTTTAACCAGTTTGATCTTTTTCTCTAATCAAACACATATATGTTCATCTTTACATATATTACATTCATGATCTCAACAATACTTTCAAGTATCAATGTAAGCTAAGTCATGTCTTACAACCATGAAAATAACCATCCAAATATATTTATGCAGTCTCCAAATTGCATATATTAGAAAAGTATACAATTTTCATTTGGTCAAGGAATAACAAAATTAATCTTTAATTGACGTGTTATTCCCAACCATATATTGTCACGACCCTAGTTCACCAATTGTGAACATGTCCTGATGGCACCCAGTCCCCACGACTAGGTAAGCCTAACACGTTGCGGAATATACAAGTTATAAACACTTAAATAAGAAACAACGGAAAAATAGCATAAAAGATATGTAATTCGTGCCGCTTGGCACATACATCCGTCACACAATGGATAAAACACTACCAAGATCCGGAACCCCACGGTAACACAGACTAAAAGAGAAATACAACTGTGGCTCTATGTGTAAAGAGTATCTAACAACGACATGAAGAAAAATGTCAACTAGTACTACTAGAATAGAAGGGAAGCCTCCGGATCCGCGGACGTAGCGGATCATACCTCGAAGTCTCCCAGAAAGCTGCGGAATCACCTAGTACGAGCCTGCTCTGATGTACCTGGATCTGCACAACAAAAGTGTGCAGAAGAGTAGCGTGAGTAAACCACGACGGTACTCAGTAAGTGCCAAGCCTAACCTCGATGGAGTAGTGACGAGGAAGGTCGGGGCCCTACCGAGAAAAAACAATAACATAATGATCAAAATAGTAATGAGTTTAAATGATAATAATTTCCGAAATAACAACAATAAGATGATTACTGCAATCGTCTACAATTAAGCTAACAACAAATAACCAACTCAATAAAACAAGTCCAGGACCTGTGGGAATCGAACCCACAGTCCCATTGACAGTACCTCTGGGTCTCCGGGAATCGAACCCGCAGCCCATGTCTCAATAAATAATCAATAACTCAGGATCTCCGGGAATCGAACCCGCAGTCCCTACCAATAACTCAGGATCTCGGGAATCGAACCCGTAGTCCCTATCAATAACTCAGGATCTCGGGAATCGAACCCGTAGTCCATATTTCAATAATCTCGGGATCTCGAGAATCGAACCCGTAGTCCACATTTCAATAAATCTCAGGATCTCGGGAATCGAACCCGTAGTCCATATTTCAATAAATCTCAGGATCTCGAGAATCGAACCTGTAGTCCACATTTCAATAAATCTCAAGATCTCGGGAATCGGACCCGTAGTCCACAACAATACAAGTAAAAGGAATACACAGAGAGAAGTATAATATGCTTAATGATAACTTCGCCGATAAACAGCACCAACGATTACCAAGAAAACTCAAGTAAAACAATTAGGCAACTAGACAGTTAAATACTATCAAATCCTGCTTTTGTAACTACTACCGGGTAGGAATATCGAATTTAACAGCTAAAAACAGGAATATCGCTCATTAAACATTTTGAGTAAAGTATGTGTTCAACAACCAGCGCATGTACACACCCGTCACCTCGCGTACAAGGCATTTAAAATATCACAATAATATCCTAGGGGTGAAAGTCCCCCACACGAGGTTAGACAAGCCACTTACCTCAATTCCGGTACAAAACCGCTAAGAAATAACCCTCTTGCCGCGAATGTTGGCCTCCACAAGTGTAGTATCTGATAAAAATCAATAGAATCACATCAAAATAGGCCAATTGGGCATTACCCAATCAAAATAACACAAAATACACCAAAACCCACAAGTTGCCAAAACCCGACTTTTGGTACGCTTATCGACAAAATCACGAAAATTATATATTCGGGTTCCTTATCTCAATACGAGTCTAGGCGTATAAAATTTATCGAAATCGGAGTTTAAATGGCCTTCCAAATCCAAAAATCCCGTTTTCAATATTTAGGCCACATTTCTTCAAGATTTCAACCCAATTTCATGAAGATTGATGTTAATACTACCATATAATGATGTTTTTGAGTCAAGAATCTTACCTCCGACGAATATCCGGTGACTTCTCAGTGATTTCCTCGAGTTTTCTTCTCTCTAGGGCTCAAAATTATATTTTGGGGGTGTAAACCCGTAACCCCTCTATTTCTGGATTTTATTCACTGCCAGAACATTTTGTTCTACGCGTTCGCGTGAGCTCCCACGTGTTCGCGATGAACAGCTCTCTCTTACTCTTCGTGAACGCGACGCCTTCCACGCGTTCGCGATGCCCAACTTCCAGCTACCCTTCGCGAACGCGACGCCAACCACGCGTTCGCGATTCTCAACTCCCAGCCGGCTAAATTCCTTCTACGCCTTCGCGATACTCCTCCCGCGAACGCGAAGCCTTACCCTCACACACCTACGCGAACGCGACCACTGGAACGCGAACGCGATGCACACGATCCCTGGCCTACGCGAACGCGGCTCCCCTCCTCGCGAACGCGATGCACTGATTAGCTTGGCCTTCGCGAACGCGGCCCTTGCCACGCGATTGCGAAGGCTTAAATGCCTGGGCAGAACCTGCAATTTTTCTGCAGATTTTTGCCAAGTCCAAATGCCCGGTTGATGATCCGAAATCATCCCGAGGCCCCCGGGACCCCAACGAAAACCACCAACGTACTCCAAAACACGATACGAACTTATTCCAATCATAAAAACACGTCTAACAACATCAAAACCCATAATTCACATCGAATTCAAGCCTAAATTCCTTAAAACTTTCCGAATTGCACATCCGATCTAAAACCCAACCAAACGACGTCCGAATGACCTGAAAATTTGCGGACATATCCAAAATCACATAACGAAGCTACAGAAATTGTCGGAATTCCATTCCAACCCCCGGATCAAAATCTCACCTATCGTTCGGATTTAGCCAAATTTTCAACCTTCGGCATTTCAAGCCTAATTGAGCTAAAGACCTCCAAAATACATTCCGAACATGCTCCCAACCCCAAAATCACCTAACGGAGCTAATGGAACCATCGGATTTCCGTTCCGAGATCATCTTAACACTATTCCAGCTACGGACCATTTTCTAGCTTTAAAGCTCTCATTTAGGGACTAAGTGTCCCAAAATGCTCTAAATTTTAGAACCGACTCTCCCGGCAAACCACAATAGCAGAAAAGAACTTAAGAAAACAGTTAAATTGGGGATTGGGGCGAAATTTTCTAAAACGACCGGTCGGGTCGTTACATCTTCCCACCCTTAAAAGATTCGTTCGTCCTCGAACGAGCATAGAAAACATACCTGGAGTAGTGAAAAGATGAGGGTACTGGCTGCGCATATCCTGCTCGGTCTCCCAAGTCGCCTCCTCGACCGGCTGGCCCCGCCACCGAACCTTTACCGAAGCGATGTTCTTTGACCTTAGCTTTCTGACCTGCCTGTCTAGAATGGCTACTGGCTCCTCAACATAAGACAGATCCTTGTCTAGCTGAACAGAAGTGAAATCCAACACATGCGATGGGTCACCATGGTACCTCCGGAGCATGGAGACATGAAATACGGGGTGAACTCCAGCTAGACTAGGAGGTAAGGCTAACTCATAGGCAACCTCCCCAATACGCCTCAAAATCTCAAAAGGGCCAACAAATCTGGGACTCGGCTTCCCTTTCTTCCCAAACCTCATAACGCCCTTCATGGGCGAGACTCGAAGTAGAACCCGCTCGCCAACCATAAAAGCCACGTCGCGAACCTTCTTGTCCGCATAACTCTTCTGTCTAGACTGGGCCGCATGAAGTCTGTCCTGAATCACCTTGACCTTGTTCATAGCCTCCTGAACCATATCAGTACCTAGCAACCTGGCCTCGCCCGGCTCAAACCAACCCACGGGACACCTGCACCTCCTACCATATAGGGCCTCGTACGGTGCCATCTGAATACTAGACTGGCAGCTGTTGTTATAAAAAAACTCCGCCAGTGGCAAGAAGTGATCCCATGAACCTCCGAACTCAATCACGCACGCACGGAGCATATCCTACAAAATCTGAATATTGCGCTCGGACTGCCCATCAGTCTGGGGGTGAAAGGCTGTGCTCAGCTCCACCCGAGTACCTAACTCCTGCTGTACAGCTCTCCAGAACCGTGAAGTGAACCGAGTGCCTCTATCTGAAATGATGGAAACTGGAATACCATGCAGCCGAACTACCTCCCTGATATAGATCTCCGCCAGTCGCTCCGATGAATATGTAGTGCTCACCGGTATAAAATGGGCGGACTTGGTCAACCGATCCATAATGACCCAAAAGGAATCAAACTTCCTAACCGTCCGTGGAAGTCCAGATACAAAGTCCATGGTAATGAGCTCCCATTTCCACTCGGGAATCTCAATCTGCTGCATTAATCCACCCGGACGCTGATGCTCATACTTCACCTGCTGGCAGTTGAGGCATCTGGAAACATAATCAACTATATCCCTCTTCATCCGCCTCCACCAGTAACGCTGTCTCAAGTCCTGATACATCTTCGCGGCACCCGGATGGATGGAATACCGCGAGCTGTGGGCCTCTACTAGAATCAGCTCTCGAAGACCATCTACATTGGGCACACATATACGCCCCTGTATCCTCACAACTCCATCATCCCCGATGGTAACATCTCGGGCATCACCACGCCGAACTCTATCCTGAAGGACAAGTAAATGAGGGTCGTCGAACTGACGCTCCCTGATGCGGTCAAATAGAGAAGACCGAGAAACCACACATGCCAGAATCCGGCTGGGATCCGAAAGATCCAATCTAACAAACTGCCTGGGCTAGAGCCTGAACATCCATCGCCATAGGCCTCTCTGAAATCGGTAGATATGCTAAACTCCCCAAACTCTCTGCTCGACGACTCAAGGCATCGGCAACCACATTAGCCTTGCCCGGATGATAGAGAATAGTAATATCATAGTCTTTTAGTAGCTCCAACCATCTCCTCTGACGCATATTCAGGTCCTTCTGCTTAAGTAAGTGCTGCAAGCTCCGGTGATTAGTGTAGATCTCACAAAGGACCCCATATAAATAATGGCGCCAAAATTTCAAGGCGTGAACAATGGCAGCTAGCTCCAAATCAGGAACAGGGTAATTCTTCTCATGCACCTTCAGCTGTCTCGACGCGTAGGCAATCATCCTACCGTCCTGCATCAATACCGCATCGAGTCCAACTCGTGAGGCATCACAATATACAGTATAGGACCCTGAACTTGTAGGCAACATCAATATAGGGGCCGAAGTCAATGTTGTCTTGATCTTCTGAAAGCTCGCCTCACACTCGTCTGTCCACTGAAAAGGGGCACCCTTTTGGGTCAATCTGGTCATAGGTGCTGCAATCGAAGAGAACCCCTCTACGAAATGATGGTAATAGCCCGCCAAACCAAGGAAACTGCGAATCTCAGTAGCGGAGGAGGGTCTGGGCCAACTCTGCACGGCCTCCACCTTCCTCGGATCTACTCGAATACCATCACTCGACACCACGTGGCCCAAAAATGCCACCGAACTCAACCAGAATTCACATTTAGAGAACTTGGCATAAAGCTGCTTCTCCCTCAGGATCTGAAGCACTATCCTCAAATGTTGCTCGTGCTCTTCCCGGCTCCAAGAATATACTAGAATATCATCAATGAAGACAATCACGAATGAGTCCAGATAAGGCCTGAACACACTGTGCATCAAATGCATAAATGCTGCTGGGGCATTAGTCAACCCAAAAGACATCACGAGGAACTCATAGTGACCATACCGGGTCCTGAAGGCAGTCTTCGGGATATTTGGCTCCCGAATCTTCAGCTGGTGATACCCAGAGCGCAAATCAATCTTAGAAAACACCTGTGCGCCCTGTAGCTGGTCAAATAAATCATCAATATGGGGCAAATGATATCGGTTCTTCACTGTAACCTTGTTCAGCTGACGATAGTCAATACACATACGCATAGAACCGTCTTTTTTCTTCACAAACAATATAGGAGCACCCCAAGGCGAAACACTGGGTCGAATAAAACCCTTGCCCAATAACTCCTGTAATTGATCCTTCAACTCCTTCAACTCGGGAGGAGCCATACGGTACGGTGGAATAGAAATGGGCTGAGTGCCCGGCAACAAGTCAATAGCAAAATCAATATCTCTGTCGGGCGGCATGCCCGGAAGATCAGCTGGAAATACATCAGCAAATTCACGTACCACATGAATAGAATCAATAGAGGGAGTGTCAATACTGACGTCCCGCACATAGGCTAGATAAGCAGCACACCCCTTCTCAACCATACGCTGAGCTCTGAGAAAAGAAATAACACGGCTAGGGGTGTGATCTAGAGTACCACTCCACTCAATACGTGGAATGCCCGGCATAGCCAGCGTCACGGTCTTGGCGTGACAATCAAGAATAGCATAATGGGGCGACAACCAGTCCATGCCCAGAATAATATCAAAATCGACCATCCCGAGCAGCAATAGATCCGCTCTGGTCTCAAAATCACAAATGGTAACCAAACACGACCGATATACACGGTCCACAGCCAAAGAATCACCCACCGGAGTGGAAACATAAATGGGGGCACTCAAAGAATACCGAGGCACACCCAGATGAGAAGCAAAGTAAGAAGACACATATAAAAAAGTGGAACCAGGGTCGAATAGAACCGATGCCTCCCTGTGACTAACCAGAATAATACCTGTGATAACAGAGTCAGATGCAACAGCCGCAGCGCGATCGGGAATAGCATAGAATCTGGCCTCTCCCCCTACTCGAGGGCGGTCTCTGGAACCCTGACCTCCGCCCCTGGCTGGCTGGGCAGGTGGAGTGGCAGCTGGGGCTGGAATGATAGCCTGCTGGCCCTGAGAACCACGCGGATGCTGTGATGACTGATGAGGGGCTCCTCTCCTACGCCTGGGGCACTCCCTAACCAGGTGGCGAGTATCCCGCACTCAAAACAAGCTCGACGCGGTGGCTGTGACTGACCGGCCTCACCTCTACTAGTGTGACCCCTGGAAGGACCCCGCGTAGGAGGTGCACTGGAAACTGGGGGAGCATAATAAGGCTCCTGAGGTGCTGGAAGACTTGGAGTACTACCGTCTGCGGGCAATGCTGAGTGAACTGGTCGGCCGGAATAACCCCTGCCAAAACGACCGGCTGATAAAGTGCGGGCACCAGAGAAATGGCGCGACTCACGAGACCTCTTGGCCTCTCTCTCTCTCTCCGCTCTCTAGGGAGCATACTCTCGATCCTCTTGGCAATGCTAACCGCCTGCTGATAAGATATATCTGTCTCAAGCTCTCTGGCCATGCTGGATCGGATAGGCGGAACAAGGCCCTCAATAAATCTCCGCACTCTCTCCCGAACCGTGGCTACCAACGCCGGTGCATGCCTGGCTAGACGGGTGAAACTGATAGCATACTCCGATACTAACATGGAGCCCTGTCGCAACCGCTCAAACTCCGAGCGCCAAGAATCCCTAAGGCTCTGGGGAACAAACTCCGTCAAAAACAGATTTGAAAACTGCGTCCAGGTCAACGAAGCGGACTCCTCCGGACTATCCAACTCATACGTGCGCCACCAATCATAAGCGGTCCCACGAAACTGAAACGTAGTGAAGGAAACCCCGCTGGTCTCCACAATCCCCATGGTAGAAAGAATACGATGACACTCCTCCAGAAAACCCAATGCATCATCTGAAGCCAAACCACTGAACACTGGAGGGTCATATTTCTTGAACCTCTCCAATCTACGCTGCTCGTCCTCAGAGGCAGCTGGTCCACCTCCGGGCTGTGCTGGGGCGGCAGGAGGCATAACCAAAACATCTGGAACCTGTCCCACCGGCACACGCTGCTCCGGTGTAACGGCTGCGGGAGTCTGGGCCCCTCCCCCGGCCTGAGATGTAGCTGCGACGAGAGGAAGCAGTCCTGCCTGAGCTAAAGTGGTATACATACTCAAGAACTGGGCCAGGGTCTCCTGTAGTGCTGGAGTAGTAGCAACTGTAGTCGGTGTACCAGGTGCCTGCGCTCCAACCTGGTCTACCTGTGGCACCTCAGCGGCAGCGCGCGCGGGTGCTGTGGCTGCACCTCGGGCGCGTCCTCGTCCTCTACCTCGACCCCGGCCTCTGACGGCGGCAACAGGGGGCGCGGGTACCTGATCATCGCGAGTAGCTCGTGTCCTCACCATCTGTGAGAGAATAGAAAGCAGTAGTTTAGATTTCTGATGCCAAGAATATCGCACGACAAGGAATCCAAAAGAAATGAAGAGTTTCCTAAACAGTTACATAGCCCCTCGTAGATAAATACAGACGTCTCCGTATCGATCAGCGAAACTCTAAGTAATCGGTCTGTGTCCCGTGACTCCTATGAACCTAGAGCTCTGATACCAGCTTGTCACGATCCTAGTTCACCAATTGTGAACATGTCGTGATGGCACCCAGTCCCCACGACTAGGTAAGCCTAACACGTTGCGGAATATACAAGTTATAAACACTTAAATAAGAAACAGCAGAAAAATAGCATAAAAGATATGTAATTCGTGCCGCTTGGCACATACATCCGTCACACAATGAATAAAACACTACCAAGATCCGGAACCCCACGGTAACACAGACTAAAAGAGAAATACAATTGTGGCTCTATGTGTAAAGAGTATCTAACAACGAAATGAAGAAAAATGTCAACTAGTACTACTAGAATAGAAGGGAAGCCTCCGGATCCGAGTACGTAGCAGATCATACCTCGAGGTCTCCAAATGTACTGCTGAATTACCTAGTATGGGCATGTCCTGATGTACCTGGATCCGCACAACAAAAGTGTGCGGAAGAGTAGCATGAGTACACCATGGCGATACTCAGTAAGTGCCAAGCCTAACCTCGATGGAGTAGTGACGAGGAAGGTCGGGGCCCTACCGAGAAAAAACAATAACATAATGATCAAAATAGTAATGAGCAGGAATAAGTAAGAATGAATCTGAAATAACAACATTATGATGATTACTGCAACTGTCTACAATTAAGCTAACAACAAATAACCAACTCAAATAAACAAATCCAGGATCCGTGGGAATTGAACCCACAGTCCCATTCTCAGTACCTCTGGGTCTCCGAGAATCGAACCCGCAGCCCATGTCTCAATAATATCTCAATAACTCAGGATCTCGGGAATCGAACCCGTAGTCCACATTTCAATAAATCTCAGGATCTCGGGAATCGAACCCGTAGTCCACATTTCAATAAATCTCGGGATCTCGGGAATCGAACCCGTAGTCCACATTTCAATAATCTCAAGATCTCGGGAATCGAACCCGTAGTCCACATTTCAATAAATCTCAGGATCTCGGGAATCGAACCCGTAGTCCACATTTCAATAAATCTCAGGATCTCGGGAATCGAACCCGTAGTCCACATTTCAATAAATCTCAGGATCTCGGGAATCGGACCTATAGTCCACAACAATACAAGTAAAAGGAATACACAGAGAGAAGTATAATATGCTTAACGATAACTTCGCCGATAAACAGCGCCAACGATTACCAAGAAAACTCAAGTAAAACAATTAGGCAACTAGACAGTTAAATACTATCAAATCCTGCTTTTCTAACTACTACCGGGTAGGAATATCAAATTTAACAGCTAAAAACAGGAATATCGCTCATTAAACATTTTGAGTAAAGTATGTGTTCAACAACCAGCGCATGTACACGCCCGTCACCTCACGTACAAGGCATTTAAAATATCACAATAATATCCTAGGGGTGAAAGTCCCCCACACGAGGTTAGACAAGCCACTTACCTCAATTCCGGTACAAAACCACTAAGAAATAACCCTCTTGCCGCGAATGTCGGCCTCCACAAGTGTAGTATCTGATAAACATCAATAGAATCACATCAAAATAGGCCAATTGGGCATTACCCAATCAAAATAACTCAAAATACACCAAAACCCACAAGTTGCCAAAACCCGACTTTCGGTACGCTTATCGAAAAATCACGAAAATTATATATTCGGGTTCCTTATCTCAATACGAGTCTAGGCGTATAAAATTTATCGAAATCGGAGTTCAAATGGCCTTCCAAATCCAAAAATCCCGTTTTCAATATTTAGGCCACATTTCTTCAAGATTTCAACCCAATTTCATGAAGATTGATGTTAATACTACCATATAATGATGTTTTTGAGTCAAGAATCTTACCTCCGACGAATATCCGGTGACTTCTCAGTGATTTCCTCGAGTTTTCTTCTCTCGAGGGCTCAAAATTATGTTTTGGGGGTGTAAACCCGTAACCCCTCTGTTTCTGGATTTTATTCACTGCCAGAACATTTTGTTCTACGCGTTCGCGTGAGCTCCCACGCGTTCGCGATGAACAGCTCTCTCTTACTCTTCGCGAACGCGACGCCTTCCACGCGTTCGCGATGCCCAACTTCCAGCTACCCTTCGCGAACGCGACGTCAACCACACGTTCGCGATGCTCAACTCCCAGCCGCCTAAATTCCTTCTACGCGTTCGCGATACTCCTCCCGCGAACGCGAAGCCTTACCCTCACACACCTACGTGAACGCGACCACTGGAACGCGAATGCGATGCACACGATCCTTAGCCTACGCGAACGCGGCTCCCCTCCTCGCGAACGTGATGCACTGATTCGCTTGACCTTCGCGAACGCGGCCCTTTCCACGCGAACGCGAAGGCTTAAAGGCCTGGGCAGAACCTGCAATTTTTCTGCAGATTTTTGCAAAGTCCAAATGCCCGGTTGATGGTCCGAAATCATCCCGAGGCCCCCGGGACCCCAACGAAAACCACCAATGTACTCCAAAACACGATACAAACTTATTCCAATCATAAAAACGCGTCTAACAACATCAAAACCCATAATTCACATCGAATTCAAGCCTAAATTCCTTAAAACTTTCCGAATTGCACATCCGATCTAAAACCCAACCAAACGACGTCCGAATGACCTGAAAATTTGCGGACAAATCCAAAATCACATAACGAAGCTACAGAAATTGTCGGAATTCCATTCCGACCCCCGGATCAAAATCTCACCTATCGTTCAGATTTAGCCAAAATTTCAACCTTTGGCATTTCAATCCTAATTGAGCTAAAGACCTCCAAAATACATTCTGAACGCGCTCCCAACCCCGAAATCACCTAACGCAGCTAATGGAACCATCGGATTTCCGTTCCGAGATCATCTTAACATTGTTCCGGCTACGGACCATTTTCTAGCTTTAAAGCTCTCATTTAGGGACTAAGTATCCCAAAATGCTTCAAATTTTAGAACCGACTCTCCCGGCAAACCACAATAGCAGAAATGAACTTAGGGGAACAGTTAAATTAGGGATTGGGGCGAAATTTTCTAAAATGACCAGCCGGGTCGTTACATATATATAATTCTGGATTTATTGTATGAGATCATCGTAATAAATATCTATCGTAACATTTATATGTATTGAACTTCATAAATCACAAGGATAGAAAGTGATGACCCTTTGGGGCTGGAAAGTCCGCATTTGCGAACTTTTGTTTGCATTTGTGAAGCCAAGACAAAACTGGGAAGTTCGCATTTGCGAACACAGGCAGAATATTGGGGAGTTCGCATTTGCGAACTATTGTTCGCATTTGCGAACACAGGCAGAATATTGGGGAGTTCGCATTTGCTATTGTTCGCAAATGCGAACTCCCCAATATTCTGCCTGTGTTCGCAAATGCGAACAATAGTTCGCAAATGCAAACTTCCCAATATTTAGCATGTGTTCGCAAATGCGAACAATAACTCGCAAATACGAACTTCCCAATATTTAGCCTGTGCTCGCAAATGCGAACAATAGCTCGCAAATGCGAACTTCCCAGTTTTGTCTTGGCTTCGCAAATGCGAACAAAAGTTCGCAAATGCAAACTTTCCAGCCTTAGCTTATTTTTCAAACTCCAAAAATTGGTCGGGGTTCGCAATAGCGAACCCATGTTCGCAAATGCGAACACAGAGACCTGTAAATCACGATTTCCAGCTTCATTCTTCACTTTTCACAACCCAAAAACACCCATTTGCGATTCTTCACGAACTCCCTCTTCTTCAAAACAATTGTAAGTCACTTTTTACTTAATTCTTTCAATTCCTAACAACCTTAAACATGTTTTTCAATAGAAATCAAAGGTTTTTATGGTAGAATTTCTTGTTTTTGGTAGAATATAGGGTTTTTCATGAATTAGGAAATTGGACCTCGAATTGAGGTCCGATTTTGAAACAAATCATATACTTGAACTCATGGGGGGATGGGTAACCGGATTTTGGTCCGAACCCCGAGTTCCGACCATGTGGGCCCGGGGTCGAAATTCACTATTCCGGGCAGAGAATGTTGTAAAAGTTGAAATTGGCCTTATGAATTAGTTTGTTGAGTAGTATTGATGATATTAAATAAATTGTGTATAGATACGATTGGATTAAAGCCGAATTTGAAAGGAAAAGGAATTGCCACAGATTGAATTGTTTGTAACACATTTGAGGTAAGTGTTTGTTCTATCCTAGCTTAAAGTAATAGGAATTTAGTTATGTATAAATATTGTTGATGCAGAGATTATTGGCTAAATGCCGGTAATATATATATTTATGAATTGGGATCGTGTGGTGCGCCGACCACTTGTATATTTATGAATTGGGATCATGTGGCGCGCTGACCACTTATATATTTATGAATTGGGATCGTGTGGCGCGCCGACCACTTATATATTTATGAATTAGGATCGTGTGGCGCGCCGACCACTTATATATTTATGAATTGGGATCTTGTGGCGCGTCGACCACTTATATATTTATGAATTGGGATCGTGTGGCGCGCCGACCACTTATATAATAAGAAATGGGATCGTGTGGCACGCCGACCACAAAGTGATTTAAATCTTGGCATTGGCCATAGTTGCCGGTAGCCTTTTGATATAATTGGGAGCGGGTGCTACGCCTACCACAAGATATAATCTATTGATATATTTGGGAGCGGGTGGTACACCTACCACAAGATATAATTACTGTGATAGTTGGGAGCGGGTGGTACGCCTACCACAAGATATGAAATCAAAAAGGAAATTGAGACATAAAAGTAAGATTTATTCTATTGACTAGATTATTCTGGATATCACGAGTTATTGACTGTTATTTCAGAGCAGAGTCTTTCCTTATAAATGTTTTTGTACATGTATATATATATTTCAACTGTACAGGTTTATGTGGTTGACTGGCCTTAGTCTCGCCACTACTTCGCCGGGTTAGGCCAGGCACTTACCAGCACATGGGGTCGGTTGTGCTGATACTACACTCTGTGCTCTTTTTGTGCAGATACAGGTTACGGACAGCAGCAGCGGCAATAGCACGATTGTGGATATTTCGACTACTGAGACTTCGAGGTAGCCTTGCAGGCGTCCGCATGACCCGTTGTCTCTTCTATCTATGTATTTCATTCTGTTATCTCATGTATTCGAGATAAACAACTTATGTTTCTTTCAGACAATTGTGTGTATTATTCTTAGAAGTTCGTGAGTATTGTGACACCAGTCTTGGGTAGTGTATCATGTTTGGGGTTTTCCTTATCATATTTGATAAGATTGACTAAGTCTTCTGCTAAGTTTAATTATTCCGCTGTGATTTATATGTTTTTAATTTTAAAGTCTTAATAAGAATTTGGTAATTAATATAGGTGTAATTAATATTTGGCTTGCCTAGCTTCCACTAGTAGGCGCCATCATGACCCCCGATGGTGGGAAATCCGGGTCGTGACAAGTTGGTATCAGAGCACTAGGTTTCACAGGTCTCACAACTCACGAACAACCTTAGTAGAGTCTGAAGGATCGGTACGGAGACGTATGTATTTATCCTCCAGAGGCTACAGAGTTAGGAAAATATTCCCTTTATTCTTTCCAGTCGTGCGACTTGATTTTTCAAATGTTAATTGAATTTCTACTCTGTTCTTCCGCAGATGGTAAGAACACGTGCATCTTCATCTAGTGACCAGCAGCCCGAGGTCCCAGCAGCGGCAGCTCCCGCTGAGGGGCAGGGGCCGAGGCCGTATCAGAGGCCGTGGTAGGGGCAGAGCTCAGCCTCCAGCAGCTACTCCAGAGGTGGAGCCTCATATTGAGATTGACGAGGAGGTTCCAGTCCCAGCAGCTCCAGTGGGCCCAGCTCAGGTCCTAGGAGAGGCTTTATTTACCCCGGATCTTCGGGAGGCTTTGGTCGGGATAGCGGGATTTATGGACAGCGTTGCCAGAGCAGGCTTATTATCAGTTGCACCAGCCGCTTCTCAGGCTGGAGGAGGGGCCCAGACTCCTATTGCTCGTACTCCGGAGCCAGTAGCTCCTCAGCCTCAGGCACCGGTGGTTCAGCCAGCTGTGGCCACTCAGTCAGGTACCACGGCTCATGCCGGAGATGGAGCGACCATGACTTCTGATTCTTTATGGAGACTTGATCGGTTCTCCAAACTGTTTACCACTACTTTCAGCGGTGCCATATCAGAGGGTCCTCAGGATTTCTTATTCAGTTGCCATGAGATTCTCAAGACTATGGGGATCGTGGAGTCCAATGGAGTTAACTTCTGTACATTCAGGCTTTCAGGATCCACCAAGACTTGGTGGAGGGATTATTGTTTGACTCGACCAGCGGGGTCCCCGGCTTTATCATGGGATCAGTTTGCAGAGCTATTTCTGGAGAAGTTTCTTCCTGCTACTCAGCGGGATGCACTTCGGAGGCAGTTTGAGCACCTCCATCAGGGCACTATGACGGTCACTCGGTATGAGACGAGATTTATTGATTTGGCTCGTCATGTAGTGGTGATACTCCCCACAGAGAGGGAGAGGGTCCGCAGGTTTATAGATGGGCTTAATCAGCCAATTGGACTCCATATGGCTATGGGAGTGGGGAGTGATATATCATTTCAGGAGGCAACTAATGTAGCACGTAGAGTTGAGATGGCTCTTGCTCGGGGAGGTGGTTATTCTTCAGACAAGAGACCTCGTCATTCAGGCAGGTTTAGGGTTCCTCGTCTGGAGGTAGAGATTCTCATTGTACAGGTCATCCGCCTAGGCCTTATCAGTCAGCTCTTCGGGTTTCTCACGATGCTTCCAGTGGTCGTAATCCTCAGCCATATTATTATGATCAGCAACCTATCAGCGTGCACCACCACTTCGCTATTTTCAGCAGCCGAGGGCTTATTTTACGTGCGGTGATCTTAGGAACATTGCAAAGTATTGCCCTCGGGCTTCTAACAGATCTCAGCAGCAGAGTTCTCGTGCCATGATTCAGGCCCCAGTTCCCCCACAGCCTGCCCAGCCAGCTAGAGGCGGAGGTAGAGGACATAGAGGTGGAGGTAGAGGTCATAGAGGTGGAGCTCAGACCGATAGAGGTAGAGACCAGCCAGCAGCTGATCGTCCTAGAGATACTGCTCAGGGTGGTGGGGCATAGCCCCGATGTTATGCACTTCTCGCCAAACCAGAGGCTGAGTCTTCTGATGCCGTCATTACAGGTATTATTTTGGTTTGTGATAGAAAGGCATCAGCATTATTTGACCCTGGGTCTACATATTCGTACGTGTCTTCCTATTTTTCACCGTACTTGATTCAACCCAGTGATCCACTGAGTGTTCCGGTTCATGTGTCTACACCAGTAGGCGATTCTATTGTGGTTGATCGAGTTTATCGGTCATGTATTATAGTAATTGAGGGTCTCGAGACCCATGCTGATTTATTACTCCTAAATATGGTGGACTTTGATATTATACTAGGCATGGACTGGCTATCTCCATATCATGCTATTTTAGATTGCCATGCCAAGACTGTGACTTTAGCTCTGCCGAATTTGCCTCGTATAGAGTGGAAAGGAATTTCAGGTCATACTAGTCGTAATGTTATTTCTTATGTTAAGGCTCGGCGTATGGTTGGAAAGGGATGCTTGGCTTATTTGGCCTATGTCCGTGATTCTAGTGCTGAGGTTCCTTCTATTGACTCTGTGCCTGTGGTTCGCGAATTTCCTGAAGTATTTCCTTCGGACTTACCAGGTATGCCGCCCGATAGGGACATTGATTTTTGCATTGATTTGGCTCCAGACACTCAGCCCATTTCCATTCCCCCATATCGTATGGCTCCGCCAGAGTTAAAAGAATTGAAGGAGCAGTTGCAGGATTTACTTGAAAAGGGTTTCATAAGACCCAGTGTTTCGCCGTGGGGTGCACCAGTATTATTTATAAAGAAGAAAGATGGTTCGATGAGAATGTGCATTGACTATCGACGGTTAAACAAGGTGACTATCAAAAATAAATATCCACTTCCGCGAATTGATGATTTATTTGACCAGCTTCAGGGTGCCAAGGTATTTTCAAAGATAGATTTGAGATCTGGCTATCATCAGCTGAAGATTAGGGCATCTGATGTCCCTAAGACAGCGTTCCGCACTCGGTATGGACATTATGAATTTCTGGTCATATCTTTTGGGTTGACAAATGCTCCAGCAGCTTTTATGGAATTAATGAATCGGGTGTTCCGGCCTTATTTAGACTTGTTTGTAATAGTCTTCATTGATGACATATTAATATATTCCCGCGGTCAGGAGGAGCATGCGCAACATCTCAGAGTGGCCTTGCAGACTCTGAGAGATAGCCAACTATATGCAAAATTTTCAAAGTGTGAATTTTGGCTAAGTTCGGTTGCATTCCTAGGGCATATTGTGGCGGTAGCAGGTATTCAGGTTGATCCGAAGAAAATTGAGGCAGTCAAGAACTGGCCTAGACCGACATCAGCCACGGATATTCGGAGTTTCTTGGGGTTAGCGGGTTATTATCGCCGATTCGTAGAAGGATTTTCGTCTATTGCAACCCCACTGACCAGATTGACCCAGAAGGGTGTTCAATTTGAATGGTCCGATGAATGTGAGGCAAGCTTTCAAAAGCTCAAGACAGCATTGACCACAACATCGGTATTGGTTTTACCCACAGGTACGGGACCTTATACTGTTTATTGTGATGCTTCCCGTATTGGGCTTGGTGCAGTGTTAATGCGGGATGGCAAGGTTATTGCCTATGCTTCGAGGCAGTTAAAGATTCATGAGAAGAACTATCCAGTGCATGATCTAGAATTGGCGGCGATTATTCATGCATTGAAGATCTGGAGGCATTATTTGTATGGTGTAGCATATGAAGTATACACCGATCATAAAAGTCTTCAGCATTTGTTTAAGCAGAAAGAGTTGAATTTGAGGCAGAGAAGGTGGCTAGAATTGCTAAAAGATTATGATGTTACCATTTTATATCATCCGGGAAAAGCAAACGTGGTGGCCGACGCTTTGAGTAGGAAGTCGGCCAGTATGGGTAGCCTTGCTTATATTCCAGTCAATCAGAGACCACTTGCTTTGGATGTTCAGTCATTGGACAACCGATTTGTGAGGTTGGATATTTCTGAGCCTAGTCGAGTACTAGCTTGCACGATCGCTCGCTCTTCATTATTGGAGCGTATCCGCGATCAACAATACAATGATTCTTATTTATGTGACCTTAGAGAAAAGGTTCAGCGTGGAGGTCTAAACAGGTCACCTTAGATGCTGAGGGGATCTTGAGGATGCAAGGGCGCATTTGTGTGCCAAATGTTGATGGGCTTAGAGAATTGATTCTAGAAGAAGCTCACAGTTCGCGGTATTCTATTCATCCAGGCGCAGCGAAAATGTATCGAGATTTGCATCAACATTATTGGTGGCGCAGAATGAAAAAGGATATTGTGACATATGTGGCACGGTGTCTTAATTGTCAGCAGGTTAAGTATGAACATCAGAGACCTGGCGGTTTATTTCAGAGAATTGAACTTCCTGAATGGAAGTGGGAGCGAATCACGATGGATTTCGTTTCGGGACTTTCGAAGACTTGGAAGAAGTTTGATGCTGTTTGGGTGATTGTTGATAGGCTGACCAAGTCAGCTCATTTTATTCCTATTGCCACTACCTATTCATCCGAGAGGTTAGCTGAGATTTATATCAGGGAGATCTTTTGCCTTCATGGCGTGCCAATCTCTATTATTTCAGATCGAGGTGCACAGTTTACCTCACATTTCTGGAAGGCGGTTCAACGAGAGTTAGGCACGCAAGTTCAGCTAAGTACAGCCTTTCATCCCCAGACGGATGGTCAGTCCGAGAGGACTATTCAAATACTGGAAGATATGCTACGGGCGTGTGTTATTGATTTTGGAGGTTCGTGGGATCAATTCCTGCCGTTGGCAGAGTTTTCTTATAATAATAGTTATCAATCGAGCATCCAGATGGCTCCTTACGAAGCATTGTATAGTAGGCGGTGTCGTTCTCCGGTTGGATGGTTTGAACCGGGAGAAGCTCGGTTATTGGGCACGGATTTAGTTCAGGAGGCCTTAGATAAGGTCAAGATTATTCAAGATAGGCTTCGCACAGCTCAGTCTAGACAAAAGAGCTATGCAGATCGCAAGGTTCGAGATATAGCTTTCATGATTAGGGAGCGAGTATTGCTCCGAGTGTCGCCTATGAAGGGCGTAATGAGATTTGGAAAGAAGGGCAAACTTAGCCGTAGGTTTATTGGGCCATTCGAGATTCTTGATCGTGTGGGAGAAGTGGCATATAAACTTGCCTTGCCACCTAGCTTATCAGCTGTACATCCGGTGTTTCATGTGTCAATGCTTCGAAAATATCACGGCGATCCGTCGCACGTGTTATATTTCAGCACTGTCCAATTTGACAAAGATCTGTCCTATGAGGCTAGATCGGCAGGTTCGACAGTTGAGGTCGAAGATTTTTCCTTCTGTGCGAGTTCAGTGGAGGGGTCAGCCTCCTGAGGCGTCGACCTGGGAGTCCGAGTCTGACATGCGGAGCCGATATCCTCATCTATTCCTTGACTCAGGTACTTCTTTCTTTTGTCCGTTCGAGGACGAACGGTTGTTTTAGAGGTGGAGAATGTGACGACCCAAAGGGTCATCACTTGTTTTATTAATCATTTCGAGCTTCTGAGGTCTTGAAAACCTCATTTATAGTTGCCTCGATTTGCATGCACAGTTCGGGCACGAAGCTGGAAAATTTTTATGTTGAAATATGTGAAAACTTTGAGGAATTTTGATATTAATATTGATATGGTTGACTTTGGTCAACATTTTTGATAAATGGACCCGGAACCGTGATTTGACGGTCTCAGAAAATCCGTAGAAAAATATGGAACTTGGGCGTATGCCCGGAATTGAAATCCGAGGTCTAGAACCCCGGTAAAAGAATTTTTCTGTTAAATTGTTTTCTGAAAATGTTTAAGGAAAATGAAACTGAAATTTGACTGAAAAGTGGTGATATCGGGCTCGTATTTTGGTTCCCACACCCGGTACAGGTCAAATATATTGGTTAAACGCTTCCTGTAAAGTTTGGTTAAAAACGAACGTCGTTTGACGTGTTTCGGCCTTAAATTGGAAATTTTGGAAATTATGAAATTTGAAAGAATTCTTGAGTTTTAAGGCTCAATTCATTGATTTTGATGTTATTTTGGCGATTTGATCGCGCGAGCAAGTTTGTATGATGTTTTTAAGTCAGTGTGCATATTTGGTTTGCAGCCTCGAGGGCTCGGGTGAACTTTGGATAGGCCACGAGATCAATTTTTCATGTTAGAAAGTTGCTGTCGGCACCTGGTCTGCAGAGTTCGCAAATGCGAACAATAGTTCGCTAATGCGAACTCCCCAATATTCTGCCTGTGTTCGCAAATGCGAACAATAGTTCGCAAGTGCGAACTCCCCAATATTCTGCCTGTGTTCGCAAATCCGAACAATAGTTCGCAAATGCGAACTCCCCAATATTCTGCCTGTGTTCGCAAATGCGAACAATAGTTCACAAATGCGAACTTCCCAATATTTAGCCTGTGTTCGCAAATGCGAACAATAGCTCGCAAATGCGAACTTCCCAGTTTTGTCTTGGCTTCACAAATGCGAACAAAAGTTCGCAAATGCGAACTCTCCAGCCTTAGCTTATTTTTCAAACTCCAGAAATTGGTCGGGGTTCGCAATTGCGAACCCATGTTCGCAAATGCGAACACAGAGACCTGTAAATCACGATTTCCAGCTTCATTCTTCACTTTTCACAACCCAAAAACACCCATTTGCGATTCTTCACGAACTCCCTCTTCTTCAAAACAATTGTAAGTCACTTTTTACTTAATTCTTTCAATTCCTAACAACCTTAAACATGTTTTTCAATAGAAATCAAAGGTTTTTATGGTAGAATTTCTTGTTTTTGGTAGAATATAGGGTTTTTCATGAATTAGGAAATTGGACCTCGAATTGAGGTCCGATTTTGAAACAAATCATATACTTGAACTCGTTGGGGGATGGTAACCGGATTTTGGTCCGAACCCCGAGTTCCGACCATGTGGGCCCGGGGTCGAAATTCACTATTTCGGGCAGAATATTGTAAAAGTTGAAATTGGCCTTATGAATTAGTTTGTTGAGTAGTATTGATGATATTAAATAAATTGTGTATAGATACGATTGGATTGGAGCCGAATTTGAAAGGAAAAGGCATTGCCACAGATTGAATTGTTCGTAACACATTTGAGGTAAGTGTTTGTTCTATCCTAGCTTAAAGAAATAGGAATTTAGTTATGTATAAATATTGTTGATGCAGAGATTATTGGCTAAATGCCGGTAATATATATATTTATGAATTGGGATTGTGTGGCGCGCCGACCACTTATATATTTATGAATTGGGACCGTGTGGCGCGCCGACCACTTATATATTTATGAATTGGGATCGTGCGGCGCGCCGACCACTTATATATTTATGAATTGGGATCGTTTGGTGCGCCGACCACTTATATATTTATGAACTAGGATCGTGTGGCGCGCCGACCACTTATATATTTATGAATTGGGATCGTGTGGCGCGCCGACCACTTATATATTTATGAATTGGGATCGTGTGGCGCGCCGACCACTTATATATTTATGAATTGGGATCGTGTGGCGCGCCGACCACTTATATAATAAGAAATGGGATCGTGTGGCACGCCGACCACAAAGTGATTTAAATCTTGGCATTGGCCATAGTTGCCGGTAGCCTTTTGATATAATTGGGAGCGGGTGGTACGCCTACCACAAGATATAATCTGTTGATATATTTGGGAGCGGGTAGTACGCCTACCAAAAGATATAATTACTGTAATAGTTGGGAGCGGGTGGTACGCCTACCACAAGATATGAACTGAAAAAGGAAATTGAGACATGAAAGTAAGATTTATTATGTTGACTAGATTATTCTGGATATCACGAGTTATTGACTGTTATTTCAGAGCAGAGTCTTTCCTTATAAATGTTTTTGTACATGTATATATATATTGCAACTGTACAGGTTTATGTGGGTGACTGGCCTTAGTCTCGTCACTATTTCGCTGGGATAGGCCAGGCACTTACCAGCACATGGGGTCGGTTGTGCTGATACTACACTCTGCGCTCTTTTTGCGCAGATACAGGTTACGGACAGCAGCAGCGGCAGTAGCGATTGTGGATATTCCGACTACTGAGACTACGAGGTAGCCTTGCAGGCGTCCGCGGGACCCGTTGTCTCTTCTATCTATGTATTTCATTCTGTTATCTCATGTATTCGAGATAAACAGTTATTAGTTGTTTCAGACAATTGTGTGTATTATTCTTAGAAGTTCGTGAGTATTGTGACACCAGTCTTAGGTAGTGTATCATGTTTGGGGTTTTCCTTATCATATTTGATAAGATTGACTAAGTCTTCCGCTAAGTTTAATTATTCTGTTGTGATTTATATGTTTTTAATTTTAAAGTCTTAATAAGAATTTGGTAATTAATAGCGGTGTAATTAATATTTGGCTTGCCTAGCTTCCACTAGTAGGCGCCATCATGACCCCCGATGGTGGGAAATCCGGGTCGTGACATAGAAAATCAATAAAATCGGGTCAAGTGAAGAAATTATATTCCATATTTTTTCTCACTTTTTCTTTGAATCGTCACCTTGTAGTTCACATCGTCTTACTATTGCAATTTGATATTTCATTCTCCGTTTACTTTGCCAAATACATACCGTCATCGTAGCTTTCACATACCAAACAAAAATTCTGGACACCAACTTGAACAAGTTGCTGAAGTATCGACTCAATTTGGTCAATCCTCTCATGGCATAATCAGATATCTTCATTTGCCCGTTTGAACTATAAAAGTTCAATCTTTGTGGCTAAAGCTTAATAAAACATTGGTATGTGAATGATTTATTTGTTTCTATATATTGTTGAAAGCCATCCGTATAAACTTTCCAGTGAACACCATCGTTCTCAATGGCATTGTTCGTTGGATTTTCTTATTTCCTGTTATCAGCCGTCTCAACACAAAAGAGATGAACACAAAAAATAAATATTAAATTCCTTAAGATTGTTGGTAATCTGTGTTCAAAATAAGAAAATCAGAGAAGTAAACAAACGTTAGTTCAATAAACAAAACGTAAAATAATAATTCCGAGCCCACAAGTTGCTTGTGTGTCCTTAAGGAATTTAATCCCCTCACTGTTGCCCAAGGTTTTGGATTAATTCCTCCCAGAATATAACGGAATAACTATTCTGCAACACTGGCAATCGAAACGACAGAATTTCAGCGAACTCAACAAACGGAGTAAATCACACTTGACATTTATGTTTTAAATAATGCAATAATATTAAAAGAGGGGAGAAATTTTCAGATTTTTCCATCTGATTTTTTATATCTAAAATATGAGGTCAAGCCTCTAAATTTATAGACAAATGAGGGTGAGATGAAGAGGTGCAATCCAAAAGGTGTCTCCTCCATTTCCCATTCACACCCTTTAAAAATACAACAGTATAAAATGATCAACCACTTATAGATTATTATCATTAACAATCTACAAATATTTATCCTAAATTGTATGCCTGTCAGCATGTAAGAGAAAATGATGCATGTTCTATGTTAAGTGAAGTGATAAAAAAAATATATCCTAGATTAATCGAATATAATTGAATTCTTAATTGATCCACTGATCAAGTATCCGGGCAAAGTACTAATAAGGTGACCGTGAATAAAAATTCAAGACTTGGTCGATTATACACATCTTAGAGCATCTAGTCACTCATTATATCGGAGCATCTAATCGCTTAAACTTAAGATTAATAATGCAGGTACATGATAAATAAAATATTAAAAATGTTCACTTAAACTTCAAGATTTATTTTCTATTTATTCACCAGTCAAGCATTCGAGCGAAGTAATGAACAATTGAGAATAAAGCATCAACGTTTGTCATATATATTTAAGTGTAAATTCTCGTAACTGAAATAAAATCATGCATTTTATTATAATATACTATATATACAAAATATAAAGTGTAAGTGATACAAAAGCACACGGATGATAAATATTATATATACTAATCGAGTGTAATTCATATATTCATTGTATCCAACATGCTATGATACACTTAGGAGTCGTTTGGTATGAGGTATAAGAAGGTGTAAGGGCGGTATACGAATTTAATACCACCTTAATACTCTGTTTGGTTAGCAAATCAGGTGTAACTTATCCCGGTATTAATTTTAATACTGGGATAACTTATACATCATAAAAGGTGGGGTAATTAACATCGGTATAACTTATACCTTCATTTTAGAAATTATTCAATTGTCATTCTTAATACAAAATACCAAATAATGAATATACAACAATCTCAACACAATTAATCTTAGCATAATTTATCTCATTATAACTTATACCGGTGTAACTTATACCGGTATAACTCATATTTCAATCAAACGACTCCTTATTGTGTTAGTAAATAGATTATAAAGTGTGTCATTGATATAATATTGGTAAAATTTAAGATGTAGTGCTTTATATAATTCTAATTATATATTATTTTGTTACATTGTTTAAACACAAAATCGATCGATATCGGATGTAAGTTCATTGAAACAATTTGATTAAGATACAAATTAAGCAAGAAAGCATATATTAAGTGTGCAAAATGCAAAGAACAATTTTTTTTGCTGTATGGTATAACTTTTGTTGATAAGTTCTTAGTAAAATATTATTATCAAAATTATTAGAAATTACTTTCCAAACAAATTCGGCCGGTATTTGTGAGGTCAAATGGTCAAACATTTTTTTAATATTACCCATCGAAGTATGTCGGTAATATGTTAATGAGACAACTTCAGACGGGTTTTTTCCTTATTTTTCTCTTTTCCCACTCCCTGTTCCATCTATCTCTACCTCTCGTCCTCAAATTTTGGCCAAATCCCGCTCAAAATCACGTCACCCACCCCCAAAATTGAAGCCCCTCCTCATTGCTGGTCCACTCCCCAGCCATCCATCATTGTTGTTCCACTCCCTGTCGTCCGCTGCCATTCCCCAGGCTACCACCACCAGCATCATTCTCCTCCCTCTATCATCACTGTCATTATCTTTCAAGGTTAGAAATTTGCCTTATTAGCTTTTTAATTTTAATTTTTATAATATAGTTTTATGTGATTTTTTAAGAATCTTGTCTAGGATTTATGTGTCTAAATAAGATTTTTGAACTAAATTGTGACTAAGAATTAACTATATTAGAATTAAGGTTAAATACATTGTAACTAAAATTGATTATGCATTAGTAGATGTATATAAATTATTTAAAACTTCATGCACACTCACATCCAGAAGAAGAAGGCACTGACTTATCCAAGTAGGTCGGTCGAGGACCGGACAGAGACTACCTATTTAAATTTTATAGCTACGATAAATTAAAATTAATGTTTATAATATTATAGAGTTAATAATTTTCTATCTTCTAAATAAAGGGTCGGTATAAGACTACTCTGCAGGAGTACAGTCAGAGTCAGTCACCCAATGAGCAGGGCGACCCACCTTCAATTTCATATGAAGAAGCGCAGAAGATTTGTTTGGATATTGTTGTTGGTCCTAAAACGAGGATAGCATACGGCCTTCCACAGGGATCATTTCAGCGCTAAAGGGCTGTAGTGTAAGGTATAGGGACTTCCGCACAAGGCGAGGCACTTGAGAGATCGACTCTCTCGGCTATGGGGAGAAGATCCTAAAGCTGTTATGTCACGACCCGAATTACCCACCATCGGGGTCATGATGGCGCCTACTAAATGGAAGCTAGGCAAGCCAAATATTAGTTACACCTCCATTAATTACCAATTTCTTATTAAGATTTATTATTAAAAACATATAAATTACAGCAGAATAATCAAAATTAGCGGAAAACTTAGTCAAATATGATAAAGACAACCCAAGCATGATACACTACCCAAGACTGGTGTCACAATACTCACGAACTTCTAAGAATAATACACATAATTGTCTGAAAGAAAATACAAGTTGTTTATCTCGATTACATGAGATAACGGAATGAAAAGCATAGATAGAAGAGACAACGGGTCCTGCAGACGCCTGCAAGGCTACCTCGTAGTCTCAGTAGTCGGAAAATCCACAAGTCGCTACTGCCGCTGCTGCTGTCCGTAACCTGTATCTGCGCAAAAAGAGTGCAGAGTGTAGTATCGACACAACCGACCCCATTTGCTGGTAAGTGCCTAGCCTATCCCGGCGAAGTAGTGACAAGGCTAAGGCCAGTCACCCACATAAACCTGTACAATTGCAATATACATATATATACAATACATTTATAAGGAAATACTCTACTCTGAAATAACAGTCAATAACTCACGATATCCAGAATAATCTAATCAACAGAATAAATCTTACTTTCATGTCTCAATTCCTCTCTTATTTCATATCTCGTGGTAGGCGTACCACCCGCTCCCAACTATCACAGTAATTATATCTTGTGGTAGGCGTACCACCCGCTCCCAAATATATCAATAGGCTACTGGCAACTATGTCCAATGCCAAGATTTAAATCACTTCGTGGTCGGCGTACCACACGATCCCATTTCTTATTATATAAGTTCGGCGCGCCACACGATCCCAATTCATAAATATATAAGTGGTCGGCGCGCCACACGATCCCAATTCATAAATATATATATATTACCGGCATTTAGCCAATAATCTCTATATCAACAATATTTATAATTACCGGTTTTAAACCAATAATTGATAATAATTTCAACAACTTATTCATAACTAAATTCCTATTCCTTCAAGCTAGGATAGAACAAACACTTACCTCGAAAGTTTACGAACGATTCAATCCGTAGCAATGCCTTTTCCTTTTGAATTTGACTCCAATCCAATCGTATCTATACACAATTGATTTAATATCATCAATTCTACTTAACAAACTAGTTCATATTGCTAAATATGATTTTTAAAACATTCTGCCCGAAATAGTAAAAATCGACCCGGGCCCACATAATCGAAACTCAAGTTTCGAACCAAAATAAGTTCACCCAATCTTCCATGAGTTCAAATATACAATTTGTTCTTAAGTTCGACTCCAAAACGAGGTCTAGATCGTAAATTCTTTGAAACCCTTATTAAACTTAATTCTCTAATTTTTCTACTCATTTACACATATTTAGGCTTAGGAATTCAAATAATATTGATGGAAAATGAAGAAAAAGAGTCAAGAATCACTTACCCAAGAAGTATGAAGAAGGATTGCTCAAGAATCGCCCAAGAAGCTGTGGAGAAGAGAGAGTTTTGTGAAAATGGGAAAAATCCCATAAGTGTTCTGTTTTGGGATTAAATTCACTGGGCAATAATTTCTTCATCGCGTTCGCGACACCCCGGCCGCGTTCGCGATGAAGAAACGATGTTACACATTGCGTTCGCATAGGGCCTGTCGCGAACACGAAGAGAAAATTCTTAGGGCTTACAATTTGGTCTACGCGTACGCGGGAACAGCCACGCGAACGCGTATAGGAAAGGGTTAGGTTCAAATTTAATACTACGCGATCGCGAGGAGCGGTACGCGAACGCGATGAAGGAAATGGTTGACCATCGCGAACGCGACTACCTGGACGCGAACGCGTTGAAGGAAATAAGTTGACCATCGTGAACGCGACCACCTGGACGCGAACGCGATGAAGAACTGCCTGCTGCAGATTTCTGCAGTTTTTCTTAAGTTCAAAAACACCCCTGAACCACCTCTGAAACACTCCCGAGCCCTCGGGGCTCCAAACCAAATATGCACACTAACTTAAAAACATCATACGAACTTGCTCGCGCGATCAAATCGCTAAAATAACATCAAAATCCATGAATTGAGCCTTAAAACTCAAGAATTCTTTTAAATTTTCATAACTTTCAAAATTTCCAATTTAAGGCCGAAACACGTCAAATGACGTCCGTTTTCAACCAAACTTTCCAGGAAGCGCTTAACCAATATATATGACCTGTACCGGGCGTCGGAACCAAAATACGAGCCCGATACAGTACTTTTTAATAAAAAATCAGTTTCTTTTTTCTTAAACATTTTCAGAAGACAATTTAATAGAAAAATTCTTTTACCGGGGTTCTAGACCTCGGATTTCAATTCCGGGCATACGCCCAAGTTCCATATTTTTCTACGGATTTTCGAAGACCGTCAAATCACGGATCCGGGTCCGTTTACCAAAAATGTTGACCAAAGTCAACCATATCAATATTAATATCAAAATTCTTCAACTTTTTTACATATTTCACATAATTCAACATAAATATTTTCCAGCTTTGTGCCCGGACTGTGCACACAAATCGAGGCAACTATAAATGAGGTTTTCAAGACCTCAAAAGCTCGGAATGATTAATAAAATAAGTGATGACCCTTTGGGTCGTCACAATCTCCACCTCTAAAACAACCGTTCGTCCTCGAACGGACAAAAGAAAGAAGTACCGAGTCAGGAAACAAGTGTGGGTAACGGCTCCGCATATCAGACTCGGACTCCCAGGTCGATGCCTCAGGAGGCTGACCTCTCCACTGAACACGCACAGAAGGATAACTCTTCGACCTCAACCGTCGAACCTGCCGGTCTAGAATGGCCACCGGCTCCTCCTCGTAAGATAGATCATTGTCCAATTGGACAGGTACTGAAGTCTAACACATGTGTGGGATCGCCGTGGTATCTCCGAAGCATAGATACGTGAAAAACTGGATGTATGGCTGATAAGCTAGGCGGCAAAGCTAATCTGTAAGTCACCCCTCCCACTCTGTCTAGAATCTCAAATGGACCAATATACCTAGGGCTGAGCTTGCCCTTCTTCCCGAACCTCATCACGCCCTTCATATGCGACACTCGGAGCAATACTCGTTTGCCAACCATGAAATCTACATCTCGAACCTTACGATCCGCATAAGTCTTCTGCCTGGACTGAGCTGAACGCAATCTCTCCTGAATAGTCTTGACCTTATCCAAGGCCTCCCGAACTAAGTCTGTACCTAACAACCGAGCCTCTCCCGGTTCAAACCATCCAACTGGTGATCGACATCGCCTACCATACAACGCCTCATACGGAGCCATCCGGATGCTAGATTGGTAACTGTTATTGTAGGCGAACTCTGCTAATGGTAGAAACTGGTCCCACGAGCCTCCGAAATCAATAACACAGGCTCGAATCATGTCCTCAAGAATCTGAATAGTTCTCTCGGACTGGCCATCCGTCTGAGGATAAAATGATGTACTCAACTGAACCTGGGTGCCTAACTCCTGCTGGACCGCTCTCCAGAACTGCGAGGTAAACTGCGTACCCCGATCAGAGATAATAGATACCGGCACTCCATGGAGACGAACAATCTCCCTAATGTAAACCTCCGCTAACCTCTCCGACGAGTAGGAGACGGATACTGGAATAAAGTGTGCTGACTTGGTCAGCCTATCAACAATGACCCAAATAGCATCAAATTTCCTCCGAGTCAAAGGAAGTCCAATAACGAAGTCCATAGTGATCCGCTCCCATTTCCACTCGGGAATTTCAATCCTCTGGAATACACCACCAGGTCTCTGGTGCTCATATTTCACCTGCCGACAATTTAGACACCGAGCGACATACGCAACGATATCTTTCTTCATTCTGCGCCACCAATAGTGCTGCCGTAAGTCCTGGTACATCTTCGCGGTGCCTGGGTGAATAGAATACCGCGAACTGTGGGCCTCTGCTAAGATTAACTCTCGAATCCCTTCGACATTGGGCACACAAACTCGACCCCGCAATTTCAATACCCCATCATCATCTAGATTTACCTGTGTGGCACCTCCCCGCTGTACCGTATCTCTCAACTCACGCAAATGAGGATCATCAAATTGCCTCTCACGGATACGCTCAAATAAGGAAGAACGAGCGACCGTGCAGGCTAACACCCTGCTAGGCTCAGAAATGTCTAATCTCACGAACCGGTTGGCCAATGCCTGGACATCTATAGCTAATGGTCTCTGACTGACCGGAATATATGCAAGACTACCCATGCTGGCAGACTTTCTACTCAATGCATCGGCCACCACATTGGCCTTACCCGGGTGATATAAAATAGTAACATCATAGTCTTTTAGCAACTCTAGCCACCTTCTCTGCCTCATATTCAACTTCTTTCTGCTTAAACAAATACTGAAGACTCTTATGATCGGTGTATACTTCACATGCTACACCATACAAATAATGCCTCCGGATCTTCAATGCGTGAATAATCGCCGCCAATTCTAGATCATGCACTGGATAGTTCTTCTCATGAATCTTTAATTGCCTCGAAGCATAGGCAATAACCTTGCCATCCTGCATTAACACTGCACCAAGCCCAATACGGGAAGCATCACAATAAACAGTATAAGGTCCCGTACCTGTGGGTAAAACCAATACCGGTGCTGTGGTCAAGGTTGTCTTGAGCTTTTGAAAGCTCGCCTCACATTCATCGGACCATTCAAATTGCACACCCTTCTGGGTCAATCTGGTCAGTAGGGTTGCAATAAATGAAAATCCTTCTACGAATCGGCGATAATAACCCGCTAACCCCAAGAAACTCCGAATATCTGTGGCTGATGTCGGTCTAGGCCAGTTCTTGACTGCCTCAATTTTCTTTGGATCAACTTGAATACCTGCTGCCATCACAATATGACCCAGGAATGCAACTGAACTTAACCAAAATTCACACTTTGAAAATTTTGCATATAGCTGGCTATCTCTCAGAGTCTGCAAGGCCACTCTGAGATGTTGCGCATGCTCCTCCCTGACTGCGGGAATATATTAATATGTCATCAATGAAGACTATTACAAACAAGTCTAAATAAGGCCGGAACACCCGATTCATTAATTCCATAAAAGCTGCTGGAGCATTTGTCAACCCAAAAGACATGACCGGAAATTCATAATGTCCATACCGAGTGCGGAACGCTGTCTTAGGGACATCAGATGCCCTAATCTTCAGCTGATGATAGCCAGATCTCAAATCTATCTTTGAAAATACCTTGGCACCCCGAAGCTGGTCAAATAAATCATCAATTCGCGGAAGTGGATATTTATTTTTGATAGTCACCTTGTTTAACTGTCGATAGTCAATGCACATTCTCATCGAACCATCTTTCTTCTTTACAAATAATACTGGTGCACCCCACGGCGAAACACCGGGTCTAATGAAACCCTTTTCAAGTAAATCCTGCAACTGTTCCTTCAATTCTTTTAACTCTGGCGGAGCCATACGGTATGGGGGAATGGAAATGGGCTGAGTGCCCGGAGCCAAATCAATGCAAAAATCAATGTCCCTATCGGGCGGCATACCTGGCAAGTCTGAAGGAAATACTTCAGGAAATTCGCGAACCACAGGCACAGAGTCAATAGAAGGAACCTCAGCACTAGCATCACGGACATAGGCCAAATAAGCCAAGCATCCCTTTCCAACCATACGTTGAGCTTTAACATAAGAAATAACATTACGGCTAGTATGACCCGAAATTCCTTTCCACTCTATACGAGGCGAATTCGGCAGGGCTAAAGTCACAGTCTTGGCATGGCAATCTAAAATAGCATGATACGGAGATAGCCAGTCCATGCCTAGTATAATATCAAAGTCCACCATATTTAGGAGTAATAAATCAGCACGAGTCTCGAGACCCTCAATTACTATAATACATGACCGATGAACTCGATCAACCACAATAGAATCGCCTACTGGTGTAGACACATGAACAGGAACACTCAGTGGATCACTGGGCTGAATCAAGTATGGTGCAAAATAGGAAGACACGTACGAATATGTAGACCCAGGGGTCAAATAATGCTGATGCCTTTCTATCACAAACCAAAATAATACCTGTAATGACGGCATCGGAAGACTCAGCCTCTGGTCTGGCGGGAAGTGCATAACATCGGGGCTGTGCCCCACCACCCTGAGCAGTATCTCTAGGACGATCAGCTGCTGGCTGGTCTCTACCTCTATCGGTCTGAGCTCCACCTCTATGACCTCTACCTCCATCTCTATGTCCTCTACCTCCGCCTCTAGCTGGCTGGGCAGGCTGTAAGGGAACTGGGGCCTGAATCATGGCACGAGAACCCTGCTGGTGAGATCTGTCAGAAGCTCGAGGGCAATACTTTGCAATGTGCCTAAGATCACCGCACTTAAAACAAGCCCTCGGCTGCTGAAAATAGCGAAGTGGTGGTGCACTGATAGGCTGCTGATCAGAGTAGCGTGGCTGAGAATTACGATCACCTGAAGCATCATGAGAAACCTGAAGAGCTGACTGATAAGGCCTAGGAGGATGGCCTCTATCATAAAAATCTCTATCTCCAGACGAGGTACCACTGAATCTACCCGAATTACGGGATCTCTTATCTGATCCATGTCTCGCTCCCTGTGACAGAGCCATCTCGATCCGGCGGGCTGCATTAGCCGCCTCCTGAAAAGTGATTTCAGTTCCTGCCTCCATAGCCATCTGTAGCCGAATTGGCTGATTGAAGCCATCAATAAACCTCCTCACCCTCTCCCGATCTGTGGGAAGTATGATAATAGCATGACGAGCAAGGTCTACGAACCTAGTCTCGTACTGCGTGACAGATATAGAACCCTGATGAAGACGCTCAAATTGTCTGCGCATAACCTCCCGCTGAGTTGCTGGAAGGAACTTCTCCAAGAATAATTCTGCAAACTGCTCCCAAGTCAAAGATGACGATCCCGCTGGCCTGGATAGACAATAATCTCTCCACCAAGTCTTGGCGGAACCGGATAACCGAAAAGTAGCAAAGTCCACACCATTAGTCTCCACAATACCCATAGTACGGAGAACTTCGTGGCAGCTGTATAGGAAATCCTGTGGATCCTCTGAAGGAGTGCCACTGAATGTGGTAGTGAAAAGCTTGGTAAACTTGTCCAATCTCCACAACGCGTCAGCAGACATGGATGCACCATCATTAGACGGAGTCGCAATAATAGGCCAAGCTGCCTCAACTGGCTGAATCACAGGAACCTGAGCCTGGGGAATCACTGGCTCCGGAGTGCGCGTAGCAGGAGTCTGATTACCTCCTCCAGCCTGAGAAGTGGCTGGTTCTACCAGTAATAAACCTGCTCTGATGATATTATCCATAAAACCTGCTATTCGGACCAAAGCATCCTGAAGATCCGGTGAAAACAAAGCTCCTCCTGGGACCTGAGCTGGGCCTACTGGAGCTGCTGGGGCTGGAACTTCCTCCTCGATATGAACCTGAGGTTCTGCCACTCGTGCTGCTGCTCGGGGCTGAGCTCCGCCCCTACCTTGTCCTCTAGGACGACCTCGACCTCGGCCTCTACCCCTAGCGGGAGCTGCCACTGCTGGGACCTCGGGCTGCTGGTCGGTAGATGAGGATGCACGTGTCCTTACCATCTGCGGAAGAACAGAGTAGAAGTTCAATTAACATTTAAAAGATCAAGTCGCACGACTGGAAAGAATAAAGGGAATATTTTCCTAACTCCGTAGCCTCTGGAGGATAAATACAGACGTCTCCGTACCGATCCTTCAGACTTTACTAAGGTTGTTCGTGAGTTGTGAGACCTATGCAACCTAGTGCTCTGATACCAACTTGTCACGACCCGAATTACCCACCATCGGGGTTATGATGGCGCCTACTAAATGGAAGTTAGGCAAGCCAAATATTAGTTACACCTCCATTAATTACCAATTTCTTATTAAGATTTATTATTAAAAACATATAAATTACAGCGGAATAATCAAAATTAGCGGAAAACTTAGTCAAATATGATAAAGACAACCCAAGCATGATACACTACCCAAGACTGGTGTCACAATACTCACGAACTTCTAAGAATAATACACATAATTGTCTGAAAGAAAATACAAGCTGTTTATCTCGATTACATGAGATAACAGAATGAAAAGCATAGATAGAAGAGACAACGGGTCCTGCGGACGCCTGCAAGGCTACCTCGTAGTCTCAGTAGTCGGAAAATCCACAAGTCGCTACTGCCGCCGCTGCTGTCCGTAACCTGTATCTGCGCAAAAAGAGCGCAGAGTGTAGTATCAGCACAACCGACCCCATGTGCTGGTAAGTGCCTGGCCTATCCCAGCGAACTAGTGACAAGGCTAAGGCAAGTCACCCACATAAACCTGTACAGTTGCAATATACATATATATACAATACATTTATAAGGAAATACTCTACTCTGAAATAACAGTCAATAACTCACGATATCCAGAATAATCTAAACAACAGAATAAATCTTACTTTCATGTCTCAATTCCTCTCTTATTTCATATCTCGTGGTAGGCGTACCACCCGCTCCCAACTATCACAGTAATTATATCTTGTGGTAGGCGTACCACCCGCTCCCAAATATATCAATAGGCTACCGACAACTATGGCCAATGCCAAGATTTAAATCACTTCGTGGTCGGCGTACCACACGATCCCATTTCTTATTATATAAGTGGTCGGCGCGCCACACGATCCCAATTCATAAATATATAAGTGGTCGGCGCGCCACACGATCCCAATTCATAAATATATATATATTACCGGCATTTAGCCAATAATCTCTATATCAACAATATTTATAATTACCGATTTTAAACCAATAATTGATAATAATTTCAACAACTTATTCATAACTAAATTCCTATTCCTTCAAGCTAGGATAGAACAAACACTTACCTCGAAAGTTTACGAACGATTCAATCCGTAGCAATGCCTTTTCCTTTTGAATTTGACTCCAATCCAATCGTATCTATACACAATTGATTTAATATCATCAATTCTACTTAACAAACTAGTTCATATTGCTAAATATGGTTTTTACAACATTCTGCCTGAATAGTAAAAATCGACCCCGAGCCCACATAATCGAAACTCAAGTTTCGAACCAAAATAAGTTCACCCAATCTTCCATGAGTTCAAATATACAATTTGTTCTTAAGTTCGACTCCAAAACGAGGTCTAGATCGCAAATTCTTTGAAACCCTTATTAAACTTAATTCTCTAATTTTTCTACTCATTTACACATGTTTAGGCTTAGGAATTCAAATAATATTGATGGAAAATGAAGAAAAAGAGTTAAGAATCACTTACCCAAGAAGTATGAAGAAGGATTGCTCAAGAATCGCCCAAGAAGTTGTGGAGAAGAGAGGTTTTTGTGAAAATGGGATAAAATCCCGTAAGTGTTCTGTTTTGGGATTAAATTCACTGGGCAATAATTTCTTCATCGCGTTCGTGACACCCCGGTCTCATTCGCGATGAAGAAACGATGTTACACATTGCGTTCGCATAGGGCCTGTCGTGAACGCGAAGAGAAAATTCTGAGGGCTTACAATTTGGTCTACGCGTACGCGGGAACAGCCACGCGAACGCGTATAGGAAAGGGTTGGGTTCAAATTTAATACTACGCGATCGCGAGGAGCGGTACGCGAACGCGATGAAGGAAATGGTTGACCATCGCGAACGCGACTACCTGGACGCGAACGCGTTGAAGGAAATAAGTTGACCATCGCGAACGCGACCACCTGGACGCGAACGCGATGAAGAATTGCATGCTGCAGATTTCTGCAGTTTTTCTTAAGTTCAAAAACACCCCGAACCACCTCCGAAAGAGCCCTCGGGGCTCCAAACCAAATATGCACACTAACTTAAAAACATCATACGAACTTGCTCGCGCGATCAAATCGCTAAAATAACATCAAAATCCATGAATTGAGCCTTAAAACTCAAGAATTCTTTCAAATTTTCATAACTTTCAAAATTTCCAATTTAAGGCCGAAACACGTCAAACGACGTCCGTTTTCAACCAAACTTTCCAGGAAGCATTTAACCAATATATATGACCTGTACCGGGCATCGGAACCAAAATACGAGCCCGATACCAGTACTTTTTAATAAAAAATCAGTTTCTTTTTCCTTAAACATTTTCAGAAAACAATTTAACAGAAAAATTCTTTTACCGGGGTTCTAGACCTCGGATTTCAATTCCGGGCATACGCCCAAGTTCCATATTTTACTACGGATTTTTCTGAGACCGTCAAATCACGGATCCGGGTCCGTTTACCAAAAATGTTGACCAAAGTCAACCATATCAATATTAATATCAAAATTCTTCAACTTTTTCACATATTTCACATATTTCAACATAAATATTTTCCAGCTTTGTGCCCGGTCTGTGCACGCAAATTGACGCAACTATAAATGAGGTTTTCAAGACCTCAAAAGCTCGGAATGATTAATAAAACAAGTGATGACCCTTTGGGTCGTCACATGTTAGCAGAGCTTGAAGTGGCAAAGCCCATAGAAGAAAAGAGAGATAGAATAATTTAATAGCCTTCAAGGTTAGATAGAAAGGAGAGATCAACAATTGAATATCATTCAAGGTGAGCTGGACAATCTTCTTGTTGTTTAGTTTTTTAATATATTTAATTAATATATTAAATACTTAAAAGAGGGTAAATGAGAAATAGATGAAAATAAAATTTTTGAGTGAAATTTCAAGTTCCCCTCCATGGTAAATGGCCATTGTCCCATATCGGAAGAGGAAGAGGTTTTTTATGGGTATATAAGCAATTGCTATTCTTCTAGCTCTTAAAGAGTTGAGAAGAAAGAAAGCATCACGTTATCGTAGTCGTCGCTTGCTCGGCTCAGCTTCGACTTTGGCTCAGCTTCGGCTACAGCTACAGCTTCGGCTTCGGATTCAGATTTGAATTTGGATTTGAATTTTGATATGGATTTGGTCAAATGTTCTATTGATTGATTAAATTTTTGGACCAAATTTATTTGTTAATAGTAAAATATTAACAGAAATGTTATTACATATTTGTTTTAATAACATAATATTAATATTAAATAAATATTAATATTAAATCTAAATTTTAGTTTTCTATTTTTGTAATAGAAAATTAACTACCCATTAATTTTTTCTCTTTATTTTCCCCTTTATTGTTGAGTAAATAGCCATTTATGCAATAACATTTATACTGTGGCAGTTTTGTAGCAACAGCCATTATGAAGAGTTGCACCTCTTCAGATTTTAGCCCAATTTTTGGTTATAAATACAACACTATTCTGCTCAGAATTTACTACGAATTTTCTAAGTTTCTCCTCCTTTCTTCTGCATATTTTTACTACAAAGAAAGCAAAAAGTAAGTGTGATTTGTTACCGAACTTTGTATTCGCTGAAACACTGGGGTTTGAAGTACCACTACACCAGTGTGTAATTCGTTCTATCCTTGGTGAAAATAATCCATAACCTTGGGTACTAGGAGGGGATTAAATTCCTTAAGGAAACACTGTGAATTCAGTGGGCTCGAATTAATTTTTTTTTTCATTTCTGTTTATGCACATTTTTGTTTGTATTTCCAGAATTATTTTACAAATACAGTCTACTAACAAGCTTAAGGAATTTAAAATATTTCTGTATTTGTTCTTACTGTTTCTCGAAGAGTACAACCTTTGTGATTTTATACTCTATTAAAATCTACATGATTTTAACAGTTGTATCATTCTTTTACAGAAATGACTAATGAGAATGAGAATAAAGATGTTCCAATGGTGATTGCTAATGCCTCAACAAGCCGAATGAATCAGGCAGCAATGGCATTGGCGGAGCAACCCAAAAAATTTTTCGGGATTGATTTCAAGCGTTGGCAACAAAAGATGTTCTTCTATTTGACTACTCTAAGTCTCCAGAAGTTCATCAAGGAAGATATTCCTGTGTTGTGCGATGAAACTCTAGAAATAACGCTTTCTCGTGATTGAGGCGTGGAAGCATTCAGATTTTTATGCAAGAATTGAATTCTAAGCAGGCTGGAAGATGCTTTGTATAACGTCTACAGTGGCATAGAAATGTCAAAGAAACCGTGGACTGCGCTTGAAAAGAAATACAAAATTGAAGATGCCGGGTTGAAAAAGTTTGTTGCTGCAAAGTTTTTGGACTACAAAGTGGTAGATAGCAAATCTGTTATTACCCAAGTCCAGGAATTGCAAGTGATTATTCACGATCTCCTTGCTGAAGGTATAAATCAAATGAATATTGATGTTGAAAGTAGTAATCTTAGTATTTTTACTAATGAAAATTTCATTGAAGGTCTTATTATCAACGAAGCATTCCAAGTAGCATCAATGATTGAGAAGTTGCCTCCTTTGTGGAAGGACTTCAAAAACTACTTGAAACACAAACGCAAGGAGATGTCCCTTGAAGATCTCATTGTTTGGTTGAGAATCGAAGAGGACAATAAAGCTGCTGAAAACAGAGGCCGTGGAAACTCAACAATAATGGGAGCATATATTGTTGAAGAGAACAAAAGGGGCAGAAGGCTTCTGGACCGAAATACAACCTAAGAAATAAGCGGTTCAGTGGAAACTGCTACAACTGTGAAAAAATCGGACACAAGTCTACGGAGTGTCGTGCTCCGAAGAACGACAAGAAGAAGGGTCAAGGAAATGGTTGAAAAACATGATGATGTTGATAACTTATGTGTCGTGCTTTTCGAATGCAACTTGGTGGGCAATCCTAAAGAGTGGTGGATTGATTCTGGAGTCACTCACCATGTTTGTGCTGTTAGAGAAGCGTTTGCTACTTATGCTCCTGTTGGACCCGATGAGACGATTTCTATGGGAAATGCTTCAAAGGCTAAGATTGAACGATGTGGAAAGATATTTCTCAAAATGACTTCCGGCGAAGTGGTGACTTTGAACAACGTCCTTCATGTTCCCGAGATTAGGAAGAATTTGGTCTCTACTGAACTTCTTGTTAAGAATGGTTTTAAATGTATTTTTGTTTTCGATAAGGTTGTAATAAGTAAGAATGAAATGTTTGTAGGAAAAGGTTACCTCACTGAGGGCCGTTTCAAACTTAATGTAATGGTGGTTGAAAATAATAATAAAATTTCAGCTTCGTCTTACGTACTTGAGTCAAATGAATTATGGCATATACGTTTGGGTCATGCCAATTATAAAATCTTACAGAAAATGATTAATTTGGAAGTATTGCCTAAATTTGAATGTGACAAATAAAAATGTCATGTATGTGTGGAATCTAAGTATGTTAAACATCCTTATAAGTCGGTTGAAAGGAACTCAAATCCTTTAGACTTAATTCACACAGATATCTGTGACATGAAGTCAATACCATCTTGCGATGGAAAGAAGTATTTCATAATTTTTATTGACGATAGACTCTATATTGCTATGTTTACTTACTTAATAGTAAAGATGAAGCAATAGACACATTCAAGCAATACAAAAAGGAAGTTGAAACATAACTTAACAAGAAAATCATAATGATAAGAAGTGATAGAGGTGGTGAATATGAATCTCCGTTAGAACAAATATGTTTAGAATATGAAATTATTCATCAAACAACGACCCCTTACACTCCCCAATCCAATGAGATTGTAGAAAGAAAGAATCGTTCATTAAAGGGGATGATGAACGCATTATTCATAAGTTTTGATTTGCCACAGAACTTGTGGTGGAAAGTCGTTCTTACGGCTAACTGAATATTAAATCGAGTACCCCATAGCAAAACACAATCCATTCCATATGAAAAATGGAAAGAATGGAAACCCAACTTGAATTATTTTAAAGTGTGGGGGTGTTTGGCAAAAGTGCAAGTTCCTCAACCCAAAAGGGTAAAAATAGGACCGAAAACCATTGATTGTGTTTTCATAGGATATGCAACTAATAGTAAAGCATATCGATTTCTGGTTCATAAATCAGAAAATCCCGACATTCATAATAATACGGTTATAGAATCAGATAATGCTGAGTTCTTTGAAAATATATATCCGTATAAAAAGGAATGTGAGTTGATTAGCGAAGGATCTAAACGACCTCGGGAAGAAGTAGAAGAAAGTACACTTAACCAGGAGGATCCAAAGCGTAGTAAATGTCAAAGAACATCAACTTCATTTGGATCAGATTTTGTGACTTTCTTATTGGGAAATGAGCCTCAAACATTTAAAGAAGATATGTCTTCTTCGGAATCAATGTTATGGAAAAAGGTAGTCAATAGTGAAATAGAATCCATATTGAACAACCATACATGGGAATTGGTTGTTCTTCCCCCTGGAAATAAACTGTTGGGTTCTAAATGGACCTTTAAGAGGAAAATGAAAGATGATGGCACTATTGACAAATATAAGGCAGGACTCGTGGTCAAAGGGTATAGACAACGAGAAGGTCTTGATTATTGTGATACATACTCTCCGGTTATAAGAATTATATCCATACGAACATTAGTAGCATTAGTTGCAGTTTATGGTCTTGAAATTCATCAAATGGATATTAAGACGGCTTTCTTAAATGGAGAGTTGGAGGAAGAAATCTACATGGAACAACCAGAAGGGTTTGTGGTTCCAAGTAATAAAGAAAAGAAGGTGTGTAGACTTGTTAAGTCCCTTTATGGATTAATACAAGCACCCAAATAATGTCATGCGAAATTTGACCAAACAATATTGTCAAATGAGTTTAAGATAAATGAATGTGATAAATGTGTGTAAATTAAAAATGTTCCAAATCACATAGTCATTATTTTCTTATATGTGGATGCTCATAATGAGTAATGACATTGCAGATATAAATGCTACTAAGTGTATGCTAACTAGCAAGTTTGATGTGAAAGACTTGGGAAGTGCTGATTTAATTCTGGGAATTAAGATCCATAAGACTTCTCAAGGTCTGACGTTGTCACAATTTTATTATATCAAGTTAGTACTTGAAAAATTCAAGCACTTGGGCTTTAAATTTGCAAAGACTCCAATTGATGTAAATCTTGCTTTAGCAAAGAACAAAGGCCAAAGCATATCACAATTGGATTATGCTCGTGTGTTGGGTTGCTTAATGTACATCATGAATTGTACATGACCAGATATATCTTGTGACATAAGTAAATTGAGTCGATATACGAGCAATCTAGGTCAATCTCATTGGATGGCCATGAAACGAGCTTTGGGGTACTTAGTACATACCCAGGACTTTGCTTTACACTACTGTAAATATTCTGCGGTCATAGAGGGGTACTGTGATGAAAATTGGATTACCGGATCAACTAATTTGAAGTTCACAAGTGGATATGTATTCACCATTGGTGGAGGAGCGGTATCTTGAAAGTCATCCAAACAAACTTCTATTGCCCGCTCTACAATGGAGGTTGAGTTCATAGCCTTGGATAAAGTCAGTGAAGAAGCTGAATGGCTCCGGAATTTCTTGGAAGATATTTTATTTTGGCTCAAACCTTTGGCACCAATATGCATACACTGTGATAGTCAAGCGGCAATTAGAAGGGCTGGGAGCGTTATTTATAACGGTAAATCTCATCATATACGATGAAGACATAAAACCGTTAGACAATTACTCTCTAGAGTAATTATCACGATTGATTATGTAAAGTAAAGTGATAATGTAGCGGATCCACTTACAAAAGGCCTAACTAGAGATGTAGTTGAGAAATCATCAAAGGGAATGAGACTGTGGCCGAGAACAAGTCATAGTGGGCGGTAACTCTACCTAGAAGATTGGAGATCCCAAGATCTAGGTTCAAGGGGATCAAACAAAGGCATTTATGACGGTTCAACATGGTCAAATAAACTTCTGGTCTATTCTCGTATAAGACAATGTTCAGTACCAAGGATAAAACATTTAGGCTTTTTAATGATTTCTAAATTTGATACGGGGTATATCAAATAGTGTATCTACGAGATGACACGTTTAGGAGTTACCTGTGTAAGTGTGAAGTGTTAACCGCTTCAAGGAGAATTTAGTAAGGCCAATTCTCTACGCACTTCTAAAACCATGCGGTGTTTGTGGCTGAAACGAACACAACAACGAGAACCAAAGACGGTTAAGGGTTGGTTGTGTGACTTGTGGTTGTCTAGGTATACACCAAAGTTCGACGGTTCAAAGATATCAAATCTACTGATTGATCGAGTATATCCGACATAAGTTCACTACGGAAAGTTCAAAGGGAAACCTACTTATCCAGATGCAATTAATCCTTACTTGCGAATCACACAGTTTTTCATGCATACTTCCGTGATATATCCATCCCCCATTCATGTGGGGGATTGTTGGGTTTTTTTAATATATTTAATTAATATATTAAATACTTAAAAGAGGGTGAATGGGAAATGGAGGGAAATGAAATTTTTTGAGTGAAATTTCAAGTCCCCCATCCTTGGTAAATGGGCATTGTCTCATATTGGAAGAGGGAGATTTTTTATGGGTATATAAGCAATTGCTCTTCTTCTAAGCCCTCAAAGAGTTGAGAAGAAAGAAAGTCTCGCGCCATCGTCGTCGCCGTCGCTCGCTCGGCTTCGGCTTTGGCTTCAGATTCGAATTCGGATACGGATTCGGATTTTGATTTGGTCAAATGATCAATTGATTGATTAAATTTTTGGACCAAATTTATTTGTTAATAGTAAAATATTAACAGAAATGTTATTAAATATTTATTTTAATAATAGAATATTATTATTAAATAAATATTAATATTAAATCCAAATTTCAGTTTTCTATTTTTCTAACAGAAAATTAACTACCCATCAATTTTTCCTCTTTATTTTTGAGTAAATAGCAATTTATGCAATGGCATTATTTTGTGGCAATTTTGCAGAAACAGCCGTTTGGAAGAGTTGCACCTCTTCAGATTTCAGCTTAACTTTTGGCTATAAATACAACATTATTCTGCTCAGAATTTACTACGAATTTTCTGAGTTTCTCCTCCTTTCTTCTGCATATTTTCACTACAAAGAAAGTAAAAAGTAAGTGTGATTTGCTACCGAACTTTGTGTTCACTGAAACACTGAGGTTTGAAGTACCACTACACCAGTGTGTAATTCGTTCTATCCTTGGAGGAAATAATTCATAACCTTGGGTACTAGGAGGGGATTAAAATCCTTAAGGAAACACTGTGAATTCAGTGGGCTCAAATTATTATTTTTTTATTTCTGTTTATGCACATTTTTGTTTGTATTTCCAAAATTATTTTACAGATACAGTCTACTAACACCTGCTAGTGGGGCTTTCCCGATTCCCGATCTCGTAAGTCTTTCCCAGATGCTACTCATTCAAACCGTTCCAACAATGAAGTTTCTAGTAGCAGAGATGATGCAATACAAAACACTTTTTGAATGGCATGTATTGCTAAATGAAGTCTTGAAGTTGTGAATATTTAGTTGGAATTATTTTGAATGGTATTTATATTGTTGATACTATTTTTTGAATATTTGTATTCTTTTTGATTAATTGTTGTTGTTGTTGGTATTGTTATAGTTGAATTGTGGTTGAACGGAGGCAATGTAATGTTGCCATTATAGGATATTTGATGGTTACCATTGGAAAGTGGAGTAGATTGAAAGCAACGATATTCTGCCAGGTTTTTTCTTTCAGAAAACCGACTGCTTTCGGACCGAATTCGGTCAGTGATTTCAATGTGCAATCTGCAGGAATAATGAAATATCGATCAAAATCGGTTAGAAATTACCTTTTTAATTATTTATATTTTACTAATTCTGACTAATATTGATCCGTATATTAAAATTTTTAAGTAAATGTAAAATTATCTTATTATACAATTTCGACAAACACCGGTCACTATTGTAATAAATAATTAAAAATTATTTTAAAAAATACCGACCAAAGTCAGTTGGTATATTTAATTTTATAAGAAAATGTGTCAGATAAAGTGGTCAATTCTTAGTTGAACACATCGACCGATTTGGGTAGGAAATTACGATCGAAGGTGGTCGCTTCTTTTTACCGATCAACCTTATTTCGACGAATTAAAATCAGTCAGAAATCGGCCGATTTTTCAACATTTTCGACAAGAAAAGTTCAATTTTCTTGGATGATTTTGGCAGTTTTTAGTAGTGAAAGTTATGTGTAGCCAAGAATAGTCATTTTTTGAACATCATTCATCGAAAAATTATATTATGCATAAGATAAAATATCAGTACTTATTATTGGTTAAAAAATAAACTTCGAATACTCTTGTACAACCTGATAGAAAAAAAAGTTCAAAATTTAAAAGCTCTTATTGAATTTTCTCTTAATTTCCATCTCCATTTGTGCAAGGTGGACCTTTAAGTTATAAGAATCAATAAACGCCAAAAGCGTAAAATATAATAAATGAATTTACCAGAAAAGGAATCTTGACGATAATGAGTACGGGGACATATAATTGAAAGACTGACGAAGACATTCATTCTTCTTGATATGCTACATCGATTTGAGAATCTAATTTATTCAAGTATAATTATATTTATATGCATGTCATGTCCTTTAGGGGGTCCTTTCAAACACTAGAAAACAATTAATTCTGCAATCCAGCTTTGTTATTTATTGATTTTATCATTATTGTTTTGTAACTCTTCACATTCAAACAAATCTCTCAAACACCATGTTTTTTTCAGATCCAAGACATATGATATTATTGCACCTGCACCAACTTGGCCCTTCACTTAATTTACTCTCTACCATCTTCTTTTTATTTAAGGCTTGGTTGGAAACTATGTTATGAAACACGAGGTCATGTTTGGATTTTAAAAATAAAATTTGAACTAGCCTTGTCGTTTGAAGTTTAGCGCATTCATTAATTAAACCATTTGATAAACATATTAATGAGCAAGGGTATTTGACAAATTAATAACCATTCTGTGTTTGATATTTACTGATTCAAGTGATCCGAGTAAGACCTATTAAAAGGGAAAGCATTCCATACCATAATTTTTCATTTCACATGGCTCAAACCCTACACTACTAGTTAAGGTTGAGGAAATCTTATGACCTGTTTGGCCATAGATTTTTCCAAAATATTATTGGAGCTTTTATGAAAAATACATGTTTGGCCTTATATTTTAATTATCTACATTTTGGTAAATTTCCAAAACTCAAAACTCAAATCCCAAAATCAATTTAATAGCTAATTTTTATCCAAAATATCACTATATTATTTTTAAAAAATTGCCCCAAACTTTTGTATTTTATAAAATAGCCCATCATTTATTAGTTTGTAACAATGCTGCTTTGTCTTCTTGGTCATCTAATAGTGTATTATGAAGTTCATTATAAAAATGATAATTTTGTACCAAATTTATTTATGTTCAGGACTATGATTTGCGATAATATAATGAAGGTACTGTTAGGTTTATGATACTTTTTAGAACTTGTGGGTATAAGTCATGTTTCATATTTTTTTCAAAAAAAGAAAAGTGAAATAGGTTTTTAGAACGTATGTCCAAACATATTTTCATCTTCAACCCAAACTTTACCCAAATCTGCTTTTTCAAAATAAATTTAGATATATATGGCCAAATGCTAGGTTACTCATTCCAACACAATTGGTTGCGGTCTCCATTCCTTTATCTCTTACTTAAACGTCTCACTTTATTAGCACTCGACTAACCGGAGCTATGGTGGTGATGGATATAAAAAAGGAATTTTTACACCTTATAGAAAACCCTAGTACCCTATTTATCAATAATAAATACCATTTTAAAATATTACATTCTATAAATACATTTTATTCTTTATAGCAAAAAATCTAAATATAGTTCCATCCTACAATTAAGGCACCATATATGCCAACTATTATTTTTCCTAAACCCTTTACTCCATTGCCAAAACTGTGGTGGCCTTTCTTCCTCCAACACAACCCACATACATGGCATCATTACCACCATTTCTACTTTCATCTCCAACCAAACCCTCTTTCAGAAAGTCCTATTTCTCTTGTCGCACATGAATACAGATTCTTATACAAATTTTATATATATAGAATACAAATATAGATGGACGTAAGAAGATATTAGTCAGTTATATTCAACTGTATTTTGTATTAGTTAGTTATATTTAAATGTATTATCAATATGTATTCAGTTGTATTTTGGTGTATTAAATTTACAAAAAGTGCTACTGACCTGTATTCTTTTAAAAAATGCAGTTGTATTTTTTTGGTTCTTCCTTCTTCTCATGTTTTCTTGTTCAATTCTTTGACCAGAATACAGATTAATTTTTAATCTTATAGTTCTTTAAGTTAAATTAGGATACTAACATGTGATTTGATTTCCTTCCGTTTTTAACAAATAAACGTTCACTTAAATTGTGCAAAGCGTTACTGTATTCAACAAAAATTGCGCTTGAATACATGTAAATACAGAAGCCAATTAGCTGGAGTTCCCATTTTTTCGCCTCTTTTTTTTCTTGTATTCAAGAATACAACACTTTAAATACATGAAATACATTGTATAAAAATATAAAAGGTATCTATAAAACGTAATATAACAAAAGATATCTATAAATAATTAATTAGGATTAAAAGATGGTGCTATATAAAAAATTCTCTATAAAAAAAGGTACATGAAAATTAACTTCTTGTGTTTCCAACTAAAATGACAAATATTTTGAGATAAATTCAATTTGCTAAAATATCTAGTATTTGGGCCCGGAGGAGTAATGTTGCGCAGGTTGAGCAATATAATTGGACGTAATTTTCTATTGGTGAAAGAACGAAAGTTATGTTAGGGCGGAAATTGTGTATTTCTGCAACCAGTAAATCTCACCCTTTATATTATATTAAGTCTTTTTATCACCTATAGAATAGGTTAATACCCTATTTATAACACATAAATATCTTTTTAAGATTTTACATAATAGAATAACCTTTTTTATTTTGTAGCAAAAAATTTAAATTTAATACTTTCCTATATTTAAGCCTTATTAGATGGTACAAAATATTTTTCTCTCACCAATTTATGGTGTAACTCCCATTTTTGTGAAATAACGCCGCTTAATACAGCTTAATACACCTAAATACATATTCACCTTCCCATGATTTGCGTTGAAACGTTACTTTTTTCCCGCTTAATACAACTTAATACACCTAAATACATATCATGATTTAAAGGAATCCCTGTTTGTGCGGCGTCATTTCATGTTGTATTATTGAATACAATTCATTTAATACACTATATGCATCATAAAATAACGTAAAACATATCTATATCACGTAATATAGGGAAGAGTTTCTATTTATTGCTAATTAGGTCTTAATGAATGTCTTTTGTGAAACATTCTCTTTTTTTAAATGTTCTTAGCAGAGGGCGCCCTGTAGTGCCAACTCGAAAAAGGAATTTTTACCTCCTCTAATAAAAATTGTTACTTTATTTATTTTAAATAAATATCCTTTTAAAAAATTATATTTTACAACTACCTTTTAATTTTTATAGCCAAATATCTATTTATGGTCACCTCATACCCTTAAGCCATAAAATATGCTTTGTATTCTAGACCGGCAGGTTGGTCAATTGAGATCAAAGAGTTATCCGTCGGTTCGTGTTCAGTGGTGTCACGACCCTAGTTCACCAATTGTGAACACGTCATGACGGCATCTAGTCTTCACGACCAAGTAAACCTAACACCTTGCGGAAACAATATCAATTTTGAAAATATATAATCAAAAGTAATTAACGGAAATAATGTACATAGTTGCCTCCTGGCACATACACTTCAACACTTAACATTCTGAAACTATCCCAAAGACCCGGAAACTCACAGGCAACACACGCTAAGAAAAATCATAAGATACTGATCTAATATTTGGAAAGTCTACAACAACTGAATGCATGAATGGGTGTGAGCACGTGATTTTTGCCTCACACGATTTACTCTTAAAAAATTTTAAAATAAAACACTTCTGTGTTGTTTGCTATTTTTGTGGATTTTGTGTTACTTTTCTCTTATTGTTTGCGTTTGTGCATCCGTGTTTAAACAAATAAAAAAAAATATACAAAAATATACTGCATTTGTATATGGAATTCAAGTTTGCGATTAAGAGTAATTAAATTTGTTTTACGAAAATAAAAAATAACAAAAATATGTATCTTTTGCATTTTTTGCCATTTAGTGTCCAATTGTGTGATTTTATTTTTTTAGGTGCTTTGATTGTGTGTGCGATAGTTATTATTAAGAATTAATTTGTATTTGTAAAGATAATTTTTGGTTTTTAATTTAATCTAGTATTTTGATTCTTAAATTAGGAATTAATTTGCAAGAGAAAAGAGAGAAAGAATTGGAGAAAGTGGACTGGGCTAGTCCAAAGCCGGCCAATACCAGGCCCAAGGAACCCAAGCCCAAAAGAAAACCAACCCGTTAATCCCCTTACCCGCCCGTTTGGTCCAAGGTTAATCACAACCGTTGGATCCTTGTGATCCAACGGTCCTAATTTAACTACTAATTTAATCCAACCAAAATACCCCAATACCCAAAAACCGTATCCATTCAGACCCTTTCCCTATCACCCCTTTCTCTGAAGACACCCTAGATCCCCAAGAACCCTAGCGCCGCCTTCACACCCCATCGCCGGAAAGCCGGCGGCAACAACGCCGTCGGCCGTGAAAACAACACCCTAAATCCCCCGTCCTCCCCTGAACATGAATCCCTTACCCCTCCACCTCAAATCAACACGCACCATCTCGGATCTTCATTTGAAGATTCGAGCAAAACCGGAATTTATCCCAATTGAGCCCAAAATGATACCACACCCTCACCTCGCCTCCCTCATACCCCTACCAACCTTAGTTTCGTTCAAATCTAGCCGGAAACCATGAAGCCCCAAAAATCCGAGCTAAGAACCCTAAAATTGATTTGGAATTTCCTTCGCCGGACGTTATCAAATTGAGGTCTAATAGACCTTAATTGATATGTTTTCACTTAGAAAACATCTCAATTAAGGTCCTTTCGACCTCGAATGAACGAGACCCAAGTCGGCCGAGTCTCCAATTCTTTTGTTTCAAGGTATTTCTTTTTTCTTCTCTATTTTTGTTTAATTATACTCGTCGCTTTAGTAGTTTTTCGTTTGTTATTGATTTTTGTTGTGATTTCATCAATTCTCTGTTTTTCTTCATCTCTTGGGACCGTTTTATTTGGTCGATTTGTTGTTTCCGATTGATTGCTATGAATGATGTTGCTATAAAATAAGAACTCGATTCGATATTTCGTCGAATAGACAATTCTTCATTTTGGACTGTTCTAGCCGAGAATTTGCTTGATTCACTATTTTTTGAGATTGATTATCGTAATTGATTGATTGTTGTTTGTTGATAAGTGTGTGTATTCGAGTCGATTATTGAAGCCGAATGACATTCTTGCTTCTTTCATTTTTTCTTTTTCTCTCTCGGCCTAGTTGCTAAATAAATGAAAATTTGTTCATCGATTGGGTGTTATTGATTGTGTTTGTTGTAATCGACTATACGAATGTCGTCGATTAGATTCGTAGGTTCGTTTGTTAGAACACTAGAGTTACAAATCCGGCATTGGCCGAGATTCATTGATTCACTGTTGAATTGAATTAGGTTTGTTTGGTTGATTTTAGTTTATGAGTTAACTGCTGATAGTTGTTTTAGTTTAGAATTTGAAAGCCAACAACTAGGCAACTAAGAGTGCACTGCACATGGTTTAAATTGTTGGAACTACTGGACAGCAGCATATTCCATTTAGTTTTGCCCTTGTTTGTTTGTTTAATTGTATAAAGCTCACCTTTAGACAAAATCAGGTTGGAATAATCAGAGATATCAGTACTTCTAGCTTTGTTAAGTGTTTTAAAAGCTGGAAATGATAGCTCACATGGAAAGAATGATTCAAAAGTTAAAGGTACCCATGTGTTTTGTTAGGAAAAGCATTGAATCTGAAGTGTAAAGTTCTGTAAGGTTTAGCTATAAAACTGGCAGTACACACACTCACTAAGGAACAGAAAAACAGACAGTGATATACTCTATATACTCTCTGATAATACTCTCTGATTGAAAACAACAGTGAACACACAAACACAGTGATATACTCTTCTGATACACACACTGTTTTCACACACACACTGTTTTCACACATACTGTTTTCATACACAAACACAGTGATATACTCTTCTGATACACACACTGTTTTCACACACACACACAGTGATACACTCTCTGAAAATACTCTCTGATAGTGAACACACACAGACATTGAGACATACTGGAATATACATTCGCACATAGAGAAACTCACTGGCAGAACATACACACACACTTTTGTGACGACCCAAAGGGTCATCACTTGTTTATTTAATCATTCCGAGCTTTTGAGGTCTTGAAAACCTCATTTATAGTTGCCTCTATTTGCGTGCACAGTCCAGGCACAAAGCTGGAAAAGATTTATGTTGAAATATGTGAAATATGTGAAAAAGTAGAAGAATTTTGATATTAATATTGATATGGTTGACTTTGGTCAACATTTTTGGTAAACGGACCCGGATCCGTGATTTGACTATTTCAGGAAAATCCGTAGAAAAATATGGAACTTGGGCATATGTCCGGAATTGAAATCCGAGGTCTAGAACCCCAGTAAAAGAATTTTTCTGTTAAATTGTTTTCCGAAAATGTTTAAGGAAAATGAAACTGAATTTTTATTAAAAAGTACTGGTATCGGGCTCGCATTTTGGTTCCGACGCCCGGTACAGGTCATATATATTGGTTAAGCACTTCCTGTAAAGTTTGGTTGAAAACGGACGTCGTTTGACGTGTTTCGGCCTTAAATTGGAAAGTTTGGAAATTATGAAAATTTGAAAGGATTCTTGAGTTTTAAGGCTCAATTCATGGATTTTGATGTTATTTTAGCGATTTGATCGCGCGAGCAAGTTCGTATGATGTTTTTGAGTTAGTGTGCATATTTGGTTTGGAGCCCCGAGTGCTCGGGAGTGTTTCGGAGGTGGTTCGGGGTGTTTTTGAACTTAAGAAAAACTGCAGAAATCTGCAGCAGACAATTCTTCATCGCGTTCGCGTCCCGGTGGTCGCGTTCGCGATGGTCAACTTATTCCTTCAACGCGTTCGCGTCCAGTCACTCGCGTTCGCGATGGACAATTTCTTCTCTTCAACGCGTTCGCGTCCTTCTGGTCGCGTTCGCGATGTCCAGCTGTTTCCCTTCATCGCGATCGCGTACTACTTCACGCGTTCGCGTAGTGTAAAAATTGAACCAACCCTTTTTCTCTACGCGTTCGCGTGGACTATCTCGCGTACGCGTAGACCAAATTGTAAGCCCTCAGAATTTTCTCTTCGCGTTCGCGACCGACTCTATGCGAACGCGATGTGTAACATCGTTTCTTCATCGCGAACGCGACCGGGGTGTCGCGAACGCGATGAAGAAATTATTGCCCAGTGAATTTAATCCCAAAACAGAACACTTACGGGATTTTTCCCATTTTCACAAAACACTCTCTTCTCCACAGCTTTTTGGACGGTTTTTGAGCGATTCTTCATTAAACTTCTTGGGTAAGTGAATCTTAACTCGTTTTCTTCATTTTCCATCAATATTATTTGAATTCCTAAACCTAAATAGGTGTAAATGGGTAGAAAAATTGAGAATTTAGTATAGTGAGGGTTTTCAATGAATTTACGATCTAGACTTCGTTTTGGAGTCGAATTTAAGAACAAATTGTATATTTGAACTCATGGAGGATTGGGTGAACTTATTTTGGTCCGAAACTTGAGTTTCGATTATGTGGGCCCGGGGTCGATTTTTACTATTCCGGGCAGAATGTTGTAAAAATCATATTTAGCAATATGAACTAGTTTGTTAAGTAGAATTGATGATATGAAATCAATTGTGTATAGATACGGTTGGATTGAAGTCAAATTCGAAAGGAAAAGGCATTGCTACGGATTGAATCGTTCGTGAACTTTCGAGGTAAGTGTTTGTTCTATCCTAGTTTGTAGGAATATGAATTTAGTTATGAATAAATTGTTGAATAAGAATTATTGGTGTTATACCGGTAATGAAGGTAAATTGTTGAAACTATTATAAATTATTGGTTTAAAAACCGGTAATTATAAATATTGTTGATATAGAGATTATTGGCTAAATGCCGGTAATATATATATATTTATGAAATGGGATCGTGTGGTACGCCGACCACTTATATATAATAAGAAATTGGATCGTGTGGTACGCCGACCACGAAGTGATTTAAATCTTGGCATTGGCCATAGCTGCCGGTAGCCTATTGATATATTGGGAGCGGGTGGTACGCCTACCACAAGATATAATTTTGATATATTTGGGAGCGGGTGGTACGCCTACCACAAGATATAATTACTGATATATTGGGAGCGGGTGGTACGCCTACCACAAGAGATAATTATTGTGATATTTGGGAGCGGGTGGTACGCCTACCACAAGATATAATTACTGATATATTGGGAGCGGGTGGTACGCCTACCACAAGAGATAATTATTGTGATAGTTGGGAGCGGGTGGTACGCCTACCACGAGACATGACATGAAAGAGGAAACTGAGACATGAAAGTAAGATTATTTTTGGATATCTTGAGTTATTGAATATTATTTCAGAGCAGAGTATTTCTTTATAAATGTATTGTATATATATATCTTTATTGCAACTGTACAGGTTTAGGTGGGTGACTGGCCTTAGCCTTGTCACTAGTTCGCTGGGATAGGCCAGGCACTTACCAGCACATGGGGTCGGTTGTGCTGATACTACACTCTGCGCTCTTTTGCGCAGATACAGGTTACGGACAGCAGCAACGACAGTAGCGACTTTGTGGATTCTCCGACTACCGAGACTACGAGGTAGCCTTGCAGGCGTCCGCAGGACCCGTTGTCTCTCCTATCTATGCTTTTCATTCTGTTATCTCATGTAATCGAGATAAACAGCTTGTATTTTCTTTCAAACGATTATGTGTATTATTCTTAGAAGTTCGTGAGTATTGTGACACCAGTCTTGGGTAGTGTATCAGATTTGGATTTTTCTTTATCATATCCGGCTAAGTCTTCCGCTAATTTTGATTATTCCGCTGAAATTTTTATGTTGTTAATAATAAATTGGTTATTAATGGAATTGTTATTAATATTCGGCTTGCCTAGCTTTTATTTAGTAGGCGCCATCATGACCCCGATGGTGGGAAATTTGGGTCGTGACAAGTTGGTATCAGAGCACTAGGTTGCACAGGTCTCACAACTCACGAACAACCTTAGTAGAGTCTGAAGGATCGGTACGGAGACGTCTGTATTTATCCTCCAGAGGCTACAGAGTTAGGAAAATATTCTCTTTATTCTTTCCGGTCGTGCGACTTGATCTTTTGAATGTTAATTGAACTTCTACTCTGTTCTTCCGCAGATGGTAAGGACACGTGCATCCTCATCTACCGACCAGCAGCCCGAGGTCCCAGCGGCGGCAGCTCTCGCTAGGGGTAGAGGTCGAGGTCGAGGTCGTCCTAGAGGACAAGGTAGGGGCGAGCTCGGCCCCGACCAGCGGCACGAGTGGCGGAACCTCGGGTCCGTATAGAGGAGGAAATTCCGGCCCCGGCGGCTCCGGTAGGCCCATCTCAGGTCCCGGGAGGAGCTTTATTTTCACCGGACCTTCGGGATGCTTTGGTCCGGATAGCGGGTTTTATGGATCATGTCACCAGAGCAGGTTTATTACCGGTAGCACCAGCCACTTCTCAGGCTGGAGGAGGTAATCAGACTCCTGCTACGCGCACTCCAGAGCCAGTAATTCCCCAGGCTCAAGATCCTGTGATTCAGCCAGCTGAGGCGGTTCGGCCTATTATTGCGACTCCGTCTAATGATGGTGCAGCTATGTCTGCTGATGCGTTGTGGAGATTGGACAGGTTTACCAAACTGTTCACTACCACATTCAGTGGCACTCCTTCAGAGGATCCACAGGACTTCCTATACAGCTGCCACGAAGTTCTCCGTACTATGGGTATTGTGGAGACAAATGGTGTGGATTTTGCTACTTTTCGGTTATCCGGTTCCGCCAAGACTTGGTGGAGAGATTATTGTCTAACCAGGCCAGCGGGATCGTCATCTTTGACTTGGGGGCAATTTGCAGAACTGTTCTTCAAAAAGTTCCTTCCAGCAACTCAGCGGGAGGCTCTACGCAGGCAATTTGAGCGTCTTCATCGGGGTTCTATGTATGTCACACAGTACGAGACTAGGTTCGTGGACCTGGCTCATCATGCTATTATCATACTTCCCACAGATCAGGAAAGGGTGAGAAGGTTTATTGATGGGTTGAATCAGCCAATTCGACTACAGATGGCTATGGGGGCAGGAACTGAAATCACTTTTCAGGAGGCGGCTAATGCAGCCCGCCGGATCGAGATGGCTCTGTCACAGGGAGCGAGACATGGATCAGATAAGAGATCTCGTAATTCGGGTAGATTCAGTGGTACCTCGTCCGGAGATAGAGATTTTTATGATAGAGGCCATCCTCCTAGGCCTTATCAGTCAGCTCTTCAGGTTTCTCATGATGCTTCAGGTGATCGTAATTCTCGGCCACGCTACTCTGATCAGCAGCCTATCAGTGCACCACCACTTCGCCATTTTCAGTAGCCGAGGGCTTGTTTTACGTGCGGTGATCTTAGGCACATTGCAAGGTATTGCCCTCGAGCTTCGGACAGATCTCACCAGCAGGGTTCTCGTGCCATGATTCAGGCCCCAGTTCCCTCATAGCCTGCCCAGCCGGCTAGAGGCGGAGGTAGAGGACATAGAGGTGGAGGTAGAGGTCATAGAGGTGGAGCTCGGACCGATAGAGGTAGAGACCAGCCAGCAGCTGATCGTCCTAGAGATACTGCTCAGGGTGGTGGGGCACAGCCCCGATGTTATGCACTTCCCGCCAGACCAGAGGCTGAGTCTTCTGATGCCGTCATTACGGGTATTATTTTGGTTTGTGATAGAAAGGCATCAGCATTATTTGACCCTGGGTCTACATATTCGTATGTGTCTTCCTATTTTGCACCATACTTGGTTCAGCCCAGTGATCCACTGAGTGTTCCTGTTCATGTGTCTACACCAGTAGGCGACTCTATTGTGGTTGATCGAGTTCATCGGTCATGTATTATAGTAATTGAGGGTCTCGAGACCCGTGTTGATTTATTACTCCTAAATATGGTGGACTTCGATATTATACTAGGCATGGACTGGCTATCTCCGTATCATGCTATTTTAGATTGCCATGCCAAGGCTGTGACTTTAGCCCTGCCAAATTCGCCTCGTATAGAGTGAAAAGGAATTTCAGGTCATACTAGCCGTAATGTCATTTCTTATGTTAAAGCTCAGCGTATGGTTGGAAAGGGATGCTTGGCTTATTTGGCCTATGTCCGTGATTCTAGTGCTGAGGTTCCTTCTATTGACTCTGTGCCTGTGGTTCGCGAATTTCCTGAAGTATTTCCTTCGGACTTGCCAGGTATGCCGCCCGATAGGGACATTGATTTTTGCATTGATTTGGCTCCAGGCACTCAGCCCATTTCCATTCCCCCATACCGTATGGCTCCGCCGGAGTTAAAAGAATTGAAGGAACAGTTGCAGGATTTACTTGAAAAGGGTTTCATTAGACCCAGTGTTTCGCCGTGGGGTGCACCTGTATTATTTGTAAAGAAGAAAGATGGTTCGATGAGAATGTGCATTGACTATCGACGGTTAAACAAGGTGACTATCAAAAATAAATATCCACTTCCGCGAATTGATGATTTATTTGACCAGCTTCAGGGTGCCAAGGTATTTTCAAAGATAGATTTGAGATCCGGCTATCATCAGCTGAAGATTAGGGCATCTGATGTCCCTAAGACCGCGTTCCGCACTCGGTATGCACATTATGAATTTCTGGTCATGTCGTTTGGGTTGACAAATGCTCCAGCAGCTTTTATGGAATTAATGAATCGGGTGTTCCGGCCTTATTTAGACTTATTTGTAATAGTCTTCATTGATGACATATTGATATATTCCCGCAGTCAGGAGGAGCATGCGCAACATCTCAGAGTGGCCTTACAGACTCTGAGAGATAGCCAGCTATATGCAAAATTTTCAAAGTGTGAATTTTGGCTAAGTTCAGTTGCATTCCTGGGACATATTGTGACGGCAGCAGGTATTCAGGTTGATCCAAAGAAAATTGAGGCAGTCAAGAGCTGGCCTAGACCGACATCAGCCACGGATATTCGGAGTTTCTTGGGGTTAGCGGGTTATTACCGCCGATTCGTAGAAGGATTTTCTTCTATTGCAACCCCACTGACCAGATTGACCCAGAAGGGTGTTCAATTTGAATGGTCCGATGAATGTGAGGCGAGCTTTCAAAAGCTCAAGACAACCTTGACCACAGCACCGGTATTGGTTTTACCCACAGGTACGGGACCTTATACTGTTTATTGTGATGCTTCCCGTATTGGGCTTGGTGCGGTGTTAATGCAGGATGGCAAGGTTATTGCCTATGCTTCGAGGCAGTTGAAGATTCATGAGAAGAACTATCCAGTGCATGATCTAGAATTGGCGGCGATTATTCACGCATTGAAGATCTGGAGGCATTATTTGTATGGTGTAGTATGTGAAGTGTACACCGATCATAAGAGTCTTCGGTATTTGTTTAAGCAGAAAGAGTTGAATATGAGGCAGAGAAGATGGCTAGAGTTGCTAAAAGACTATGATGTTACTATTTTATATCACCCAAGTAAGGCCAATGTGGTGGCCGATGCATTGAGTAGAAAGTCTGCCAGCATGGGTAGTCTTGCATATATTCCGGTCAGTCAGAGACCATTGGCTCTAGACGTCCAGGCATTAGCCAACCGGTTCGTGAGATTGGATATTTCTGAGCCTAGCAGAGTGTTAGCCTGCACGGTCGCTCGTTCTTCTTTATTAGAGCGTATCCGTGAGAGGCAATTTGATGATCCTCATTTGCGTGAGTTGAGAGATACAGTACAGCGGGGAGGTGCCACACAGGTAAATCTAGATGATGATGGGATATTGAAATTGCAGGGTCGAGTTTGTGTGCCCAATGTCGAAGGGATTCGAGAGTTAATCTTAGCGGAGGCCCACAGTTCGCGGTATTCTATTCACCCAGGCGCCGCGAAGATGTACCAGGACTTACGGCAGCACTATTGGTGGCGCAGAATGAAGAAAGATATCGTTGCGTATGTTGCTCGGTGTCTAAATTGTCAGCAGGTGAAATATGAGCACCAGGAGACCTGGTGGTGTATTCCAGAGGATTGAAATTCCCGAGTGGAAATGGGAGCGGATCACTATGGATTTCGTTACTGGACTTCCTTTGACTAGACGGAAATTTGATGCTATTTGGGTCATTGTTGATAGGCTGACCAAGTCAGCACACTTTATTCCAGTATCTGTCTCCTACTCATCGGAGAGGTTAGCGGAGATTTACATTAGGGAGATTGTTCGTCTTCATGGGGTGCCAGTATCTATTATCTCTGATCGGGGTACGCAGTTTACCTCGCGGTTCTGGAGAGCGGTCCAGCGGGAGTTAGGCACCCAGGTTCAGTTGAGTACAGCATTTCATCCTCAGGACGGATGGCCAGTCCGAGAGGACTATTCAGATTCTAGAGGACATGCTTCGAGCTTGTGTTATTGATTTCGGAGGTTCGTGGGACCAGTTTCTGCCATTAGCAGAGTTCGCCTACAATAACAGTTACCAATCTAGCATCCAGATGGCTCCGTATGAGGCGTTATATGGTAGGCGATGTCGATCACCAGTTGGATGGTTTGAACCGGGAGAGGCTCGGTTGTTGGGTACAGATCTAGTTCAGGAGGCCTTAGATAAGGTCAAGACTATTCAGGAGAGATTGCGTTCAGCTCAGGTCTAGGCAAAAGACTTATGCGGATCGTAAGGTTCGAGATGTAGATTTCATGGTTGGTGAACGAGTATTGCTCCGGGTGTCGCCTATGAAGGGCGTGATGAGGTTTGGGAAGAAGGGCAAGCTCAGCCCTAGGTATATTGGTCCATTTGAGATTCTAGACAGAGTGGGAGGGGCGGCTTACGGATTAGCTTTGCCGCCTAGCTTATCAGCCGTGCATCTAGTTTTTCATGTATCTATGCTTCGGAGATACCACGGTGATCCCACACATGTGTTAGACTACACTACTGTCCAATTGGACAATGATCTATCTTACGAGGAGGAGCCGGTAGCCATTCTAGACCGGCGGGTTCGACAGCTGAGGTCGAAGAGTTATCCTTCTGTGCGTGTTCAGTGGAGAGGTCAGCCTCCTGAGGCATCGACCTGGGAGTCCGAGTCTGATATGCGGAGCCGCTACCCACACTTGTTTCCTGACTCAGGTACTTCTTTCTCTTTGTCCGTTCGAGGACGAACGGTTGTTTTAGAGGTGGAGATTGTGACGACCCAAAGGGTCATCACTTGTTTATTTAATCATTCCGAGCTTTTGAGGTCTTGAAAACCTCATTTATAGTTGCCTCGATTTGCGTGCACAGTCCGGGCACAAATCTGGAAAAGATTTATGTTGAAATATGTGAAATATGTGAAAAAGTAGAAGAATTTTGATATTAATATTGATATGGTTGACTTTGGTCAACATTTTTGGTAAACGGACCCGGATCCGTGATTTGACTATTTCAGAAAATCCGTAGAAAAATATGGAACTTGGGCATATGTCCGGAATTGAAATCCGAGGTCTAGAACCCCGGTAAAAGAATTTTTATGTTAAATTGTTTTCTGAAAATGTTTAAGGAAAATGAAACTGAATTTTTATTAAAAAGTACTGGTATCGGGCTCGTATTTTGGTTCCGACGCCCGGTACAAGTCATATATATTGGTTAAGCGCTTCCTGTAAAGTTTGGTTGAAAACGGACGTCGTTTGACGTGTTTCGGCCTTAAATTGGAAAGTTTGGAAATTATGAAAATTTGAAAGGATTCTTGAGTTTTAAGGCTCAATTCATGGATTTTGATGTTATTTTAGCGATTTGATCGCGCGAGCAAGTTCGTATGATGTTTTTGAGTTAGTGTGCATATTTGGTTTGGAGCCCCGAGTGCTCGGGAGTGTTTCGGAGGTGGTTCGGGGTGTTTTTGAACTTAAGAAAAACTGCAGAAATCTGCAGCAGACAATTCTTCATCGCGTTCGCGTCCCGGTGGTCGCGTTCGCGATGGTCAACTTATTCCTTCAACGCGTTCGCGTCCAGTCACTCGCGTTCGCGATGGACAATTTCTTCTCTTCAACGCGTTCGCGTCCTTCTGGTCGCGTTCGCGATGTCCAGCTGTTTCCCTTCATCGCGATCGCGTACTACTTCACGCGTTCGCGTAGTGTAAAAATTGAACCAACCCTTTTTCTCTACGCGTTCGCGTGGACTATCTCGCGTACGCGTAGACCAAATTGTAAGCCCTCAGAATTTTCTCTTCGCGTTCGCGACCGACTCTATGCGAACGCGATGTGTAACATCGTTTCTTCATCGCGAACGCGACCGGGGTGTCGCGAACGCGATGAAGAAATTATTGCCCAGTGAATTTAATCCCAAAACAGAACACTTACGGGATTGTTTCCATTTTTCACAAAACACTCTCTTCTCCACAACTTTTTGGACGGTTTTTGAGCGATTCTTCATTAAACTTCTTGGGTAAGTGATTCTTAACTCGTTTTCTTCATTTTCCATCAATATTATTTGAATTCCTAAGCCTAAATAGGTGTAAATGGGTAGAAAAATTGAGAATTTAGTATAGTGAGGGTTTTCAACGAATTTACGATCTAGACTTCGTTTTGGAGTCGAATTTAAGAACAAATTGTATATTTGAACTCATGGAGGATTGGGTGAACTTATTTTGGTCCGAAACTTGAGTTTCGATTATGTGGGCCCGGGGTCGATTTTTACTATTCCGGGCAGAATGTTGTAAAAATCATATTTAGCAATATGAACTAGTTTGTTAAGTAGAATTGATGATATGAAATCAATTGTGTATAGATACGGTTGGATTGAAGTCAAATTCGAAAGGAAAAGGCATTGCTACGGATTGAATCGTTCGTGAACTTTCGAGGTAAGTGTTTGTTCTATCCTAATTGTAGGAATATGAATTTAGTTATGAATAAATTGTTGAATAAGAATTATTGGTGTTATACCGGTAATGAAGGTAAATTGTTGAAACTATTATAAATTATTGGTTTAAAAACCGGTAATTATAAATATTGTTGATATAGAGATTATTGGCTAAATGCCGGTAATATATATATATTTATGAAATGGGATCGTGTGGTACGCCGACCACTTATATATAATAAGAAATGGGATCGTGTGGTACGCCGACCACGAAGTGATTTAAATCTTGGCATTGGCCATAGCTGCCGGTAGCCTATTGATATATTGGGAGCGGGTGGTACGCCTACCACAAGATATAATTATTGATATATTGGGAGCGGGTGGTACGCCTACCACAAGATATAATTACTGATATATTGGGAGCGGGTGGTACGCCTACCACAAGAGATAATTATTGTGATATTTGGGAGCGGGTGGTACGCCTACCACAAGATATAATTACTGATATATTGGGAGCGGGTGGTACGCCTACCACAAGAGATAATTATTGTGATAGTTGGGAGCGGGTGGTACGCCTACCACGAGACATGACATGAAAGAGGAAACTGAGACATGAAAGTAAGATTATTTTTGGATATCTTGAGTTATTGAATATTATTTCAGAGCAGAGTATTTCTTTATAAATGTATTGTATATATATATCTTTATTGCAACTGTACAGGTTTAGGTGGGTGACTGGCCTTAGCCTTGTCACTAGTTCGCTGGGGATAGGCCAGGCACTTACCAGCACATGGGGTCGGTTGTGCTGATACTACACTCTGCGCTCTTTTTGCGCAGATACAGGTTACGGACAGCAGCAGCGGCAGTAGCGATTTGTGGATTTTCCGACTACTGAGACTACGAGGTAGCCTTGCAGGCGTCCGCAGGACCCGTTGTCTCTCCTATCTATGCTTTTCATTCTGTTATCTCATGTAATCGAGATAAACAGCTTGTATTTTCTTTCAAACGATTATGTGTATTATTCTTAGAAGTTCGTGAGTATTGTGATACCAGTCTTGGGTAGTGTATCAGATTTGGATTTTTCTTTATCATATCTGGCTAAGTCTTCCGCTAATTTTGATTATTCCGCTGAAATTTTTATGTTGTTAATAATAAATTGGTTATTAATGGAATTGTTATTAATATTCGGCTTGCCTAGCTTTTATTTAGTAGGCGCCATCATGACCCCGATGGTGGGAAATTTGGGTCGTGACAACTTTAAACTCTCTGTTTGGCTTTAAACATCCCTGGAACTTCCTGTTATCCTGGGCCATTTGTTTCTTCAAAGCTGTTTTGTTTGGAATCTGGGTGTCATTGTTTTCCTGTCGAAATTATGTTGGATCTGCCACTGCTGGGCTGTTTGGTATTAGTCTGTTAGTTGCTGTCTACTGCTGCCAACTCACCTCTCTTTCCTCTTGTTGTAATTCAATCTCCAGGTACACCTTCTGATTTCATATAATTTTGAAGAATCGATGCAACTGAGTTGAGTTGAGGAAATACATGATGAAATGTTGTTAAAAATACTACTTGAAGTCATTTTTTTTTGGGATTTTTTCTATTTTTCTTGTTTAGCTTTAATACATAAGATGGTTATTTGAAGTCTTAATCCTTATGTGTATATGGACTATAATTCCCTGTTAATCCGTAGTAATGGGATGAAAAAATGGAGTTGTATGAGAGATTTTTTTTATATTAGTTTATATCGAAACATGTTGATAATTGAGCCTTGTAGTTAAAAATGAGCCCGATGGACTATTAAATTAGCCAGGAATGTAACTGTTAGATTATTGTGATTGATAGATTATGTTTGACAAATTTCGAACATCAAATTTCATGTTAATCAATAATTTAGGGAAATATTATATCAGTTGAAGGGAATAGAAAAAAAATGTTAAAAGATAAATTATATGGTTAAAACATGGGTTGTAAGCATTAGCCATAATCATAGCATTCTGACCATTTTATTTTTCTGCTAGTTTAACCTTCAATCTCTTTAAAATGTTAATGATCCAATAGTTAGAGACAGGGATGTATAGGTCGAACTAGTAGTAAGGTAGTTTCGCTCTATTTTAAATGCAAATTTGGTACCTTCTTACACATATTAATTAATTAGGACTTTAATTTTTGTTAGAAATAAACCAACTAGACAATCACAACCACTTTAGGATATCTTTGAATAAAACGAGCCTTACTAAATTTCTAAAACCGGGTGCATATTGATGTGATTTAAATTCAAATCTCAACGATGTTAAAATATGTCAAAATCACGGGTATAATTTATATGACGTGATTCGAGACGTGTTTTTAATAACATTGCGATTATTCTTAAAATTAGATAAAAGCGGTTAATAGGTTTAAATTGCATTATGATGAGAACATGTATAAAATTAGGAATTTTTAGCCATTTATAATAATTGAAGCGACCGTGCTAGAACCACGGGATCCGGGGGTGCCTAACACCTTCCCTCGGGTCAACAGAATTCCTTACTTAGAATTTCTGGTTCGCAGACTTCATTTGGAAAGTCGAAAAATTTCCTCGATTCGGGATTTAAATAAATCGGTGACTTGGGACACCATAATTTATTCCAAGTGGCGACTCTAAAAAATAAATAAAATAATCCCGTTTCGAACATTGTCACTTAAATTGGAAAAACTCCCTTGTACGTTTATCCTTCGGGGTAGGCGCGCCAAAAGGAGGTGTGACAATAGGAACTGCAAACTACAACAAACCCAGAACCACTGGTTCAGGGTTTAAGAATTCGAGCTTTGAATAATTATTTTATTTGGCTTATTTATTATCTGATTTTATTACATGTTTATATTTTATATGCTAAATGTTGCTTTACCGCTTTGATATTTTGTGAACTGTATATAAATTGTGCCGATACCCAGTTTTCTTTTCTGAGTCTTTTGAAATACAATACCGGGCATTTGCTGGACATAGCCCGTTTTTCTCAAGATAGTTGTGGTGCTTGGCACCCGGTGAAGGATTTTGTAGTCACACATGTTTAGGCGGAGAGTTTTGTCAATTAAGCCGGAAAGCCATGCTACCGGTGCACCGACACTCTTCGGCTCGAGTTGTCCGCTCGAGTTAAAGCCAGTCTAGACACTTTTTCCAACAGGATGATGACTTAGAATAACAAGACCTTATGCCGGATCCCCGATAGGAACGTTTATTTGCATCATGTGCATATTTGACTTAGGAGGCTCAACACAGGGGTTGGGCCTGTCTAGGACAGGTGTACCCGAAACAAAAAGACCAACTTGTTGCATCTTTTTGTGTGCATTTATTTGTTTCGATCTTACATGCCGACCGGTTTGTTAAAAAGAGGAAGAAGTGGAAAACGTCAGGGTATATAGTTAAAATAATTTTATGAAAATAGTTAGTTCTTTGAAAATAAATTCTGAAAAAATGCAAAAAAAAAAAAAAAAAAAAAATTTCAAACTAAATTTTCTTAATTTTATGAAAATAGTTAGTTCTTTGAAAATAATTTCTGAAAAATGCAAAAAAAAAAAAAATTTCAAATAAATTTTCTTAATTTTATAAAAATAGTTAGTTCTTTGAAAATAATTTCTGAAAAATGCAAAAAACTTTCCAAATAAATTCTCTTAATTTTACGAAAATAGTTAGTTCTTTAAAAATAAATTCTGAAAAGTGTAAAAAAAAAAATTCCAAATAAATTTTCTTAATTTTACAAAAATAGTTTAGTTTCTTTGAAAATAAATTTCCAAATAAATTTTCTTAGTTCCTTTGAAAATAATTTGTTTTAGAAATGCGTTGTTTAAAAAATAGTTCGTTTTCTTTTCTTAAAATGATTTAGTTCTTTTATTTTCGAACTACGCAAGTTTGATTCTCACCAAAAATGAGATACGTAGGCAACCCATATCGGGCTCAACTAATACTGATTTTTAAAAAAAAAAATAATAATAAAAAATAAAAAATAAAAAATAAATAATAAAAAGAAAAAATATTAGAATTAGGATTTTTGTTCTTAGTCGAGAGTTAGGAAATTTTGCAAAAATAGCCAAACGCCTCAAAAGGGCGCCGGAGGACTAATTTCGCAAAACGGAATATAGACATCACATTGGTATCCTGTTATACAACCTTCAAATCTTCTTCAAGTGCTGAAAGGCCGTGTTAACAAGATTCATTTTTTTATATATATAATTAAAAAAAAAAATTTCTTGAAAAAAAAAGATCTTAAGTTCATTTTTTATCTTTTCTAGGATCAGCATGACTTCCTCGCAACGAATCGGCCAGAAAAGGGTGAGAGACGAAATGCCACCTATGTTCATGGTCCAGGACAAAACCCCGGATCGGCTCCGTAAATGGTGGACTAGTTTTTCAGCTTGGGAAAGAAATCAAGTTCACAAGCACCTCAAATTTCTTCCGGACATCATGATGATAAAACCGGATAAAAATGTGATCAGAGCTTTAGTGAGTTTTTGGGACTCAACAAGCAATGTGTTCAAATTCCGGGATTGTGAAATGACACCCACTTTGGAAGAATTGGGCGGACTCACGGGGCTCGGAAGAGATTTGCACAAGATGAGGCCTGCAGCTCCTAGGCAGATGAGTGTGAATAACTTCTTGAAAAAGCTATGTCTCCGGCGGGTTCCCCTCGGTTGTCCGGAGAACGGTTGGGTGCCACTAGATTATCTCTACGACAGATTTGGTGATAAGGAAGGGTTTGGGAAATTCTCAAACGTCGAATTTGTTAACCTGCTAAATTATGACGCTTGGGGAGATTTAAGAATCTATGCTTTCATGATCGCTTTTTTGGGAACCATGGTTTTTCCCGAACGTGGTGGACGCATCAGAATCCGTTTAGCTGCGGTGGTCTCATATCTACAGAGTAACGAGGAACACACTGTTCTTCCGATGATACTAGGAGACATCTTTCGGGCCTTAACTCGGTGCCAAGAAGGACAAGACTATTTTGAGGGTTGCAATATTTTATTACAAATGTGGTTTATAGAGCATCTCTACCATCACCCAATTGTGATAAACTTCAAAGCGGATTGGCTGAATTATATTCGCTGTCATACAAACAGAGCCGCCCGTTGTAACCTTCCAGAAGACTTGAGGACTTGGCAAGAACTCCTCAACTCTTTGAGAGCCGATCAACTTACCTGGAATTATTATTGGTTCCCTTCCGCCAAAATCATGCATATGTCGACATACCGCCCATTCTACATATTAATGGGTTTTAGGGGTTTCCAACCATATGCCCCGCTACGTGTCATGCGGCAGCTGGGAAGAGAACAGAAAAGGGCCCCAATTGAGGATATGCGATCATTTGTATGGGAATTTGTGACAGAAGAGACCCCGAGGGAGACTTATGCACAGAAGGTGTGGTTCGGTAGTCGACTCTCCGACATCAACGAAATGGTTGCCGATCGGGAACGGGGAGAAGTGAGTCTCGCTTATCTTGAATGGTTCCACAACCAACCAATACCGGAGCAAAGGTCAGAAAGGTCAGTGAAGTATGCCGTCGATTGGGAGAGAGAAATAGAAGCCAGAGTTAGGGAGGTTGAGCATGAGAGAGCACAAAATTTCCAATCTTGCATCAACACTTTAAAAGAAGACAAAGGAATCCTGGAAGCGGCCATGGACATACAACAGGCTGACTTCGATCGGGAAAGGGCCGGTTGGGAGCAGGAAAGAGAAGCACTCCAAACTCGAATTCAAGAGATGCAATTGGCCGCAGAAAGGTCAAGGGGGAGTCGGAGTGATCAAATGCTGATAAACAATTTGGAAAGGAAAGCCTTTGAACACCAAGAAGACTTGGAGAAGGCAAAAGCGGCTTTGGTTGCAGTCCGAACAAAATGGAAGAGAGCGGCCCACCAAGAAGCACTCCGTCTACAACAAGTAGAGAAAGACTATGATGCAATCATCGTTGATTTGAGAAAAGCAAATGCCACTCTTAAAGAGCGAACTCTCAGGCAAGTCCAGGATGCTAAAGCAGATAGAGACCGTTGTCACAACTTGATGGCACGGATGGAAAGACAAATAGATAGGCTCTTGGACCATGTCTCCGGCAACTCTCAAGTATTAGGGGCAAAGAACAGGCACATAGGGCAGCTGCTCAGAGAAAAAGACATAATCAGAACCAGGATCAATGAGATCGGGCACTACATTACTATGAGGTGTTTGAACTGCGAACGAGTACCTCGGCCTGCCCTCTTTTCTTCAATCATGGAATGTGTCCACCAAGTCATGGCAGAATTGGAAAGTATACAGAAAGATCTCACCCCAAGAACTGCAGCAAGGCCAGACAACGCCCCCCGGGCGCAAAGATTCGAGGCTTTGGAACATGCTTAGGAGAGTCTTTTGTTTTAGAGTCTGTTTGTCCTTTTACAAGTTTTTCTCCATTGCTGTATTTTGCAAGTGTTTCAAGTTTTAAGTTTGTTGAAATAAAATTCATGAACACTTCATCTTATGTCTATTGTTTCCGAACTACGCCCGGTCTGATTCATGCGAGGACATGATACGTAGGCAATCCACATAAGATTCGACCATCACTAAAAAATAAATAAATAAAAATAAAAATGAAAAAAAAGGGGGGGGGAAGAAGTTAAGAGAAAAAGAAGATCGATGAAAGATGAAAGCGAAAGAAAATACAAACCGGAATGACGCATCGCAAACGAATACATGTAGCAACATTATCACTTGTATAAGTGCATCACACCCAACGTGAGATTACTTATCTGTTATGTTGTTTCAGACTAACCGTTTGTTTGCTGAAATCCAGGTTTTAGTAAAAGTGGTTGACTTTGCGGTAATCCGGCACCACATTCGTACTTCACAAGGTCCAAAGGAAAAGTTCGGCAGCCTGAGAGTACTCATTCCTATTTCACTAGATCAAAAAGGGTGCCGACATGTCTTCAGAAATGCCGTTAGCAACCATTCCCGTTTCAGAGGAAAGCTCACTGACAACCATCCCGGCTACTGAGTCGGCGGCTTTGGAAGAGAATAGAATGCTGCGTTGCCGCATGCTCGAGATGTTGGACGATTGGAACAACGGGAAAGAGCCCCCGAGTCTGGTCCCTGGGTTCCCTGAAATTCTTCTCAGGTCAAGCGGTATTTCAAATACCCCCATCAATTACCCGCCTACTCTGTTCGGGTATTCCAATGCTACAAACCTCTCTGAATCACCCTCCACATCCCATCCTCGGGTGACACCACATGATACATCCGCAAGAACGTCGGTTGAGTTGCCAGTTCCAATCACAACGCACCCCACCGCACATGCTCCTTTCTTCGACTCCTCATCCTTTACATTCCCGGCACCACCGCTTACACGGGACCATACCCAGGTTGCAGCCAATACATATTCTCAGCCGCCTCGATATGAGTTTCTACCGAGCCAAAATCCAAAGACCCCCGAGCAGGAGGAGATGGCAAAAAGAATGAGGAGTTTGGAACAAAGCTTTAAGAACATGCAAGGTCCGAGTGGACAGAAGAGTGTATCTTACGCCGATCTGTGCATGTTCCCGCACGTCCATTTGCCATCAGGATTTAAGACACCAAAGTTCGAAAAGTACGACGGACATGGCGACCCCATCGCTCATTTGAAGAAATACTGCAATCAATTGAGGGGTGCCGGCGGCAAGGAAGAATTGTTGATGGCGTACTTCGGAGAAAGTTTGGTCGGAATAGCATCCGAATGGTATATGGATCAAGACATATCTCGATGGCACATCTGGGATGATCTGGCCAGAGATTTTGTAAAACAATTCCAATACAACATCGATATTGCGCCGGACGGGAATTCTCTATCGAACTTAAAAAAGAAGCCCTCAGAAAGCTTCAGAGAATATGCCATCAAGTGGCGAGAGCAAGCGTCCAGGGTGAAACCCCCATGGACGAAATTGAAATGGTCACGACTTTTCTCCAAGCTCAAGAGCCCGATTACTTTCAAAATATGATGTCGGCGATGGGAAAACCTTTCGCCGAAGCTATCAAGATCGGAGAAATGGTAGAAAATGGCTTGAAAACAGGGCGAATTTTGAGCCAAGCGGCCATTCGGGCAACTTCCCAAGCCATTCAAGGCGGGTCTGGAGGGATGCCCCGAAGCAAGAAGAAAGAAGAATCTGCTATGGCGGCGGTAGAAGACAGGAGATATCGAACCTCAAGGCAGGTATTCTCCGACAGGGCCCCCCAACATTATTATCCACATCACGGCATGGCTTATGCTCCTCCGCCTCCACCCTATGCGGTCATGAACATTCAACCTCAGGCACGGCCACAGCCACCAGCCAACAGGAATCCACCTCCATTCCAGAGAAACCAACCTCCTTACCCAAACCAGTGTAATCCACGGCCAAATAACGCTCGCCACCGTGAGCAACCCAAAACGAGCTTTACACCGATTGGGGAGCCGTATTCCACTCTTTTCCCAAAACTCAGGCAAGAAAACCTATTGCAGCCTGTTCCGCAGAACAGGCAGAATCCAGACTCTCCTGCCTACCAGAGAGGGATATACTGTGCATATCATTCAGGTGTTGAAGGACACAGTACTGACAATTGTTGGACGTTAAAGAAGGCAGTGCAAGAATTGATCAATCAAGGGAGGATCGTCTTCGCAGATGAAGACATCCCAAATGTGACAAACAACCCATTACCGGCCCACAACAACGGACCGGTGATTGGGATGATTTGTGACGACAAAGAATTTGACCCAGCTTTGAAAGCGATAATCGCCATCGCCAACATAGAGGAGCGTCCTGAGGCTACCCCGAAACAAGAGAAAATGGGGAAAAAGGTTGAAGCTCTTGAAACCAAATCCGAAAAGACGATTGAATTGAAAGCATCGTCTCAGAAGGGCGGAGTCCTTTACCTCCCACGAGGTAGAGTGGAAAAACCATTGTCCATAGGTGCCCCCAAGAAGTTCCATTTAAAGAGAGAAACATCAATGTATGTACCAAAGGGAACTTATGTGGCCCGAAAACCAGATGAACCTGTGGTTATTGCACGCGTGCAACAAAAACCAATGACAGATCCATCCGCAGTACCCTGGAGCTACCAACGAACACTCGTTACGCGCAAAGGGAAAGAGATTGTGGGAAATTCATCTGAGAGTGTCCTAGGACAGAAGTACTTAAACACACAGGAGGTAAATAACGCCACACAAAGGCGTTTCCCGTCAAAAAAACCTGTAAGTGCTGAAGAGGCAGAGGTCTTTTTTCAAAAGATGCAAATGCCTGATTATGAGGTGATAGACCAACTGCGTAAATGCCCAGAGCAGGTGTCGATGTTGTCCCTTCTAATGAAGTCTACTGAACATCAAAAGGTTTTGCTAAAAGCTTTGAATGAGGCATACGTGCCTATTGAGACTTCATCCGAACAACTTGAAAGAATGACGGAAAGATTCTTCGCGATCAATCAGATTTCCTTCAGTAAAGCTGATTTGCCTTTGGAGGGTGCCGCCCACAACAAAGCTTTGCATTTGACCGTCAAAAGCGAAGGCTACTATATGAAGAGGGTCATGGTTGATGGGGGTTCGGGGGTGGACATATGCCCGCTTTCCACTTTAGGCCGCATAGGAATCGGAGCCGAAAGGATTCGGCCTAACAATATATGTGTGCGAGCTTTTGACGGTGTGAAAAGAGATACTGTCGGAGAGATTGATGTAATTATGACCATCGGCCCGGTGGACTTCGAAGTGACATTCCAAGTTTTAGATATGGACACTTCTTACAATTTTCTCCTAGGGAGACCATGGATTCATGCGGCCGGAGCTGTGCCCTCTACCCTCCATCGGATGTTGAAATTTGAGCACAAGGGACAAGAGATCGTGGTCCACGGGGAAGATGAGCAATCAATTTATCGAGATCCATCCATCCCTTGCTTGGAAGCGGAAGCGGGAAGCGAAAACATTGTCTATCAAGCTTTCGAGATTGTGTTGGCGGATCAACACGAAGAAGGGAACCCTCTCCCCCAACCTTTTTTGTCTAATGCCTCCATCATGGTGGCGAAAGAAATGATTAAACATGGCTTCCAGCCGGGAAAAGGTTTGGGAAAGTCCCTACAAGGAGTGCCGAAGCTGATAACTTTACCTGTAGCTGAAACGTTTTTCGGAGTGGGCTTTCGCCCAACCCCTAAAGATGAAAGATGGGCCAACAAGAGAAAGGAGAAAGGATGGGTTCTGCCGCAACCATTGCCGCATCTGTACCAAACTTTTGTCCGACCAAGGTACAGTGAAGAGGAAGAAGACGAGGTCTTTACAGTGGAGGAAATTGAAGACATATGTGGGGCCATGAGGCAAATGCTCTATGATGTTAATATGGTCCAATCGGGAGAAGGAACAAGCACCGCTGAGGTGCTGTATGTGGGCCCTGAAGCTAAATTGCAAAATTGGAAAGCCACACCCTTCCCAATCAGGCGGGAGTTCCGGTAGATTTGTCCTGTCGTTTTTCCTTCATCACAAGTTACTTCAGGATGTAGCTTGGATGTTTTTCTTTGTTTTCTTGTATTTTTGGTTTCCCCAATGTAATTTCGTTTATTTTCAGAAAATTCCAAGAAAATAAAATAAATATTTCCTTACTTTTGCACTCTTTCTAATTTTGTTATTCTTCCTTTTCGGTCCTAATAATGCGGCTTTAAATAACATGACATGCTTGCGGAACTCATGCTCAAATCCGAACACGCCACCTAATCTGGAAATAATGAACCAAGAACCGGAATACGATGAAGACGAGGCTTTTAGGGAAATAAATCGAGAATTGGAACATTTCGAGAATAAACCTAAGCCAAATTTGAATGACACCGAACCGGTTAATTTGGGAACTGATGAAGAGGTCCGAGAGACCAAGATAAGCATCCACACAGATGAGAAAACACGAGATGCAATAATCCAACTCTTGTTTGAATTTAAAGACGTGTTTGCTTGGTCTTACGATGATATGCCAGGATTAGGAGCTGATCTAGTGGTGCACAAATTACCAATCTACCCCGACTGTCGCCCAGTGCAACAGAAGCAAAGAAAGTTCAAGACTGACATCAGTGATAAAATCAAAGAAGAAATCACTAAGCAGTTGAAAACGGGGGTAATCCGAGTGGTACAATACACCACGTGGTTGGCTAATGTTGTGCCCGTGCCAAAGAAAGACGGAAAAACTCGAGTATGTGTTGATTACCGAGATTTGAATAAAGCGAGTCCTAAAGATAACTTTCCTTTACCGAACATCCACATCCTTGTTGATAACTGTGCCAAACATGAGATACAGTCATTTGTGGATTGTTATGCGGGATATCATCAAGTGTTGATGGATGAAGAGGACGCCGAGAAGACCGCTTTTACCACACCTTGGGGGACTTACTGTTACAGAGTCATGCCGTTCGGTTTGAAAAACGCAGGAGCAACATACATGAGAGCTATGACTGCCATTTTCCATGACATGATGCATCAGGAAATAGAGGTGTACGTGGACGATGTGATCATCAAATCCGGAACTCAAGGCGATCATGTGCGAGACTTGAGGAAATTCTTTGAGAGGTTGCGGAAATACGATTTGAAACTGAATCCGGCCAAATGCGCTTTTGGAGTCCCGTCAGGTAAACTTTTGGGTTTCATAGTCGGTAGAAGAGGTATTGAATTAGATCCCACAAAGATAAAATCCATCCGGGATTTACCTCCTCCCAGAACAAAGAAAGATGTAATGAGTCTTCTAGGCCGACTGAACTACATCAGTAGGTTCATCGCTCGGTTGACTTCCACATGTGAACCCATATTCAAGTTGTTGAAGAAAGACGCTGCAATCAAATGGACAACTGAATGCCAAGAAGCTTTTGACAAGATCAAAGAATATTTGTCAAACCCTCCAGTCTTAGTCCCGCCAGAGCCGGGGAGACCTCTTTTCTTGTATTTAACGGTCTTGGAAAACTCTTTTGGTTGTGTTCTCGGACAACGTGATGCGGCAGAGAAGAAAGAGCATGCGATTTACTACCTGAGCAAGAAATTCACTAGTTATGAGGTCAAGTACACTTTGCTGGAAAGAACGTGTTGTGCTTTAACTTGGGTCGCTCGGAAATTGAGACACTACCTCCAAGCCCATACGACTCACCTCATTACTCGGTTGGATCCTTTGAAGTACATATTCCAGAAACCGATGCCCACCGGAAGATTGGCGAAGTGGCAAATCCTGCTCACTGAGTTTGACATAGTCTATGTCACTCGCACGGCAATGAAGGCCCAAGCATTGGCGGACCATTTGGCCGAGAACCCGATCGACGAAGAGTATCAACCATTGAATACCTACTTTCCTGATGAAGAGGTAAATACGACAGAAGTTGTTTCGGAAGACAATCATGCTTGGAAAATGTTTTTCGATGGGGCGGTAAACGCTAAAGGTGTAGGGATTGGGGCAATCTTGATCTCTCCTGCTGGTCAGCATTATCCGGCCACGGCTAGGCTCCGTTTCTTCTGCACGAACAATACGGCTGAGTATGAAGCTTGTATCATGGGCATGAACATGGCAATTGATCAGGGCGTCGAAGATTTGTTGATCATGGGAGATTCGGATCTAATTATCAAACAATCTCAAGGTGAATGGGAAACTCGGGACGTTAAACTCCTCCCTTACCGACAGCACGTGAATATTCTTGGCAAGCGATTTGCATCGATAGAGTTCAGGTATATCCCACGATGTCACAATGAACTAGCTGATGCACTTGCCACTTTAGCTTCAATGCTACCTTATCCGGGCAACGCCCATGTCAATCCCTTGGAAATCCAAATCGGGGAAAGCCACGGTTATTGCAATGCAATCGAAGAAGGACCGAGCGTCAAGCCATGGTATTACGATATCGGGAGATTTCTGAAAACGCAAGAATACCCAGAACATGCTACTGGAGATCAAAAGAGGACCATTAGGAGACATGCATGTGGTTTCTTTTTGAGCGGCGAGGTCATGTATAAAAGAACCCCAGATCTTAACCTTTTAAGGTGTGTTGATGCCGAAGAAGCGGGAAGAATCATGCACGAAGTACATGCAGGAGTATGCGGGCCTCATATGAATGGTTATGTCTTAGCCAAGAAAATCCTTCGAGCAGGTTATTATTGGATGACCATGGAGAAAGATTGTTTCGGTTTTGTCCGAAAATGCCATCAATGTCAGGTACATGGAGATCTGATTCATGCACCTCCAACTGAGTTGCATCCTATGTCAGCACCGTGGCCATTTGTCGCTTGGGGAATGGATGTCATCGGCCCGATTGAGCCGAAAGCCTCGAATGGACACCGATTCATACTAGTGGCTATCGATTACTTCACGAAATGGGTTGAAGCCATCACTCTCAAATCAGTCACCAAGAAAGCGGTGGTGGATTTTGTACACTCAAATCTTATCTGTCGTTTTGGTATACCCGCAACTATCATCACAGACAATGCTGCGAATTTGAACAGTCATTTGATGGAAGAAATATGTGAGCAATTCAAAATAACGCATAGGAACTCCACCCCTTATCGGCCCAAAGCCAACGGTGCCGTGGAAGCAGCAAACAAAAACATTAAGAAGATTTTGAGAAAGACAATCCAAAGTTCTAGACAATGGCATGAACAATTACCGTTCGCTTTATTGGGATACCGTACTACCGTACGCACATCGGTGGGAGCAACTCCATACCTGCTAGTCTATGGAACTGAAGCTGTGATACCGGCAGAGGTAGAAATTCCTTCACTTCGTACAATTGTTGAAGCAGAGATTGAAGATAGCGAGTGGGTTAAGACTCGGTTGGAACAATTAACTTTGATCAATGAAAAGCGGATGGCTGCAGTCTGTCATGGACAACTGTACCAACAAAGAATGGCTCGTGCTTACAACAAGAAAGTACGACCGAGAAATTTCGAAGTAGGTCAGTTGGTTTTAAGACGCATTCTTCCACATCATGAGGAAGCGAAAGGAAAATTCGCTCCTAATTGGAAAGGACCATACATCATCAGGAAGATACTGCCAAGAGGAGCATTATACTTGGGAGACATGGAAGGAAAAGATCCTGAAACGGCTGTGAATGCGGATGCTGTGAAAAGGTATTATGTCTGAACTTGCTTCAATGAGGTCCTCACAAGTCGTAAATGATTGAAGGCTTTTATTCCCGCTACCCAAACACTACCAACCCTTTTTGTAAACCCTTTGAGCCGGTTACCTTTCTTTGGCTACCCTCTTTGGAATCCAAACCAAAAAAAAAAAAAAAAAAAAACAACAACAACAACAAATTTCCTGAACTACGTTCTGACTTGATTCCGAAAGGATACGTAGGCAACCTCTCCCTGAGGTTCAGTCACACCAAATCAAAAATCCCGGTTTCCCCAAAAATGAAACTAGGGCAGATGATATTTTTGATTCGGTTTAAGATCCGTCAAGATGATTCCAAAGTTGTAATTTTGTTTACAATTCTTGTTACCCGAACCGAGTACAAGTCCTTCAAGATCGATTGGAAGTTGTGAGAACATCATTGTTGCGATCCGAGGTTCCTGGAATGAAAAGAAATAAAATGAGAGAGTCTTATTGGTGAAAACCTTCGGGCACCATAAGACGATGGAAGTAGAGAAATACAAAATGAGAGAGAGCCTGTTGGTAAAAACTCGCAAAGAGTGCTATCTGGCGATGGTAAGAAGAGAAATGAGAGAGGTCGATTGGCGAAAACCCGCAAAAGGGCGCTATCAACCGAAAAGTTTGTTTCACCACGAGAGGTCCCGGCACGGCTCCTTAGCTCGGAAATATAGACCCGTTTTGGTTCATAAGAAAATGGGAGTTTTGTGACGATCGAGCATCTAGTCCGAGGAGCATGTCATGTTGGTTAAAGTCAGCGTATACCTCAGATAAGTCCTTCTTTTCTCCCCCGAAAGGGACTCCTCTATCTTTGATACGTTTTTCCATTCTTGATTCATTTTTCTTCTTTGAATCCCTTTCGGTTTAATTTTAATTCTGAAACTATTACAAAGGAAGGTGACAGGACCGGTTTTACAGGACTCCGCCTGATAAAGAAGAAACGAAAAACAGCCTCAGTGGTGTATTGTTACAATCCACGATCGGATCGTAATGATCGATTGTTTCGAAAGAAAAAGAGTTTAGAAAGGAAACGGAAATCAAAGGTTAAGGTCTTAGAAGAGACGGAATAAGGTAGAAGGATGGAACCCACACGGAAAATCCCCATGGAATTCCGGGAATGAACCCGGTCAGTTCGAAAGGAAGTCACCCCAAAGACAATTGGTAGCAAACTTCTCAATGGAAATGGGGAAACGATCAAGCAATGAAGATAACCAAGGCCGCAAAGCCAACCACTTTTTCAACTGATAAAATGTTCTTTGTTGAAAGCAGGTCTGTTTAATTGTGCAAGAAGAAGGTACCACTCAAATAAGTGAAATACGCAAGCTTTGAAATGGCTTTGGAACAAGGAAAACACATAAAAAGGTAAGTTTCTTTTTAGAGATTTATCCTATGCATTTGTTGATGTTTAAAAAGAACGCCTAAAAGAAGGCCAAAAAAAAAAAAAAAAAAGGAATGAAAGAAAAGAAAATGAAAACTCCGAAAAAGAGAATCAAATCATATCGGTCCAATATCTGTTTGGACCCCGGTCAGAAAAACCGAGGGTCTTTCCGGCCAGAAAGCCGTGAAACTTTTATCCCCGGTCAGAAAACCGAGGATCTCCCAGTCAGAAAACTGCGGAGCCATTTATTTTTACCCCGGCCAAAAAACCGAGGATCTGACGGCCAAAAAACCGTTAGATATTGTTTGAATTCCGGCCAGAAAGCCGTGAAACTTTTCTTCCCGGTCAGAAAACCGAGGATCTCCCAGTCAGAAAACTGCGGAGCCATTTACTTTTACCCCGGCCAAAAACCGAGGATCTGACGGCCAAAAAACCGTTAGATATTGTTTGAATTCCGGCCAGAAAGCCGTGAAACTTTTATCCCCGGTCAGAAAACCGAGGATCTCCCAGTCAGAAAACTGCGGAGCCATTTACTTTTACCCCGGCCAAAAAACCGAGGATCTGACGGTCAGAAAAATCGAGGGTCTTTCCGGCCAGAAAGCCGTGAAACTTTTATCCCGGTCAGAAAACCGAGGATCTCCCCAGTCAGAAAACTGCGGAGCCATTTACTTTTACCCCGGCCAAGAAACCGAGGATCTGACGGCCAAAAAACCATTAGATATTGTTTGAATTCCGGCCAGAAAGCCGTGAAACTTTTCCCCGGTCAGAAAACCGAGGATCTCCCAGTCAGAAAACTGTGGAGCCATTTACTTTTACCCCGGCCAAAAAACCGAGGATCCGACGGCCAAAAACCGTTAGATATTGTTTGAATTCCGGCCAGAAAGCCGTGAAACTTTTCTTCCCGGTCAGAAAACCGAGGATCTCCCAGTCGGAAAACTGCGGAGCCATTTATTTTTACCCCGGCCAAAAAACCGAGGATCTGACGGCCAAAAACCGTTAGATATTGTTTGAATTCCGGCTAGAAAGCCGTGAAACTTTTCTTCCCGGTCAGAAAACCGAGGATCTCCCAGTCAGAAAACTGCGGAGCCATTTATTTTTACCCCGGCCAAAAAACCGAGGATCTGACGGCCAAAATCGTTAGATATTGTTTGAATTCCGGCCAGAAAGCCGTGAAACCTTTCTACAAAATCCCGGCCAGAAAGCCGTTGAACGTTTGTGAAACCATGATTTCTTACCCAATACCAAAGAGTCTTTTAATCACTTTCTGTGTCACAACTAACTCACGAAATTTTCCTAGCAAAACTGGGGCAGAAAAATTTCGTTCGTTTGTTTGTTTTGTTGTCTAAATAGGTTTGACCTCGGGATGCAAGGATCGAGATAACCTACAAATGGAACATCAATCCGGAGTGAAGAAAAGAAGAAAAGAACCGAGAGAAAAGATTTCAAACGTTGGAGTAAACAAAGGCGCGGATTGCTCAGGAAAATGATTGAAGTAACAAGCTCCGCCGACTCCGTTTCACTCAATGTTACAGAAATAAACGAGCACGTACAGCTTGTGGAGCATCAAGATTCAGATCGAGGTCTACAGCAAATCAGCTAAGATTCAAGATCAAGTTTCCAAGAGAATCATAGATAGGAATCTTGTAACTCGTAGTTTGATAGCATAGCTAGTTCAGCTTTAATTTCTTTCGGTGTAATAAGGAGATCAGTAAGCAGTAAGCAGCAACATGCAGCAACGATAGCAACAGTAACAGCAAAGTGTCAGTCCATGGTAGTTCCAGCTGCCAAAACTTCCCGAACTACATTGACCTGATTCCTGTTTAGCCCAGGATATGTAGGAAGCCTCCCGAAGCAAAGGCTCGATCAAGATCTTTTTCAAAGGCTTTACACGGAGTGCTCGAACGGGCAAAAATCGCTCGCATTTGCTCATTATCTTTGCACGAAAACTCTTCGAGTTTACACGCAAAGAGGGGCAGTGTGAGCACGTGATTTTTGCCTCACACGATTTACTCTTAAAAAATTTTAAAATAAAACACTTCTGTGTTGTTTGCTATTTTTGTGGATTTTGTGTTACTTTTCTCTTATTGTTTGCGTTTGTGCATCCGTGTTTAAACAAATAAAAAAAAATATACAAAAATATACTGCATTTGTATATGGAATTCAAGTTTGCGATTAAGAGTAATTAAATTTGTTTTACGAAAATAAAAAATAACAAAAATATGTATCTTTTGCATTTTTTGCCATTTAGTGTCCAATTGTGTGATTTTATTTTTTTTGGTGCTTTGATTGTGTGTGCGATAGTTATTATTAAGAATTAATTTGTATTTGTAAAGATAATTTTTGGTTTTTAATTTAATCTAGTATTTTGATTCTTAAATTAGGAATTAATTTGCAAGAGAAAAGAGAGAAAGAATTGGAGAAAGTGGACTGGGCTAGTCCAAAGCCGGCCAATACCAGGCCCAAGGAACCCAAGCCCAAAAGAAAACCAACCCGTTAATCCCCTTACCCGCCCGTTTGGTCCAAGGTTAATCACAGCCGTTGGATCCTTGTGATCCAACGGTCCTAATTTAACTACTAATTTAATCCAACCAAAATACCCCAATACCCAAAACCGTATCCATTCAGACCCTTTCCCTATCACCCCTTTCTCTGAAGACACCCTAGATCCCCAAGAACCCTAGCGCCGCCTTCACACCCCATCGCCGGAAAGCCGGCGGCAACAACGCCGTCGGCCGTGAAAACAACACCCTAAATCCCCCGTCCTCCCCTGAACATGAATCCCTTACCCCTCCACCTCAAATCAACACGCACCATCTCGGATCTTCATTTGAAGATTCGAGCAAAACCGGAATTTATCCCAATTGAGCCCAAAATGATACCACACCCTCACCTCGCCTCCCTCATACCCCTACCAACCTTAGTTTCATTCAAATCTAGCCGGAAACCATGAAGCCCCAAAAATCCGAGCTAAGAACCCTAAAATTGATTTGGAATTTCCTTCGCCGGACGTTATCAAATTGAGGTCTAATAGACCTTAATTGATATGTTTTCACTTAGAAAATATCTCAATTAAGGTCCTTTCGACCTCGAATGAACGAGACCCAAGTCGGCCGAGTCTCCATTTCTTTTGTTTCAAGGTATTTCTTTTTTCTTCTCTATTTTTGTTTAATTATACTCGTCGCTTTAGTAGTTTTTCGTTTGTTATTGATTTTTGTTGTGATTTCATCAATTCTCTATTTTTCTTCATCTCCTGGGACCGTTTTATTTGGTCGATTTGTTGTTTCTGATTGATTGCTATGAATGATGTTGCTATAAAATAAGAACTCGATTCGATATTTCGTCGAATAGACAATTCTTCATTTTGGACTGTTCTAGCCGAGAATTTGCTTGATTCACTGTTTTTTGAGATTGATTATCGTAATTGATTGATTGTTGTTTGTTGATAAGTGTGTGTATTCGAGTCGATTATTGAAGCCGAATGACATTCTTGCTTCTTTCATTTTTTCTTTTTCTCTCTCGGCCTAGTTGCTAAATAAATGAAAATTTGTTCATCGATTGGGTGTTATTGATTGTGTTTGTTGTAATCGACTATACGAATGTCGTCGATTAGATTCGTAGGTTCGTTTGTTAGAACACTAGAGTTACAAATCCGGCATTGGCCGAGATTCATTGATTCACTGTTGAATTGAATTAGATTTCTTTGGTTGATTTTAGTTTATGAGTTAACTGCTGATAGTTGTTTTAGTTTAGAATTTGAAAGCCAACAACTAGGCAACTAAGAGTGCACTGCACATGGTTTAAACTGTTGGAACTGCTGGACAGCAGCATATTCCATTTAGTTTTGCCCTTATTTGTTTGTTTAATTGTATAAAGCTCACCTTTAGACAAAATCGGGTTGGAATAATCAGAGATATCAGTACTTCTAGCTTTGTTAAGTGTTTTAAAAGCTGGAAATGATAGCTCACATGGAAAGAATGATTCAAAAGTTAAAGGTACCCATGTGTTTTGTTAGGAAAAGCATTGAATCTGAAGTGTAAAGTTCTGTAAGGTTTAGCTATAAAACTGGCAGTACACACACTCACTGAGGAACAGAAAAACAGACAGTGATATACTCTATATACTCTCTGATAATACTCTCTGATTGAAAAAAACAGTGAACACACAAACACAGTGATATACTCTTCTGATACACACACTGTTTTCACACACACACTGTTTTCACACATACTGTTTTCATACACAAACACAGTGATATACCCTTCTGATACACACACTATTTTCACACACACACACAGTGATACACTCTCTGAAAATACTCTCTGATAGTGAACACACACAGACATTGAGACATACTGGAATTTACATTCGCACATAGAGAAACTCACTGGCAGAACATACACACACACTTTAAACTCTCTGTTTGGCTTTAAACATCCCTGGAACTTCCTGTTATCCTGGGCCATTTGTTTCTTCAAAGCTGTTTTGTTTGGAATCTGGGTGTCATTGTTGTTCGTTTGATGCTGTTATTGTATTGACTTTGCTTGGTCGTTGCTGGTACTGTTAGTTGCTGTCTACTGCTGCCAACTCACCTCTCTTTCCTCTTGTTGTAATTCAATCTCCAGGTACACCTTCTGATTTCATATAATTTTGAAGAATCGATGCAACTGAGTTGAGTGGAGGAAATACATGATGAAATGTTGTTAAAAAATACTACTTGAAGTCATTTTTTTTTGGGATTTTTTCTATTTTTCTTGTTTAGCTTTAATACATAAGATGGTTATTTGAAGTCTTAATCCTTATGTGTATATGGACTATAATTCCCTGTTAATCCGTAGTAATGGGATGAAAAAATGGAGTTGTATGAGAGATTTTTTTTATATTAGTTTATATCGAAACATGTTGATAATTGAGCCTTGTAGTTAAAAATGAGCCCGATGGACTATTAAATTAGCCAGGAATGTAACTGTTAGATTATTGTGATTGATAGATTATGTTTGACAAATTTCGAACATCAAATTTCATGTTAATCAATAATTTAGGGAAATATTATATCAGTTGAAGGGAATAGAAAAAAAATGTTAAAAGATAAATTATATGGTTAAAACATGGGTTGTAAGCATTAGCCATAATCATAGCATTCTGACCATTTTATTTTTCTGCTAGTTTAACCTTCAATCTCTTTAAAATGTTAATGATCCAATAGTTAGAGACAGGGATGTATAGGTCGAACTAGTAGTAAGGTAGTTTCGCTCTATTTTAAATGCAAATTTGGTACCTTCTTACACATATTAATTAATTAGGACTTTAATTTTTGTTAGAAATAAACCAACTAGACAATCACAACCACTTTAGGATATCTTTGAATAAAACGAGCCTTACTAAATTTCTAAAACCGGGTGCATATTGATGTGATTTAAATTCAAATCTCAACGATGTTAAAATATATCAAAATCACGGGTATAATTTATATGACGTGATTCGAGACGTGTTTTTAATAACGTTGCGATTATTCTTAAAATTAGATAAAAGCGGTTAATAGGTTTAAATTGCATTATGATGAGAACATGTATAAAATTAGGAATTTTTAGCCATTTATAATAATTGAAGCGACCGTGCTAGAACCACGGGATCCGGGGGTGCCTAACACCTTCCCTCGGGTCAACAGAATTCCTTACTTAGAATTTCTGGTTCGCAGACTTCATTTGGAAAGTCGAAAAATTTCCTCGATTCGGGATTTAAATAAATCGGTGACTTGGGACACCATAATTTATTCCAAGTGGCGACTCTAAAAAATAAATAAAATAATCCCGTTTCGAACATTGTCACTTAAATTGGAAAAACTCCTTGTACGTTTATCCTTCGGGGTAGGCGCGCCAAAAGGAGGTGTGACAATAGGAACTGCAAACTACAAGATAGAGTAGAAGGAGACTCTTTGGTCTGTGGACGTGACAGATATACCTCAAGTCTCCAAATGTAGCACCTGGATCACTGATGACTTGATCGATCAGAAGTACCTGGATCTGCACATGAAAAATATGCGCAGGAAGGGCATGAGTACACTACGGCGGTACTCAGTAAGTGCCAAGCCTAACCTCGGTTGGGTAGTGACGAGGAAGGTCAGTGCCCTACTAAGGTAAAACATGATATTCAATATGATAATGGGAAAATAATAGGTGTATAATCACAGCAGATATCCGGAAAGAAAAATAAGTAAAACGGTAGCAGAGGATAAACACTTTCGAAGAATAAAGGTACAACTACAACCGGCTAGTTATCATCAGGGATCTCCTGGTATTCCGAGGATCTCTTGGTATCCTCAATAAATAATTCCTGGGAACTCTTAGTATCCACAACAATAAATTCTAGGATCTCTTGTGTAACGACCTGATCCGTCGTTATGGGAGTAACCTCCCCGTTTTCTCCATTTTATGCTTTAATATGTTAATTTAAATGTGTGTGGAGAGTTAGAAGTAAATCGGATGGAATCTAGTTAGAAATGAGGCAACAAACTTCTTTATGGGAAGATTAGTTTGGAAAAGTCAACCGGATGTTGACAGATGAGTTAGAAAGCTCGGAATGGATTTATGATGATTCGACTAGTTTCGGGGGATGATTTATGACTTAGGAGATCAACCAGAATCGAATTCGAAGGTCCGGTGTAAATTTAGGTTTGAATTGGCTAATGTTGAATTTTGGTGCATTTCGGACGGTAGGCGAGGTTTTGATCCGGGGCTCGGAATGAAAGTCCAAGAGTTGCAATAGGTCCATTAGCTGATTTTGGATATGCATGCAAAATTTCAGATCATTCGGAGGTGTTTAGGTCGGGTTTTAGATCAAATGTTAGTTTCGGAAGTTTTGGTGAAACTTAGGCTTGAACCCATGAGAATTTAGTGATTTTGATGTTTATAATGGTGCTTTACGTTGCGAACAAGTTTGAATGAAGTAATGTGATGTATTTGTGCTTTTGGTTGAGGTCCCGGGGCCTCGAGATATTTTCGGAAGGTTAAACGGGGAAATTTTGAAGTTATAACAGGTCTGTGATTTTGGCTTCTGATATTTTTGCATCTACGGAAAAAGAACCGCAGAAGTGGTTTTGCAGATGGGGCGCAATGGTCGCAGAAGCGGCCCAGGCAAGGCTAGGCATTTTTCGCAGAAGCCGGGGGTAATTCCGCAGAAGCGGTCCCCGCAGAAGCGGGTTTTGACCGTAGAAGCGGTCCAGGCGTGAGAGGGGAAAAATCGCAGAAGCGGCTCGTTGGCCACAGAACGGACAACCGTAGAAGCGGTTGGGTTGTCGCAGAAGCAAAAAATCACTGAGTTTTAATGAAATAGTGTATCGAAATTTCAGAGTTCAAAAACATATTTTTGACTTCGGGAAGAGGCAAACTTCGAGCGATTTCAAGGGAAATCAGTGGGAATTCATCAGGTAAGGGTTCTTAGACTCGAATTATATTATTATGATGCAAAAACATTGATTAATCACCGAAAAACTAAGAATTTAAGGGGTAAAAATGGTGGTTAGGCTTGGAAATTTAGAAAGATAAAAAGTGGAATTTGAGGGGCCAACGGACTCCGATTTTGATAAATTTTATATGCACAGACTCGTGGCGAGACGTGGAATCCGTTGGTCTGATTTTCAGAATTTTTCGAGAAGTGAGATGCTCGAATTTTACCAACTTCACGAATTGTTGCGTTTTTCGATTAATTTTAATTGGGTTATGTTTCTTTGACCCATATTTATGTAGTTGCTGTGGTTTTGACTTGATTCGACGCATGAGGCGGCAAATTTGAAGGGAAAGGGCATCGCGGACGAGTTCACGGCCGGTTAGAGGTATGTAGTTAGTGTATATGATAGCCTGAGGGTTTGAAACCCCGGCTTAGCACATTGTGATGCTATTAGGGCATGACTCGCACCCCATTGCAGGTGCGGGATTGATTATGACTGGGTATTGAGACTTGGTCCATCCCAAATATGAATGATATTATATTTTCGATTGAAACGCACCCTGTATCAAGTATATATGTGGGATATAAGCCATGTTTGGGGCCTTGTGCCAACCTGTAGTATCCCTAGGGGATAGATATCTATGTAATAGCTTGATTTGTAAAATTATTGATCTCAATCCTCGCTTAAAATCACTATTATGAAATGTTAAGTCACATGTTCTTGGAAAACATTAAATAAAATTTAAAGTATTTTTCTTTGTTAATGAACCGGAACCTGGAAATAAGTAAATTGAACTGTTGTGTGACTCATTGCATGTTGTGGACTGAGGATGGATCGGGTTGCACGCCGCAGCGGATGATATATATATTGCGTTTGGGCTGAAAGAGCCCCTCCGGAGTCTGTACACATGTCACGCCCCAAATCGAGGGACATGACCGGCGCCTGACCGGGTTGCCCCAGTCAAGCGGACCTGGGTGCCTTTCATTCCCACGCGTTACCCCTGTGATGACTGTGTTTCTCATTAACCAAATATATTACTAATCATAATTGATTTCACATTAAACAAATAAAATGATACGAGTGATTCATTAACAAGATTTCAACTTTTACAACGCCCGACATAACACCTTATATATATAAGACTGGAGTCCCACAGTTTACATGTCTACAGAGCCTCTAGGATACAAAAGGGAAATACAATACTTGCCGGTAACAAGGCTCCGGCTATACCTTTCAAAACCAAAATGAAATCCAAACCGAAGTGGCAAGAACCACACAAGGCCCCGAGGAAGAAAGGGGCTCACCAAGACGGGCAGTGGAAGGAGAAGGATACTACTGCCGATGAGCTGAAGTGCCTGCTACTGATCCACCTACAATCATGACACGAATGTAGCGCCCCCGGCAAAGGGACGTCAGTACACTTGAATTGTACTGGTATGTATGGACAAACTTTGTCCCAAGTAAACTCAAGCCATTAAATTACATCAACAATCAATTAAGCCAACCAACCATGTTTCCACATTTTCCTCATTTCAAATAATTCTCACACAAAGCACTTTCCACGATCAACCAATTTAACAATAACCAATCAATCACGTAAAACACAAGTAGTCAAACAAAGGGGCAATCAGTGCCCCACAGGTTGCAAACTCTCCTGCTGTCTCCTTTCACAATTTCACATTATTGATTTATGTATCAATTTTCAATAGCGATTTCGATCGCTTTCCATCCTTATTGCCCCCGACCACCCTTATTACCTCGGCCACCCTTATCACCCCAACCCACACCTTATTTCACCACGTTGCGGCGCGCAACACGACCCCGCCTTACAGTTGAAAACACAACAATTTCAAACAGCAGATAAGGTACTACACACAATTTCAACAAGTTCAAATAGCAACTTACACATTGGTTCATGTTCTCAATTACTTCTCAAGCCAATATCAAAAACAAGTTACAAGTATTCCAAAATCAAAAATGCCCACATAATCATGTTCAACAATTTACCACAATTAAGGTGTTTCAAATTCCTTCCACAATAAGCCAAATATGCCATCACAACAATTTTCCTCAGTTCTGTACCAATTTCAATTCCTTTGTCATCTTTCAATTCGTATTTCAAACCATACCAAATGTAGTTCAATCATCAATTGTATACCCAACAATGATATCGAAAAATCACATAAAATCTCTCAAATTAACACATGCCAAACAATTTCACACATATGGGCGATTTTACAAGAATCAAAATTAGCCATACATACCTGGTGAGGATGTTTTTCCTCCTACTTTATGCTTACCCAAGATATCCTACTCTTGCCAACCTTGTTCTTGAAGACTCTTACTTCTACCCACTTCTTTTTACTAGAAATCAAGTTCAATAATCATGCATGAGTGTAAAAATTCTATTTTCAAAAGCTATTATATGCAAACCTCTCTTTACCCAATTAAAACTGAAAATCAAAGAAAATAGTTAGGGTTTTTACCTTGAAAATATTGGGGAAGTTGAATCCTTGCCCTAGAATCCCTTGGAATTAAGTAGTTGGAACAATCTTTGAAGATGAAGAACTTCTCTCTCTAAAAACCCTCTCTTCTCTCTCTAATTTTGGTGAGATGATATGATAAAATGAAGAAGAAAGGTGTTATATTAAAGAAGAGATCGGGTCAAAATGTTACAAAATCTGGGCCGGGGTCAAATATGCGGTCACTATGCGACCGCAGAATCAACATAGGATACAAAAGGGAAATACAATACTTGCCGGTAACAAGGCTCCGGAACGATTTGCGGTCACTATGCGGACCGCATGTTGATTCTGCGGTCGCAAAAGTGCACCGCAGATTGACATGCGATCGCATATCGACCGCACATTGGACACAATTTTGGGCAACTCTCTGGAACGATTTGCGGTCACTATGCGGACCGCATGTTGATTCTGCGGTCGCAAAAGTGCACCGCAGATTGACATTTTTCTGGAAAAATTTTATTCTACATTTTGAAACTTAAATCACTACCAAGGGTCCGAACCGCGGCTCGCAAGCTCGCCGCGAAGAATTCTACGCATTCCTAACGCATCATTCGGACCATGACACCACATCTACTAGGTTTTATGCACAAAAATTTCACGGGGCCTTACAACACACCCCCAGTGAGCGCCGTCGACGTTAAAGGGACCGGGCTACGCGTCGTAGCGGTCATGTGCATTGCATTGCATTCTTGTTTGTAAATTACGTGTGCTAATTGTGATTTGCTGGTTTTGTTAGTTAGTGGTAGGTATCAGACTGTAGTTTTAGCTTTGCTCTGTGGTATTCTGTGGATTTCATGCTTTCAGCTATTTTATATACATTTTACTCACTGAGTACTTAGTACTCACCCCTACTCCCTGCACCTTTGTGTGCAGATCCAGGTACACAGGAGGGTTAGACGAGCATTCCAACTTACTTCTGAGTATATTCGAGTTGCCGAGGTAGCTTCTGGCGTACACAGGACCTAGCTTCTCTCTTTATTTCAGTTATTTCTATATATATTCCCAGACTTGAGTATTTTGATCAGTATTCATATTACTATTAAGTTTTTGCTTAGAGGCTCTAGACTCATGACCCCAGATCTTTTTTGGGAATGCTATTTTGATGTTCGCACTTCTCAGTATTTAAATTATACTATTATTATTGGATTATTATTATCGACTCTTATATTCTTCTTGAATTTTCCCTTTTGGGACTGGTCTTTAGCTGTGGAAATAGTTGTTGGTCTGGCTTGCCTAGCTTTAGGGTTGGGCGACATAACGACCGGGTTTGTGTCGTGACATCTTGGTATCTAAAGGATCTCCTGGTATCCTCAATATATATTCTGAGATCTCCTGGTATCCACAATAATAATTTTTGGGATCTCTTGGTATCCCGAGGATCTCCTGGTATCCTCAATAATATATTCTAGGATCTCCTGGTATCCTCAATAATAATTTATGGGATATCTTGATATCCCGAGGATCTCCTGTATCCTCAATATTAAATTTTTGGGATCTCTCGATATCTCGCACTCTCAATCTTAATATATAACATACGCAGGGGATGCTTCCGGGATGCCATCCCGTAGTCCCAAATTTAAATCAACCAACAACAACTCAAGTTATTAATTAACTACCAAACCCATAGCAAATAATAGTATATTCTAGCCTAATATGTTTCATATAATGCAAACAAGGCAGTTTAAGCAAATAGGCAAATAAGTCCACTAAACATGCTTCTCTAAGCTAGACATGCTAAAATAACAATTAGGAATAAACAAATACAAAAGAGAACTCAACTCAAGTATCTTTTATTCTAAGTAAAAATTAGGGTTTTTAACAATTAGCTCAAGTACACACTCATCACCTCACGCACAAGGCATTCAATTACCAAATTCATATCTTAAGAGACAAAGTCCCCCACATAAGGTTAGACAAGGCACTTACCTCGATCAAGCGCAAGTCAACCTGAAAATACTCTTGCCATGAGTATCCTACTCCAGATGGCTCAAATATATTCAATTAAATTGCATTTGTAAATAATAATTCAAGTAAATTAAACTACAATTAAATTCTAAGCTAATACACGAAATTATGTAAAATAACCAAAATACCCCTCGGACCCCCACTCCTCATTTCGTCACGAGTCCGTACATACCAAGAACTCCCAATTCGGACCACCAATGGCCCCTCAAATCCTAAGTTTAAGGTTTTTGCTCCAACCCCTAATTTTCTTGATTTTTAGCCATAAATTCATGAATTCCTTGGATGATTCTTGAATAAAAACATGTCTTTAACTCATAAAACTTACCTCAAATCAATTCCCAGTCGAAACTTCTTACTTCCCGTCGAAAATGCTCCCAAGATGCTCAAAAATGGAGGAAGGAATGGGTTGGGGCACTGGGGAAATGCCCTTAAAACATTTTTTCCCGTTCTGACCTTAACTCTATGCGATCGCAGCCCTGCATAGAACAATTTTCCAACTCCCAGTTTTCCCTTATGCAATCGCACTACCCTCCTTGCGATCGCATAGCACATCTCGTATACACTATGCAATCGCATTGCCTTATATGCGAACGCAGAGCACGAAACTCTAAACGATCACAATGCCCCTTGTGCAATCGCATAGAACAAATTTGGCACCCCTCCAAAACCTTCTATGCGATCGCAACACTCCCCTTGCGATCATACAGAGCAATTTCTCTGCAACACTTGAGCACAAAAATTTTCTATGTTTCAAAATTGAAAATTATCCATTTAACCACCCGAAATCACCTCGAGGCCCCCAGGACCTCAACCAAAAACATCAACCTACTCCAAAACATCACACGAACTTGTTCCAATCGTCAAAACACGTCCATAAACACAAAAATCATCAAATCACGACGAATTCAAGCCTAAGTTAAACTAAAACTTTCAAATTTCCCATTAGATCAAAAACCCGAGCAAACGATGCTCGAATGACCTGAATATTTGTGGACATATCCAAAATCACCTAACGAAGCTACTGCAACTCTCGGAATTCCATTCTGACTCCACGATCAAAATTTCACCTATCAACCGGAAATCGCCAAAATACTAACTTTGCAAATTCAAATTAGCTACGGACTTCAAAAATACATCCCGAACACGCTCCCAACCCCAAAATCACCTAATGGAGCTAACAGAACCATCGAATTTCCATTCCGAGGTCCTCTTCACACTTCTCCAAATATGGACCATTTTTCAAGTCTTAACCTCTCATTTAGGGACTAAGTGTCCCAAAACACTCCGAATTCTAATACCGAACATCCCGGCAAACAAAAATAGTAGAAATGAACTTAGGGAAAATAGTTAATGGGGAATCCGACCGTGAATTTCAAAAACGACTGGCCGGGTCGTTACATCCTCCTACACTTAAACATTTGTTCGTCCTCGAACGGGCATAGAAAACATACCTAAAGTAGTAAAAAGATAAGGGTATTGGCTGCGCATATCCTGCTCGGTTTTCCCAAGTCGCCTCCTTGGCCGGCTGACCCCGCCACTAGACCTTCACTGAAGCAATGTCCTTTGACCTTAACTTTTTGATCTGCCTATCCAAAATGGCCACAGGCTCCTCAACATAAGATAGATCCCTATCCAGCTGGACTGAACTGAAATCCAACACGTGCGACGGATCACCATGATATCTCCAGAACATCGAGATATGAAATACCGGATGAACGCCGGCCAGGCTAGGAGGTAAGGCAAGCTCATAAGCAACCTCCCTAACTCACCTCAAAATCTCAAAAGGTCCAATAAATCTCGGACTCAGCTATCACGTCCCAAATCGGGGAACATGACCGGCGCCTGACCGGGTTGCCCCAATCAAGTGGACCTGGGTGCCTTTCATTCCCACGCATTACCCCTGTATTGATTGTTTCCCATTAACCAACTATCTTACTAACCATGAATGATTTCACATTAAACAAATAAAACCATACGAGTGATTCATTAACAAGTTTGCAGTTTTTACAACGCCCGACATAACATAATATATACATAAGACTGGAGTCCCACAGTTTACATGTCTACAGAGCCTCTAGGATACAAAAGGGAAATACAATACTTGCCGGTAACAAGGCTCCGGCTATACCTTACAAACCAAAATGAAATCTAAACAGAAGTGGCATGAACCACACAAGGCCCCGAGGAAGAAAGGGGCTCACCAAAAAGGGCAGTGGAAGGAGAAGGATACTACTGCCGATGAGCTGAAGTGCCTGCTACTGATCCACCTACAATCATGACACGAATGTAGCGCCCCCGGCAAAAGGGACGTCAGTACACTTGAATTGTACTGGTATGTATGGACAAACTTTGTCCCAAGTAAACTCAAGCCATTAAATTACATTCAAACTAATCAAGCCAACCAACCATGTTTTCCACCTTTTACTCATTTCAGATAAGCCTCAACACAAGCACATTCAAGGTCAACAAATAGAACAACAACCAATCAACAACATAAATTACAAGTAGTCAAACATAGGAGCAATCAGTGCCCCCCAGGTTGCAAATTCTCCTGCTGTCTCCTTTCACAATTTCACATTTATTGATTTTTGTATCAATTTTTCAATAGCGATTTCGATCGCTTTCCATATTTATTGCCCCTGACCACCCTTATTATCTCGGCCACCCTTATCACCCCAACCCACACCTTATTTCCCCACGTTGCGGCGCGTAACACGACCCCGCCTTACAGTTGAAACACAACAATTTCAAACAGCAGATAAGGTACTACACACAATTTCAACAAGTTCAAATAAGCAACTTACACATTGGTTCATGTTCTCAATTTCTTCTCAAGCCAATATCAAAACCAAGTTACAAGTATTCCAAAATCGAAAATGCCCACATAATCATGTTCAACAATTTACCACAATTAAGGTGTTTCAAATTCCTTCCACAATAAGCCAAATATGCCATCACAATGGTTGTTCCCAATTCTTTACCAATCTCGATTACCTTTTTATCGTTCAATTCATATTTCATACCAAACCATACGTAGTTCAACATCAATCAAATGCTCAACAAGGGAATCAAAGAATTACGTAAAATTTCTCAATTTGACACATGCCAAAACAATTCACACACATTTGGGCGATTTTACAAGAATCAAAATTAGCCATACATACCTGGTGATGAGTTTTCTTCCGTTAACTTCCTACTTTATGCTTACCCACGCTATCTTACTCTTGCCAACCTTGTTCTTGAAGACTCTTACTTCTACTCACTTCTTTTTACTAAAAATCAAGTTCAATAATCATGCATGAGTGTAAAAATTCTATTTTCAAAAGCTATTATATGCAAACCTCTCTTTACCCAATTAAAACTCGAAAGTCAAAGAAAATAGTTAGAGTTTTTACCTTGAAAAGATTGGGGAAGTTGAATCCTTGTCCTAAGATCCCTTGGAATTAAGATAGTTGGAACAATCTTTGAAGATGAAAGATTTCTCTCTCTAAAAACCCTCTCTTCTCTCTCTAATTTTGGTAAGATGATATGATAAAATGAAGAAGAAGTGTGTTATATTAAAGAAGAGATCGGGTCAAAATGTTACAAAAATCTGGGGCCGGGGTCAATTATGCGGTGCACTATGCGACCGCAGAATCAACATGCGGTCCGCAGAGTGACCGCAAAATGGCCTCAAAATTATGCAGGTTCTGTTACAGAATGCGGCCAGAATGCGGTCCGCATGCTTGATCTGCGGTCGCAAAGTGCACCGCAGATTTGACATGCGATCGCATATCGACCGCACTTTCAACACGATTTTGGGAAACTCTCTAGAATGTTTTGCGGCAAGAATGCGGTCCGCATGTCAGTTTGCGATCGCATTCTTGACCGCATATTGGACACTTTTTGGAAAAATTAATTCTCTATATTTTTGAAACTTAAATCACTACCAAGGGTCCGAACCGCGGCGAGCAAGCTCGCCGCGAAGAATTCTACGCATTCATAACACATTATTCGGACCATGACACCACAGCTACTAGGTTTTATGCACAAAATTTTTACGGGGCCTTACATCAGCTTCCCTTTCTTTCCAAACCTCATGACGCCCTTCATAGGCGAGACCCAAAGTAGAACTTGCTCGCCAACCATATATGCCACATCACGAACCTTCTTGTCTACGTAACGTTTTTGTCTGGATTGAGCTGCACGGAGTCTATCCTGAATCACTTTAACTTTATCCATCGCATCCTGAACCATCTCTGTGCCCAATAATCTAGCCTCGCCCGGCTCAAACCAACCCACCCGAGATCTACATCTCTTACAATATAAGGCCTCATACTGCGCCATCTGGATGCTGGGCTGATAGATGTTGTTATAAGCAAACTCTGCCAGTGGTAGAAAACGATCCCATGCCCCTCCAAACTCAATCACGCATGCACGAAGCATATCCTCCAAGATCTGAATAGTGCGCTCGGACTGTCCATCCGTCTAGGGGTGGAATGCCGTACTCAACTCCACTCGAGTACCTAACTCTTGTTGCACGGCTGTCCAAAACCGCGATGTGAACTGTGTGCCTCTGTCTGAAATGATAGAAACCGGAATACCATGCAACCGGACGATCTCCCTAATATAAATTTCGACCAACCGCTCCGATGAATAAATAGTGCACACAGGTATGAAATGAGCGGATTTGGTCAGTTGATCCACAATGACCCAAATATAATCAAACTTCTTCATAGTCCATGGGAGTCCAGATACGAAGTCCATGGTGATACGCTCCCACTTCCACTCCGGGATCTCAATCTGCTGTAGCAACCCACTTGGACGCTGGTGCTCATACTTCACTTGCTGGCAATTGAGGCATCTAGACACGTAGTCAACTATATCCTTCTTCACCCGCTTCCACAAGTTGTGTTGCCTCAAGTCCTGATACATCTTTGCGGCACCTAGATGGATGGAATACAGTGAGCTATGGGCCTTTGCTAGAATCAACTCTCGGAGATCATCCACATTAGGCACACAAATCCGGCCATGCATTCTCAATACTCCATTATCCCCGATGGTAACATCTCGGGCATCACCATGTCGGACTCTATCCTGAAGGACAAGCAAATGAATGCGATCAAATAGGGAAGACCGAGAAACCACACAGGCTAGAACCCGACTGGGCTCTGAAAGTTCCAATATCATAAACTACCTGGCTAAAGCCTGAACATCCCTCGCCATTGGTCTCTCTAAGGCTGGTAGATATGCCAAACTCCTCAAACTCTCCGCCCAGTGACCACATTGGCCTTGGCCGGGTGATAAAAAATAGTAATATCGTAATCTTTTAATAGCTCTAACCATCTCTTTTGACGCATATTCAGGTCCTTCTGCTTAAGCAAGTGTTGCAAGCTCCGATGGTCAGTGTAGATCTCACAAGGCACCCCATACAAATAATGACACCAGTTTTTCAAGCCGTGAACAATGGAAGCTAACTCAAGATCATGGACACGATAGTTCTTTTCATGAACTTTCAACTGTGACGCGTAGGAAATCACCCTACCGCCCTGTATTAATACCGCTCCAAGCCCCACCGGTGAGACATCACAATAAACTGTATAGGAACCCGAATGGGTAGGCAACATCAAGATTAGAGCTGAAGTCAAGGCTGTCTTGAGCTTTTGAAAGCTCACCTCACACTCCTTTGTCCACTGGAAAGTGGCACCCTTCTGGGTCAGTCTAGTCATAGGGGTAGCTATCGATGAGAACCCCTCCACAAAGTGACGGTAATAACCTACCAAGCCAAGGAAACTACGAATCTCAATAGCTGAGGAGGGCCTAGGCCAACTCTACACGGCCTTCATCTTTTGCGGATCCACTCGAATTCCCTCACTCGACACCACATGACCTAAGAATGCCACAGAACTCAGCCAGAACTCGCATTTGGAGAACTTTGCATATAATCTCTTCTCCCTTAGAGTCTGAAGCACTATCCTCAGTTGCTGCTCATAATCTTCCCAACTCCGGGAATATACAAGAAGATCATCTATGAAAGCAACCACAAACAAGCAAAGATGTGGCCTGAATACACTGTGCATCAGATGCATAAAAGCTGCTGGGGCATTGGTCAGCCCAAAATGACTTAACAAGAAACTCGTAATGACCATATCGTGTGCTGAAGGCAGTCTTCGGGATATCTGACTCCCGAATCTTTAACTAATGATAACCTGAGTGCGGATCAATCTTAGAAAATACCCATGCACCCAGAAGCTGGTCAAATAGATCATCAATGCGAGGCCAAGGATAGCGATTCTTCACTGTGGCCTTATTCAACTGGCGATAATCAATACACATACACATAGAACCATCCTTTTTCTTTACAAATAAAATAGGAGCACCCCAAGGTGAAACACTGGGTCGAATAAAACCCTTACCCAACAATTCTTGCAACTGATCCTTCAACTCCTTCAATTCAGGAGGAGACATACGATACGGAGGAATAGAAGTGGGCTGAGTGTCCGGAAACAAATCAATGTCAAAGTCAATATCTCTATCGGGCAGCATGCCCAAAAGATCAGCTGGAAACACATCGGGAAAATCCCGTACCACTGGAACTGAATCAACAAAAGGGGTGTCAACACTGACATAACTCACATAAGCTAAATAAGCTACACATCCTTTCTCAACCATACGTTGAGCTTTAAGGAAGGAAATAACCCTACTGGAAGTATGATTTAAAGTACCACTCCACTCAATATGTGGAATACCCGGCATAGCCAATGTCACGGTCTAAGCATGATAATTGAGAATAGCATGATGGGGTGACAACCAGTCCATGCCCAAAATGATATCAAAGTCAACCATATCGAGTAATAATAGATCAGCCCTGGTCCAAAACCACGAATGGTAACCAAACACGACCGATGCACGTAGTCTACAACAAGGGAATCTCTCACAGGAGTAGAAACATAAATGGGGGCACTCAATGAATCCCGAGGCACACCCAAATAAGAAGCAAAATAATAGGACACATATGAATAAGTAGAGCAGGGATCGAATAGAATCGATGCCTCTTTGTGACTAACCAATATAATACCTGTGGTAACAGAATCAGAGGCAATAGCCGCGGCACGATCAGGAATAGCATAAAATCTGGATCGACCCCTCCCTCGAGGGCGACCTCTATCTCCCCTATACCTTCCCCTGGATGGCTGGGTAGGTGAGGTAGCAACTGGAGCTGGAACAATGTCATGAGAATCCTGTCGAGCACGCTGCGGCTGAGAATGCTGTAGATGTGCACTCCTCCCAAGCCTAGGGCAATCCCTCACCAAATGACGGGTGTCCCCGCACTCAAATCAAGCTCTGGGAGGGCGCGGTTGCTGTGACTAACTGGGACCACTCCTTCTAGACTGACCTCTGGAAGTTCCCCACACAGAAGGCACACGAAAAAACTAGAAGTGCATAATAAGGCTCCTGAGATGCTGGTGGAGCTATGGTACTACTTGCTGCTAGCAAGCCTGAATGAACAGGGCGACCAGAATGACCCCTACCATAACGACCGGCTACTGAACAGTGCCCTATCTTTGGCATTAAAACCCTCTACCCTCCTGGAAATGCTCACTACCTGCTTCTGATAGATGGAATAAGACCCTCAATAAATCGCCGAACCCTCTCACGAACAGTAGAAACCAAGGCTGGCGCATGTCTGGACAACCTAGTGTAACAGATAGCATACTTTGAGACAGTCATAGCACCCTGGCACAAATGCTCAAACTCCTCACGCTACGTGTCTCTGAGGCTCTGGGAAAAAACTCCCTCTCAAATATATCCGAAAACCATGCCCAAGTCAAAGAGGCAGCCTCGTCCGAACTGTCCAACTCAAATGTACGCCACCAATCATAAGAGGCTCCCCGAAGCTGGAAAGCTACAAAAGAAACCCCATTCGAGGTAGTAATACCATAGTTCGAGAAATGCGGTGACAATCCTCTAGAAATCCCAAGGCATCATCTGTAGCTAATCCGCTGAAAATCCGGAGGGTCATACTTCTTGAATTTCTCCAGTCTCCGCTGCTCATCCTTAGAAGAAGGTGCCCCGTCCTCAGGCTGAACTGGTGCTACATGCCGAATAATGGTGATATCTGGGACCTGCTCAATATGCACTCGAGGCTCGGGAGTGCTGGCGGTGGGAGTTTGCACTCCTCTCCCGGCCTGGGATGTGGCTGCAGAAAGGGGAAGTAATCATGGCTGTGACAATGTAGCATATGCGTTCATAAACTATATCAGTGCCTCCTGAACAGCTAGAGTAGTAGTGGCTATAGGCATTATTGGTGCATGGACTCCGGCTGAATTTACTAGCGGTACCTCAGCGTTAACTCGCGCGGGTGCTCTAGCTGCACCATGTGCGCGTCCACGGTCTCTACCCCGACCCCGGCCTCTGACGGCGGCAGCAGGGGGTGTGGGTGCCTGGTCGTCTCGAGTAGGACGTGTACTCACCATTTGTGAGAGAATAGAAGATAGAAGTTTAGAATTGGGATCAAAATATCGCACGTAAATGAATTCAAAGAAATGAAAATGTTTCCAAAAGAGTTACATAGCCTCTCGTAGATAAATACGGACGTCTCCGTAATGATCAGCAAGACTCTAATAAACCGACCTGTGTCTCGTAACTCCGATAAACCTAGAGCTCTGATACCAACTTGTCACGACCCTAGTTCACCAATTGTGAACACGTCATGACGGCACCTAGTCTTCGTGACCAGGTAAGCCTAACACCTTGCGAAAACAATATCAATTTCGGAAATATATAATCAAAACTAATAAACAGGAATAATATACATAGTTGCCTCCTGGCACATACACTTCAACACTTAACATTCTGAAACTATCCCAAAGACCCGGAAACTGACGGGCAACATAGGCTAAGAAAAATCATAAGATACAGCTCTAATATCCAGAAAGTCTACAACAACTGAATGCATGAAATGTAACTTCAAACTAATAGATAGAGTAGAAGGAGACTCTTTGGTCTGCGGACGTGGCAGATATACCTCAAGTCTCCAAATGTAGCACATGGATCACTGATGACGTGCTCCATCAGAAGTAGCTGGATCTGTACATGAAAAACATGCGTAGGTAGGGCATGAGTACACCACGGCGGTACTCAATAAGTGCCAAGCCTAACCTCGGTTGGGTAGTGACGAGGAAGGTTAGGGCCCTACTGAGGTAAAACATGATAATCAATATGATAATGGGAAAAACAATAGGTGTATAATCACAGCAGATATCTGTCAAGAAAAACAAGTAAAACGGTAGCAGAGGACAAACACTATCAAAGAATAAAGGTACAACTACAACCGACTAGTTATTATCGGGGATCTCCTGGTATCGCGAGGATCTCTTGGTATCCTCAATAAATAATTTCTAGGATCTCTTAGTACCCACAACAATAAATTCTGGGATATCTTGGTATCCAGAGGATCTCCTGGTATCCTCAATAATATATTCTAGGATCTCCTGGTATCCTCAATAATAATTTATGGGATCCCTTGGTATCCCGAGGATCTCCTGGTATCCTCAATATTAATTTCTGAGATCTCTCGATATCCCGCACTCTCAATCTTAATATATAACATATGCAGGGGATGATTCTGGGATGTCATCCCGTTGTACCAAATTTAAATCAACCAACAACAACTCAAGGTATTAATTAACTACCAAACTCATAACAAATAATAGTATATTCTGGCCTAATATGTTTCATATAATGCAAACAAGGCAGTTTAAGCAAATAGGCAAATAAGTCCACTAAACATGCTTCTCTAAGCTAGCACAAGCTATAATAACAATTAAGAATAAGCAAATACGAAAGATAACTCAACTCAAGTATCTTTTATTCTAAGTAAAAATTTGGATTTTCAACAATTAGCTCAAGTACGCGCTCGTCACCTCACGAACAAGGCATTCAATTATCAAATTCATATCTTAAGGGACAAAGTCCCCCACACAAGGTTAGACAAGCCGCTTACCTCGATCCAGTTCAAGTCAACCTAAAAACACGCTCTTGCCACGAGTATTCGACTCCAAATGGCTCAAATTTATTTAATTAAATTGCATTTGTAAATAATAATTCAAGTAAATTAAACTACAATTAAATTCTAAGCTAATAGAAAAATTATGTAAAATAACCAAAATACCTCTCCGACCCCACGTCTCAAAAAAATTTTAAAATCACATTTTCAGACTCCTCGTTTCATCACGAGCCCGTACTGACCAAGAAGTCCCAATTCGGACAGCAAATGGCCCCTTAAATCCTAAGTTTAAAGTTTTTGCTCAAAGCCCTAATTTTCTTAATTTTTAGCCATAAATTCATAAATTCTATGGATTATTCTTGAATAAAAATATGTATTTAACTCATAAAACATACCTCTAATGAATTCCCGGTCGAAACCTCTTACTTCCCGTAAACAATACTCCCAAGACGCTCAAAAGTGGAGGAAGAAATGGGTTGGGGCGCTGGGGAAATGCCCTTAAAACATTCGGTCCCGTTCTGACCTTAACTCTATGCGATCGCAGCCCTGCTATTGCGATCGCATAGAACAATTTTCCAACTCTCAGTTTTTCCCTTATGCGATCGCACTACCCTCTTTGCGATCGCATAGCACAGCCCGTATACACTATGCGATCGCATTGCCTCATATGCAAACACAGAGCACGAAACTCCGAAGATGTGCGATCGCAATTCCCCTTATGCAATCGCATAGAACAAATTTGGCACCCCTCCAAACCTTCAATGCGATCGCATAGAGCAATTTCTCTGCAACACTTCAGCAGAAAAATCTGCTATGTGTCAAAATCGAAAATGATCTGTTTAACCACCCAAAATCACCTCGAGGACCCCGGGACCTCAACCAAAAATACCAACCTAATCCAAAACATCATACGAACTTGTTCCAATCGTCAAAACACGTCCATAAACAAAAAAATCATCAAATCGCGACGGATTCAAGCCTAAGTTAAACTAAAACTTTCAACTTTCTCATTAGATCAAAAACCCGACCAAACGATGTCCGAATGACCTGAAAATTTACGGACGTATCTAAAATCACCTAACAAAGCTACTGAAACTCTCAAAATTCCATTCGAACTACTGGATCAGAATCTCACCTATCAACCGGAAATCGTCAAAATACTAACTTCGTCAATTCAAGCCTAAATTAGCTATGGACTTCAAAAATATATTCTGAATACCCTCCCAACTCTGAAATTACCTAATGGAGCTAACGGAACCATCGAATTTTTATTCCGAGGTTGTCTTTACACTGCTCCAAATGTGGACCATTTTTCAAGTCCTAACATCTCATTTAGGGACTAAGTGTCCCAAAACACTCCGAATTCTAATACCGAACATCCCGGCGATTCAATATAGCAGAAATGAACTTAGGGAAAATAGTTAATGGGGAGTCGGGGCATAAATTTTAAAAACGACCGGTTGGGTCGTTACTAGTAGAGAGGTTAGCATGTTTAGGCACCTACCTGGGAGTCCGAGTCCGATATGCGGAGCCGATATCCTCATATTTTCACCGACTCAGGTACATTTCTATGTCCATTCAAGGACGAACGATTATTTTTGCGGTGGAGAATGTGATGAACCAAAGGGTCATCTTTTGTTTTATAACTAGAATTCGGATTCTGAGGCCTTAGAATCTCATTTTCTTTCTCTTCAATTTACATGCACAGTCCGAGAGCATATCCGTAAAGCTTTTATGTGAAATTTAAGAAAACGTGAATTTGGACTTTAAAATTGGTTAAAGTTGACTGCGGTCAATATATTTGGTAAACAATTTCGGAACCATAATTTGACGGTCTCGTAGGGTCCGTAGTAAAATATGGGACATGGGCGAATCCCCAGAACCAAATTTTGAGGTCTTTAACCCAAGAAAAGAATTTTTAAAGAAACTTATTTGTTGGAAAATATAAGGACTTTTGGAAATGAAATGGTGTGATCGTGATGGTATAGGGCCAGTATTTTTCTTTCGGAGCCCGATATAATATTCAAGTCATATTTGTGAAATTTGGTGAAATAACGGAAGAGATTTGATATAAATCGGACCTTTGGTTGAAAACTAAGAGATTTGAACTATTTCGTGAATTTCATGAGTTTGGTGTTAAATTCGTTATTTAAGATGTTATTTTACTGATTTGATCTCACGAGCAAGTCTGTATGATGTGTTTAGACTATGTGCATATTTGATTTAGAGCCCGGAGGGATCGGATGTGTTTTGGATAGGCCACACAGTGTTATGGACTTAGAAAAAATTGTTGTAGGTTTTTGTTCTGGTATTCGTCTTTGATCTCATAATTGTGAGACCAGAGTTCGCAATTGTGAGGCTTAGTGTGGCAATTGCGAAGAGTAACAGGCCAAGAGTCTTCGCATTTGCGAAGAAACCTTCGTAATTGCAAAGTAAACTCTGGAAGAGGACTATTCGCAAATGCGACGGCAATAAAAATTCAAAGGGTTTGCAATTGGGAACTCCTGATCACAATTGCGATGACTGCAGCCAACTAAGTGAGATTTCAGACGGGATTTCAACTTCATTCTTGAAAATTTTGAACTGTTAGCATCCCTAGGTAATTTTTTAAAGATTCAAACTTCTCCAAATCATATGTAAGTGATTTGTAACTCATCTTCTCCAAGCTAATTCAACTTTTCATGATTTCACTTAAACATCTAGGGTTATGCATGGGAAATTAGGTATTCTTGGGTAGAAATTAGGATTTTCAAATTTTGGGGATTTGGACCTCAAATTGAATCGGATTTCAAAATCAATTGCATATTTGAGTTCGTGGGTGAATGGGTTATCAGATTTTTGTTCGATTCACATGTTTTGACCAAGCGGGCCCGGGGTCGATTGTTAACTTTTGGGAAAAATATTGGAAATTTTTTATTCACACATTAGGATTGGTTTATTTAGTATTTATTGATTTTATTAAATTAATTATGGCTGGATACGAGTGATTAATGGTGGAATCGAGAGGTAAAGCGGTGGTTGAGTGTTGAATTACTCGTTGGCTTGAGGTAAGTGTTTGGTCTAACCTTGACTCGAAGGACGTGGGATCTCTGTCTTATTTGCTATGTGAAATATCATGAGTGTGATGTATAGGTGTGGTGACGAGTACCTATGAATCACCAAATTACTTGTTTAGCCCATTTCCTTTCCCCATCTCCCTATATCTTGCTTTCCTGCCTTAATACTTGCTCATAAATGTTTCCATGTCTAGTTGCTTCATGTTAACAGTTGTTCTCTTTATTGAATTGTCTAATTGTTTCATGTTAAATATGGATGTTCCGATTTAAGTATTATTTCTTTTGTAGCTTCATTTTATTACCCTGTTCGCTTATAGTGATTCATTGGTGCCTTATGGTGCACCTTGGTTGGTCTCGATGAATAGTTTTCATCAGTGAAGTTTCATAATCGTAGTAATATTCCATTGTGTGGGTCGAGAAAGTATAAGTAATGTGGGGGATTTGAGTTAGCTTGTGAAACTCTTGTCTTTATTCTTTTGTGTTTGGTGCTGGTACATTTATACTGGGACCAGGTTCACGCCGCAACAGGAGGAATAAGAGAAAATTATAATTGTCTAGTGGGATCGAGTTGCACGATGCAATAAAGAGTAATAAGGGTGGACATGTGGGATCCGGTTGCACACAACAATAGGAAGAATAAGTGTGATATGTGCTGAGGAGTAATAAGGGTGGACAGGTAAGATCGGGTAGCATGCCGCAACAAGGAGGAATAAGGGTGAATATTGATATTGTTATTGTTTATATGAGTGGATCGGGATGCCCACCACATCAATTGTTGTTTTAAGTATTCATTTCTGTAGAAATTCATTATTGTGATGTTGAAACACCCTTAAGGAATGGTTATAGCCGACTACTAGTAGAACTACTGGGTTCTCGATTTACTTTATGCCTGTTATGCTTTAATTCATTTTGTATTTCCTTTCTGTTTATTATAAACAGTTGCAAGTTATATATAGATTATTATGCCCCATCGGAGCCTTGTTACTACTTCGTCGAGGTTAGGCTCGGCACTTACCAGTACATGGAGTCGGTTGTACTGATACTACACTCTAAACCTTTATGCAGATCCCGGTGCTGGACCGTACGGATTGTAGTTTGAGGTTGCTGCCTTCAGTCCAGTAGAGACCAGGGGTATACCTGCATGCGTTCGTAGGTCTTGGCGTCCCCTTCCATCCTGTTTCCTTCCTATTTTATCTATTCCTGAGATAGATATGTATTTCTTTGTTCAGACTATTATTTGTAGTATTCATAGACGGTCCGTGAGATCGTGACACCAATTCTAGGCGGAGTTTTACTATAGTTTCATAATGGTATTAAGATAATCTGTTAAATTTTGTTCTTCCATATTTTATTCCTCTTATTTACTTATGTTAACTTTTAAACTATTAAAAGATAAAAGGAAAAGGTGAAATAATTTGTAATGTTGGCTTGCCTAGTGAATACAATGTTAGGCGCCATCACGGTTCCGACGGTGGAAATTTGGGTCGTGACAAGTTAGTATCAGAGCACTAGGTTTCCTAGGTCTCATAATTTACAGACAAACTTAGTAGAGTCTGAGGGATCGGTACGAAGACGTCCGTGCTTATCCCGTAGAGGCAACAGAGTTAGGAACAGTTTCCCTTTTATTCATATTTGTCTAGGAATAGTTTACCTTCTGTTCATCTTTCTAGTGCGGTTTGATCTCTCAATGCTAATTGAACTCTCTACTATGTTCTTTTGCAAATGGCGAGAACGCGTACTGCTTTATCAGCTGATCAGCAGTCCAAGCCCCCGATGGCGGCTCCTACGAGGTGTAGAGGACGAGGCTGAGGTCATACTAGAGGGCGAGGTGGAGAAACGGCTCAACCCACAGCTCGATCAGCAACACCTGAAGATGAGGTTCCGGCCCAGACCGTTCCAGCAAAGCCGTCTCAAGTTCTAGAGGGATTCATAGCTATCTCGGTACTCCAGAATGCTTTGGTCCGTCTAGTGGTCCTTATGGAGAGTGTCATTCAGGCAGGCATACTTCTAGTAGCACCATCTGTCTCTTGTACCGGGGGAGGAGCACAAACTCACGCTACTCACACACCAGAGCAAATGGCTCCCCAGTTTCAGACTTGATCAGCTCATCCCATTGGGGTAGTTCCGTAGGGCGTTATGGCTCAGACAGACGATGGAGCAGTTATGTCTACAAATGCTTTATGGAGGTTGGATAGGTTCACCAAGCTCTTCACTACTACCTGTGGCGGTACATCTTCAAAGGATCCCTAGGACTATTTGGACAGTTTCCATGTGGTTCTACGGAACATGCGGATATAGAAGACTAATGGGGTCGACTTTTTGCTTTTCGCTTATCTTGTTCTTCCAAGAAATGGTGGAGGGATTTCTATTTGGCTAGACCATCTAGGTCACCTACTTTGACTTGGGATTGATTTTCTCAGCTACTTCTAGAGAATTTTATCCCTATCACTTAGAGAGAGGACTATTAGAGGTAGTTTAAGCGCTTTCAACAATGTCTTATGACCGTCACTCAGTATGAGACTGGGTTTATTGACTTCGCCCATCATGCTCTTCTTATACTTCCCACCGAGAGAGTGAGAGAGGGTGGGTAGATGTATTGAGGGACTCGCTCAGCCTATCAGATTACAGATGGCTAAAGAGATAGGGAATAAGGTATTTTTTCTAAGATGTAGCCAATGTGGCCAGACGAGTCGAGATGGTTTTAGCTTAAGGTAATGGTCAAGGGTCAAACAAGAGGCCACAACATTCTAGCAGGTTCACTGGTACCTTGGCTAGAGGCAGTGATGCTTTTGGTATAGGCTATCATCCCAAGTCGTTTCATTCAGCCCTTCAGGTATCCCATGGAGCTTTAGGGAGTCGCAGTTCATATGTACCTCCTTCAGGAGCTAGCTTATAGTACACTCACTACTATAAATTAGTCCTATGGAGACGGTTACAAAACCGTTGCATCAGAAATGGAAACCGTTGTCCTAGAGTTATTGCGATGTTTTTGAAGCCGCTACAACAGACATCGTCGCAATAGAGATATAGGGACGGTTATTTGTAACGGTTTCATAACCGATGCATAAGATAGCCTATTGCAACGGTTATTCTATGAAGTATATTGTGACGATTCTCCCACTTTATAGAACGGTTAAAAACTGTTGCAGTAGTGTTCATTAGGAACTGTAGGTCAAGATATTGCGACAGTTATGTTATACTATTGCAACGGTTCCTTTTGGCTTATGCGAATGGGGCTCATGCTATTGCAACAGTTATAGTGATATATTGCAACGTTTTTTTTGGGCTACTGCAACACCTATCATAACTTTATTGCAACAGTTATACAAACCAACAATATATAACATACCTTGAAATATATAATACGAGAAAAAGTTACATTTAAACAAAATCAGAATCCATAATAGGTGTAATATCCATAAAAGCAAAACATTTAACAATATTTTCTAGTGAATTGGAATACATAAGTTTCCCAAGTGTACAAAAACAAAATATTTCTAGTTTCATCATGAATCAACCTAATACGCCTAAGTACGATCTTCAGCATTTTGGTCGCCTACTTCAAGTTCTCCACCTGCAAATAATCAAAAAACAAACAATTTAGCAAAAGTTCTATAAAAGGAGACATGTATATTAATGTCATGACACATTGCTCTCACCAAATAAAGTAGGTTAGAGGAAATATTTTCCAATTATGAAGAAACTGAATATGAATATGCAATTCTCCAAACAGTAAACGGAGTTGCCCCTGCTTTTCGAATTATATCATAAAGCAAAGGCACGATAAGCTGAGTGGCACCACCACCCATATTCCCCCATCCAGCTGCAGTTCCATTAACAAGTCCAATAATCTGACTATTAAACATCGTACTCATCCAATAATGACACGACACAAATGTCGCGAGTGAAAATCCTATCATGAATCTAACAGCAACTTAGCCACCAACCGAAGACATGAAAGACATGCTAAAAACATGTTTAACATTATGAGAAATGCACATCCATATCGTGGCCCTATCATATGACATATCGCGCCCATTGCAAGACTAGATAGAATACTTCTGGAAACAGAGGCAACCCCAGCATTACCAACGTCCATTTTGGTCAAATTAAGGTTGTCCCTAATAATAGGAACTAAAGGAGCAACAGCAAAAGTTGAAACAAAACAAGTAAAGAAAGAAATTCAAGAGAGTTGAAAAGTTAGACCGTGAGGTTTTGAAAAGGAATTAATAGAATCTGAAAATCTTGGACTTGTGCTTAGAATCAACAGGAACTTTAAAATGTGCAGTGGTATCAGTTGGAACCATTGGAGATGCAACAGAGAAAGCAAGAACTGGTTCTCTACCTGTAACTCCATGCATATATAGAACTACCTGTAACTCTTGTGTCTCGTACATTTGTTTTTTTAACTATCATTGTGAACATCACTATAATATTTAGTCGAAGAAATCATGATGTCAAGCACAACATCAGAGAGCTACATAGTATGAAGATATTGTTAGATCGACAATAATGTTGCAAGGCCTGTTCAGTTTTCTTAAAAGTGTTGAACATCAGAGAGCTATGCTAGCTTCAGGGTGGAGAATTAAGACCATACCAGCTGGAGGGACTCCAGTGGATGTTGTCTTTGTTTAATAACAATTTAAATGGAATTTTAGCGGATGAAATGGGTCTCGGCAAGACGATCCAGACAATTTCTTTAATTGCTTATCTTATTGAAAACAAGGGTGTAACTGGTCCCTACTTGATTGTGGCTCCAAAAGCTTTACTACCTAATTGGACTACTGAATTCTCTACATGGGCTCCCAGGTATGCACTATGCATCACATTTCATGGGACAACAGCCCCGACAACAACAGCCCCGACAACAACAGCCCCGACAACAACAACACTGACAACAACAACACCAACGTATCACAAAAATTTGCCAGTACGCAGAAACAAATTCTGCCAGCACACAGAAACATACGCAGAAATAAATTCTGCCAGCACGCAGAACACACACACGCAGAACTTAACTCAACATACGCAGAAACAAATTCTGCCAGCATTTTGGGCAGAAAATGGAAATTGGGCATAATCTTTATACAAAAAATTCGCCAGCATTTCGGCGCTATATGGACGTTTAAAAAGAAAAAGAAGAAGAAGAAGAAGAAGGAGAAGAAGAATCAACATCAACAGTAAAATTTAGTACATATATTAACAAATATCAGCAGCTCTAAAGTTGCAAAAACAAAAATTTTAGCCTGGGAATAAAGTGATGCTAACCTTGATTGTTGCTACCTGTAGATGGTCGACGGATCACTTGATTAGCAGCTTGTGGTGCAGAGTTAGATTCTCCTGGAGACGAAACAGACAATGTTGCTAGAACGTTTGGATTAATTAATCCGGCACGCTGAAGTTGAGCAATTACATCTGCAGTAATTTCTTGTCGCATAGTTCTCTTTTGCTCCTCCATTTGTTCCTCCATCTTTCGAATCCTTTCTTGCATTTCTTGCACTGTATCATTTGTGGCATTTGAAGTCGATATGAAATGGCCCACTTTTCCTTTCAAAGTAGTCTTTGTAACTGCCCGTCCATATAATCTTAAACGTCCCGGCTGTTCAGGACCCATGACAGATGAAAATGCATCAACAGACTGACTGCCATTTACACTTTGTTGTGTTTCAATTTTTTCCATTTCAGCCTAACAAAGCAAATTCAACAAAAGAATTAAAGTAAATAAAAAATAAGGAAGAACAATAAATAAAATGATCTCATCTAAAACTTGCATATAGATAATATTCATACAATTTTACTAGTTGTATTTTCGTCCGAGTCCTTGTACACACGCCCGGGTTTTCTGGCTCTTGTGGCCACAAACATCTCCTTAAGTGATACAGATTCCTTTGTTTTTTCCTAGTTGCACGAAAATGTATATAAGTGATGTTTAAAAAATATAATAGATATAATAGTAAATAATAGTACACACCAATTCATTACGGATTAAAGCAAAACTTGTTTTTCCAGCAGTGTGTGGATCAGTCAACTTTTTTCGATTCTCCTTGTTGATTTCGGATGATCTCTGCAAAGCACCAGTTCTACTAAGTTGATGGCTTAATAAAACTATATGCAGAGTATATGATACTTGTACCTGTAGTTTATCAGAACTCCAATATTTCAGGAGCTCTTTAAACTGATATTCCAGTATATAATCGGGCCTTTTTGCCATTCGAACTTCATCATTTTGATAGGCATCATAATGATCTTTCTTCAATTGACTTTTATGCCTTCTCCAAGCATTTCCAATTGAAAATAAAGTCCATGTTTTTGCAGCATCAGGAATATCATACTTCAACTACAATTTGATTTCATTTTATTAGCAGAAATGATAACATACTATTAACAAATAACTGAACATTTGGATCGGAACATCAAACCTTGGTATATGTCCATAAATCGTCTTTTGTATCCATTTTCCTCCAATCCAATATATCCAGCGGGCAAAGAGTTGCAGTCCTTGCCAATGTACCGAGGAAGCTACCAAACTCTCTTACATCTTCTTTAGTAGGACCAATGGGCTGATTCAAATTGTTAAGTGTGATCACCTTACGCGTCTTTCGGCTATGGACACTATGCATTTGTGTCTTGCCTCTTTTTTTTTTGAGTTACAGGACCAGAAGCTACAACAAAATATTAAAAATCAGAGATGATGAATGAATTCAGTAAGATTCTAAGTTATGTAGACTTACCTTGTTCTTCATATCGCTCATTAGTTGTAGGAGTGGTAGAATCTATTTGGATCTGCTGATCTACAATGTGCCCCTCTACAATGTGCCCCTCTACAAATTGCTCCTTTACATGTCGTTCATTTGCTTCAGATTGTTCTCCTATTGTTGGTTGTTCTTCAATTAGTTTTAGCAGATGCTCTTTCTCTGACCGTATAGCTTGAACGGTTTCTTTTGTTGTCAATGACATTCTCTTTTTTTTGCCAAACATGATAAACTTCCAGCTTGAACATATGATGGGTTTTTTCCTTTTTTATTTTTTCTTGAAGACCCTTCTTGACCCATGACAAACAGATCCTGTATGAATATGATTGAGGAAATTAAACTAGTTAGCATTCAAAATAGATGATAGTGCCTGTTTATCTACATTAACCTTACAAGCAAAAATCCAACAGAATCATTCAAGAATCAATTAATGGTGTAATCAGATAAAAGATTTGTCTATAATGTAAACGAGAATCATCTTAGTAATAAACTAACAAAAGGAACTTTTGCGCTGATTTGGCTACAGGAAAAACTTTGGATCTTCAGGTTGTCCGTACCTTACTGGATTTTCCTTCTTCATATATCTAATATAGAGGTACCATTATCAATATGTAAAACTCAATTTATGTGTTAATCAATCATATGCTTTATGTGTTAATCAATCAAATGCAAAGAAATTTTTTAAATTGTCATTTTCCATTTTGTCTTTAGATACTCAACATCAACTTACACTGTCTAGTAATATTCTGCATATTTGATCAAGCTCTACAACTCTTTTTCATCATTTCGATTAAAGTTCACCTCTGTTTGATAACTTACAACTACATTTTGTGTAAAATCTATTAACTATTTGGGTGCTTTATATTCTGCATACTTTCATTGTTAGTATATGACTAGCAGACAGTAGACTTATTGTATCTTTCATAATTTTCAAGCTTTGTACATCGAATAGGAACACCTGCTCTCAAAAGACTCTTCTCATGCTTCCACTTCCTCCCATGGTTATGTTTAATCAAAGCAATATCATGAAGACTCCCAATAATCCAAATGCAAACCAACGATCATCATACCATCACTATACCATCCAAACCACCCAGCACCAGGAACAAACAATGCACAAAAAACAGAAAAAACCAGGGCAAGAATGCATTTATGTCTCTAACTTTGTTTGCTACTGTTTTGCAGGTGTTGCTAACAATGCTCTATAGGCCAGTAGAGGCATTCAGGCATTTAATGGCCAAACACAAGACACATAGCCAACTACAAGCCAAACAGCACCACAACAACACATAACCCCTAACCACAACACCCATTACCAAGCACAGAACACCCTTAAGAGGAATAGAGATCCCCCTTGCACTCTCTAATTCCACATCTTCCACACACCATCATGAAGCCCATTATACTACAAACATATATACCAGTGTCAACAACACACATGCTTAACCAAATACAGAAGGCTCATGTCACCTTCTACATTTCTAAAAGTATCATGAAGCAGACCATCAATATCGTCATGCATATCGGAACCATCATCATCATTGGTTGGATATGGCAAATCTCTCGAGGAAAACCCTTCTCCATGAAAAATCCATTCCGTGTATCCATGTGTAAACCCATAAGCAACTAAGTGATCCTCCACTACATTTCTATAATGCCAATAACGATTAAAGCATCTTTTACAGGGGCATAATATTTCATTTCCTTGGGAAGATCGTTGAAACGCTCTATCAATAAAATCATTTACTCCACGAATATAATCATCGCTGGATCTTCGAAGACCCATCCAACTTTTATCTCCATTACTCATTGAATATCCTATGAGACACATACAAAAGCAAATTAACAATTAGTAATCCTTGTTCCAATAAGCTACAATTGTAGCATTTATGTGATTTTGGATCAGTAAACCATTTAATAATTACTTCCCACTATTCCAAATAAATTGTAAATATTTATTGCAAAGCTGGAAGCCACAAGGTGTAATTACAAGTGATGCAGAAAGATCAAATCCTTTCTTCAATTCTATTGCTTTAGTTGTTGATTGCAGCTATCGTAACAATGGCAGATTCACAACCCTCCATTGAAGCCAAAGTTCATAAAGTATACACTGAGAAACATGAGGATTTAGAAGTCGAGGACTATCATATCAAAACCCTAACTTTGTGTTCTTGGCAACTTTGAATATTTTGCCAGTTTTGAATTACAAATTCAGTGCCTAATTGAAGGAAAAAAGAGTACAATCATATATTACTAACACCAGAAACAACAGTATATCACAAATATGCGTCTATGTAGCTATTTTCAATCATCAAATAAGATACAACCACTAAATGAACAAATAAAATCCAGAAATTCCATTCATTTTGCTGTGAACAGACCATTCTACTCGGATCCAATGTTTGCACAATGACATAATTACCTGAGCGTAGGTCTTTAAATTCCTTTGAGCCACGGACGAAGTGTACTTCGGAAAGCCGATAAAGAACTGCTAATAGAAGTAAACATCAATTTAATCAGGACAATGCAAACCAGGCAGGATGAACAACATAAACATGAAGAAATAATAATGTGGTTGTTTAGATGGCCATAAACTGAAATTGTTTAAAGCTTTTTATTTAAGCTTTTCTTCTTTCTTCTTCAATTTCATTTTTTTCCTCTTTTCTTTAACAAGGCAATGGCCTCGACGTATAATAATATGAAGAAACAACACTCTGTTGTGTCGAAATTCGTCAGCTTCTTTGGCGATTTTCAACGTTCGAATGACATTTCTGATTTTCAACTTTCGAATGCATTCTAGATTAATACTCCCTCCGTTTCAATGTATTAAATTATGATCAAGTATTTTCTGCCCAATTTTCACCTAAATTTTCAATTGAAATCGGCCGAAAATTAAATTTCTTTTTACCCAAAAATTCATAATTTTCGATTGAATTCTGTCGGAAATTTCAAATAAAGTTCTAAATTTCAAACCATACCAAAATTAAAAACCAAACATAAATTAGAACAAAATATAGTAACTTCATAGAAACCCATTTGGGTATTTTGTAATCTTTTCCAGAAACACTTGAATAGAAAATGTAGAGAGAGGAAACTTAGAAGCCATGGAGTAGTGCATGCATACCTATAGGGGTAGAGAGCAATAGCGGTCGAAGCCTTTGCTGGTCGAAATCTCGCTGAATTTAGGGCTGGTTTTTGCTCTTGAAGAAGCTTCAATGGAGGGTTTTTCCTCAATGAACTAAATAGAAAACATTTTACATTGAGGGGACGAATTCTATAGAACCAATTTTCACTCTTGTAGAAGCGTCATAGATTTTTGATTTTGATCGATGGTTTTTGCTCTTGAAGAAGACGTTGCTCTCTCTCTCTCTTTCTATTTAATTTTATATTTCACATAATGAAGAAAACAAGACACACAGACTCTTTTACCTAATTTGATATAATTTTTTTTTAATTATAAAGAAAAGCTTTCGCGGTTTTGTGAAATAGTGGAGGGAAATGAAATCCTCACAAAATTGTTCCCACAGTGTCTTTTTACAAAACTGTCTCCATAGAGAGGTATTTGGCAACGTTTGTAATACTAATGCGACGGTTTCATTTTAATTCTGTCTTAACAGGCTTAAGCGGCTATTGCGACGGTTGTAACCCTTGCCATAGACATTCTATTGCAACGGTTATATAACCGTTGCTAAATAACCGATGCAATAGGTTCATTTTCTAGTAGTGATTGCCAGCTCCTATCAAAGAACCTCCTCTTTAGTGTTATTATCGCGGTTAGCCGGCCCGTCATGGTCGGTCTTATTTTCCTCAACCGCAGTATTCAGATGGATGTTTTGAGTGTGGTATGTATGATCATACCCGGAGGGTTTTTCCGGGATTAGTGGGTGCTCCATCATAGCAGAAGAGTTCTCGTGCCATGATTCAGGCACCGCTTGCCTAGCCAGCTAGAGGTAGGGGTCACAGAGCTAGAGGTAGGGGTCAACCTGCTAAAGGTTGAGGTTAGGACATTAAAGGTGGATGCCAGGCTGCTAGAGGTGGGGGTGTCACGACCCGGATTTTCCCCCAACATCGGGATCGTGATGGCGCCTACTCGTGGTAGCTAGGCAAGCCACCGTATTCATACTATCCTGTTTTTAACACAATTTTAATTAAATAAATGCGGAATACTTTATCGAAATAGAAATAACTAATTACAAGGTGAAAATCATACTGAAATCCTCTACCCAAGACGTGGAGTCACCAACTCACGAACTACTACTGAATACTACACATAAGAGTTTGAAAGAAATATAACATAATTCTGTTTGTCTCGGAATAAAGAGACTACAGCTAGTAACATAAATCAAGAGAGGGACGCCGGGCCAGCGGACGTCTGCAAGTTACCTCGGTCTCAAATGTGATCAACTCCCACACAATCGAATTACTGCTGCTGCTCCTGATCGTAACCTGGACCTGTGCAAAAACGCACAGAAGTGTAGTATCAGCACAACCGACCCCATGTGCTGGTAAGTGCCTGGCCTATCCCGGCGAAGTAGTGACAAGCCTAAGACCAGACACCCACATAAACCTGTGCAGTTGCAATATATATATATATGTACATAAACATTTATAAGGAAATACTCTGCTCTGCAATAACAACCAATAACTCATAATATCCAGATTAATCTAATCAACATAATTAAGTCTTACTTTCGTGTCTCAATTCTTTACTTTTCTTTTCTTATCTCGTGGTAGGCGTACCACCCGCTCCCAAATATATCAATAGGCTACCGGCAACTATGGCCAATGCCAAGATTCAAATCACTTTGTGGTCGGCGTGCCACACGATCCCATTTTTTATCATAAAAGTGGTCGGCGCGCCACACGATCCCAATTCTTTAATATATATATTACCACAATTAACAAGAATTAACCAAGTAATAACACAATAAGGAATATCTCAAAAGAACTCAACAATTAACAACGGTTAATAAGTTCACAAGGAAAACAAAGTATAATGGAAACACAAGTAATATCAAGTCAAGGAATAGCAAATAGTTGCACGGCATCACCCAAATAAAATATAATGGAAAAACAAGTAATATCAAGTCAAGGAATAGCAAATAGTTGCACGGCATCACCCAAATAAAATATAATGGAAAAACAAGTAATATCAAGTCAAGGAATGGCAAATAGTTGCACGGCATCACCCTTCGTGCTTTTACTCTCATCCTCACCAAATAAGCAAATAAAGTGCACGGCATCACCCTTCGTGCTTTTACTCTCATCCTCACATCCATAGTACGGCATGATCCTTCGTACATGGTTCAATAACAAGGCACGGCATGATCCTTCGTGCATAATCAATAAATCATGGCACGGCATTAACCTTCGTGCATAAACAATAAAACATGGCACGACATTAACCTTCGTGCATAAATAATAAAACATGGCACGTCATCACCTTTCGTGCATTATCACTCTTCCTCACCCAAATAACAATCACAGTTAAGGGCAGAGAAAGAAAATAACAAATCATGAACCGTCCCGGCAAGGGATACAATAATCATTTCAACAAAGTCCCTACAAGAGCAATCAATATCTCACTTCACAACAAGTCCCGACAAGGAGAACAATAACAATTCTACAAGCCGGCAAGGGTTCAACAATTTATCTTCAAATATGTCTCACAACAAGTATTAACAACGACTCACGGTCATGCTAGACGCCAGTGTATGGATGCTCGTCACCACGGCCCATACACCGCACTCGATCACATAGCACATAATCCTATTCCCTCAAGCTAGGATAGAACAAACACTTACCTCGAATGTTTATGAACAATTCAATCCGTGGCAACGCCTTTTCCTTTCAAATTTGGCTCCAATCCAATCGTATCTATACACAATTGATTTAATATCATCAATACTACTCAATAAACTAATTCATAAGGCTAATTACAACTTTTACAACATTCTGCCCGGAATAGTGAATTTTGACCCCGGGCCCACATGGTCAGAACTCGGGGTTCGGACCAAAATCCGGTTACCCATCCCCCACGAGTTCATGTATATGATTTGTTTCAAAATCGGACCTCAATTCGAGGTCCAATTTCCCAATTTATGAAAAACCCTATATTCTAACAAAAACAAGAAATTCTACCATGAAAACCTTTGATTTCTATTGAAAAACATGTTTAATGATGTTAGGAATTGAAAGAATTAAGTAAAAAGTGACTTACAATTGTTTTGAAGAAGAAGGAATCCGTGAAGAATCGCAAATGGGTGTTTTTGGTTTGTAAAAAGTGAAGAAATGAACCGAAAATCGTGTTTTACAGGTCTCGTGTTCGCATTTGCGAACATGGGTTCGCAATTGAGAACCCCGACCAATTTCTGGAGTTTGAAAAATAAGCTAAGGCTGGGAAGTTCGCATTTGCGAACATTTGTTCTCATTTGCGAAGTCTAGGCAGTTACTGGGGATTTCGCATTTGCGAAATAAGGCTCGCATTTGCGAACTAGCAGGCTTCTGGGTTTTGTCGCAATTGCGACACATTCTTCGCAATTGCGAAGACAGGCAATTACTGAAGGCCTCGCAATTGCGAGGTTAAGTTCGCAATTTCGAACTCTGGTCCAGGTGTACCAGTGTCGCATTTGCGACACTTTGTTCGCATTTGCGAACTTGGCTGGTTCTGGTAGGCATCGCATTTGCGATAATGGGTTCGCATTTGCGAACCCAGCCTTGAACTGCCTTCTTCGCATTTGCGAGAAATGCTTCGCAAATGCGAAGCCAACAGCTGGGTGAAAAACCAGCAGTGCATAAATTCAGAAATTGATCCTACGGCCTATCAAATCTTTACCCGAGCCTCCCGGGCTCCAAACCAAACATGTACACAACCTCAAAAACACATTATGAACTTGTTCGTGCGATCACATCGCCAATATCACATCGTTTTCATCAAATCAAGCCTCAAATTCATGATTTTCATACTTTTGGTTTTCAAAACTTTCAAACTTGGAACTCAAGGTCCAAAACATCTCAAACGACATCCGAATGTCACCAAACTTTACGAAATCACATATATAATATTTAAGACTTGTACCGGGCGTCGGAACCAAAATACGAGCCCGATACCAAGGTCAATTACTTCATTTCCATTAACAATTACATCAAAAACAATTTCATAGAAAAATTCATAACTTGGGCTCTCGGCCTCAGAATTCAACTCCGGACGCATGTCCAAGTCCCATATTTTCCTATGGACCTCTCGGGACCATCCAATCTCGGGTCCGGATCCATTTACCAAAAATGTTGACCGAAGTCAACCGTATCATTATTAATATCATTTTTATCCAAATTTCTCATAGAATTTATATTTTCTATCACAAAATCTTTCCGGCTACATGCTCGGATCGTGCACGTAAATCGAGGCAATATGGAATGAGGTTTTCAAGGCCTCAAAAGCTCAAAATGATTAATAAAATAAGTGATAACCCTTTGGGTCGTCACAATCTCCACCTCTAAAACAACCGTTCATCCTCGAACGGACAAAAGAAAGAAGTACCTGAGTTAGGAAACAAGTGTGGGTAGCGGCTCCGCATATCAGACTTGGACTCCCAGGTCGATGCCTCGGGAGGCTGACCTCTCCACTGAACACGCACAGAAGGATAACTCTTCGACCTCAACTGTCGAACCTGCCGGTCTAGAATAGCCACCGGCTCCTCCTCGTAAGATAGATCATTGTCCAATTGGACAATACTGAAGTCTAACACATGTGTGGGATCGCCGTGGTATCTCCGAAGCATAGATACGTGAAAAACTGGATGCACGGCTGATAAGCTAGGCGGCAAAGCTAATCTGTAAGCCACCCCTCCCACTGTGTCTAGAATCTCAAATGGACCAATATACCTAGGGCTGAGCTTGCCCTTCTTCCCGAACCTCATCACGCCCTTCATAGGTGACACTCAAAGCAATACTCGCTCCCCAATCATGAAAGTTATGTCTCGAACCTTGCAATCTGCATAGCTCTTTTGTCTAGACTGAGCTGTGCGAAGCCTATCTTGAATAATCTTGACCTTATCTAAGGCCTCCTGGAATAAATTTGTACCGAATAACCGAGTTTCTCCCGGTTCAAACCATCCAACCGGAGAACGACACCGCCTACCATAAAACGCTTCATAAGGAGCCATCTGGATGCTCGATTGATAACTATTATTATAAGCAAACTCTGCCAAAGGCAAGAATTGATCCCATCAGCATCTAAGGTGACCTGATTAGCACCTCCTCGCTGGACCGTGTCTCTAAGGTCACATAAATAGGAATCATTATATTGTTGATCGCGGATACGCTCCAATAATGAAGAGCGAGCGATCGCACAAGCTAGTGCTCGACTAGGCTCAGAAATATCCAACCTCACAAATCGATTGGCCAAGGACCGAACATCCAAAGCAATTGGCCTCTGATTGACTGGAATATAAACAAGACTGCCCATACTGGCTGACTTCCTACTCAAAGCGTCAGCCACCACGTTTGCTTTTTCCCCGATGATATAAAAAGGTGACATCATAATCTTTCCGCAATACCAGCCACCTTCTCTGCCTCAAATTCAACTCTTTTGTTTAAACAAATACTGAAGCTCTTATGATCGGTGTATACTTCCCATACTACACCATACAAATAATGCCTCCAGATCTTCAATGCGTGAATAATCGCCGCAAATTCTAGATTATGCACTGGGTAATTCTTTTCATGCATCTTCAACTGCCTCGAAGCATAGGCAATAACCTTTCCATCCTGCATTAACACTGCACCAAGCCCAATACGGGAAGCATCACAATAATCAGTATAAGGTCCCGTACCTGTGGGTAAAATCAATACCGGTGCTATGGTCATGGCTGTCTTGAGCTTTTGAAAGCTCACCTCACATTCTTCTGACCATTCAAATTGAATACCTTTCTATGTCAATCTGGTCAGTGGGGTTGCAATAGATGAAAACCCCTCCACGAATCGCCGATAATAACCCGCTAATCCCAAGAAACTCCAAATCTCTGTGGCTGATGTTAGTCTAGGTCAGTCCTTGACTGCCTCAATCTTCTTCGGATCAACCTGAATACCTGCTGCCGTCACAATATGACCCAGGAATGCAACTGAACTTAGCCAAAATTCACACTTCGAAATTTTTGCATATAGTTGGCTATCTTTCAGAGTCTGCAAAGTCACTCTGAGATGTTGCACATGCTCCTCATGACTGCAGGAGTATGTCAATATGGAAACAATGAAGACTACAACGAACAAGTCTAAATAAGGCACGAACACACTCATGCGTATGCACATATCCATGACTCTGAAGTCTGGCCATAAGAGTTATTATTAAATTACAACATTGTCAATTAACCCCGTTATCAAATACCTTATTCTACAAATCCCACTTTACTCAGAATGAGGTATGGTGACCTCGTGATTATTTTCCCGAATTAATGCGTCATATTTATCCTTACCCGGTGCTCGTCTCAAAGGCTAAGCTCAACGGTTTCAAAATAGAAATGGCTAAATATGAATAGAAACTATACAAGAATTGTCAAATAATCCTAACGGACATGACTCTTATTTACGAATGCGATACGAAAGTATTAATTCATAAGAGAAGAATTTTAAACACATAAACTCTTACTACCAGGACCCAATCCTCATATGATATCCACCGCAGCTTGAAGCTCGTCTTAGAAATATTTCACATTATGCCAAAAATTGGAGGATCTCATCCTCAACTCTGAATCACAGTGCTTGCACATCATATAATCTGAAATTTTTCATTTCCTTTCTTTCTTCCTTTCAATAATTGTCCGTCAAAGATAATCACGACATAAAATGAACCCTCATACTGATAGGGCACACAATTAACGATTAAAATTAGTTATTCCGAGAATTATATCAAAACATACTGTAATAAGTAATATAAAGTCACTCTTAGTCTCATGGATATTTAGTAACTAACACCTAATAATAGGGATGTCTATCCTCATGTAATATCTCAACGGGAATATTTCCCTAAGTAGTATGATTACGATGCTCGCTCATGAATGGAGCATGTTAAACAGACTCGTCTAAATTTTCTTTCAAAAACCAAATCAAATTAAGGGAAAATTATTCTGTTTATAACAATCTGAATTATACATGTGATGACACCATATGGTGTAATGACCTCCCTCATACCATAAAAAGTATATCAATGGTTGGGTCTCCACCTCTAGGATTTTCACCTCCACCTCTAACATCCCGACCTATACATCTGGCTGGCCATGTAGGATAAATATTAACTGCAATGGAGCGTGTAGCCTGAGTGCTTTCCTAAAATTATATTTCTCCAAAAATTCCACATTCACAGCAATTCCTTTAAGGCTCAGTTAACTTGTTGTTCATGACAATATATATTCGGACACGGTCATTGTGACCTGGTACAACCGTTCAGATCGCATATACTACATATTGCAGAGAATCTCGGGGTGACGTCTTCATAACATTTTCTAAAAATAGAGTTTAGTAGATAGCGTTGCATTGGCCGGCTTTCCCTCTTGGTAATCTTTTCACAAACATTGATGGCCAATTTCCTCTTTTGCTATGTTGGCTTAACACTGCTGAGCTACCCCGTTTACTCACAAACTCTTCGTTATTCTTCTGGGGCGATTTCTTACCCTATGAAAGGAACCAACCTTAAATATGTATAAATTATTTAGAGGACCTTTCTATACCATATATATACAGTCCAATAACTCACCATATTTGTCCTTCACAACTCCAACACATCGACCGGACGTCAAGGTCCGTTGAAACCCAACACGATTTATTAGGTGATCTCCTGATATAATTGCACCTTCCGTTGGGACCATAACTGGTGTGGTAAATACATTATCTTCCCACTATTTCTGTGTGCCTTCTGTAGCACAGTAAAATGAACTCCTCGCATTCGACTATTCCCACGTTCTGTAATTCCTCATAAGAACCGTCAAGCACAATCTCGTGGGTTCTCAAAAGATGCACCGCTGAAGGTGGTAGCGAAGACTTTGGTGAAACCTATCTGTCCTCCGTAAAACTTTTGAAGGCATAGTTGATTTATCACCTGCCTGTGCCATTGTTCGGCTGGATAAGTAGTACATGACTACGCCATTCGTGGGAAGACAAGAGTGGAAATTTAACTTAACACTTTGAAGAACAAATTCGCACGATAAGAAAGAACAAATGAGAGACTCTTTCCTAACTCAATAGACTCTGGAGGACAAGTACAGACGTCTCCGTACCTACCTCTCAAACTCTACTAAGCTTGTTCGTGAGTGGTGAGACCTATGTAACCTAGAGCTATGATACCAACTTGTCACGACCCGGATTTTTCCCCAACATCGGGATCGTGATGGCGCCTACTCGTGGTAGCTAGGCAAGCCACTGTATTCATACTATCCTGTTTTTAACACAATTTTAATTAAATAAATGCGGAATACTTTATCGAAATAGAAATAACTAATTACAAGGTGAAAATCATATTGAAATCCTCTACCCAAGACGTGGAGTCACCAACTCACGAACTACTACTGAATACTACACATAAGAGTTTAAAAGAAATATAACATAATTCTGTTTGTCTCGGAACAAAGAGACTACAGCTAGTAACATAAATCAAGAGAGAGACGCCGGGCCTGCGGACGTCTGCAAGCTACCTCGGTCTCAAATGTGATCAACTCCCACGCAATTGATTTACTGTTGCTGCTCCTGATCGTAACCTGGACCTGTGCAAAAACGCACAGAAATGTAGTATCAGCACAACCGACCCCATGTGCTGATAAGTGCATGGCCTATCCCGGCGAAGTAGTGACAAGCCTAGGACCAGACACCCACATAAACCTGTGCAGTTCAATATATATATATATATATATATATATATATATGTATATAAACATTTATAAGGAAATACTCTGCTCTGCAATAACAGCCAATAACTCATAATATCCAGATTAATCTAATCAACATAATTAAGTCTTACTTTCGTGTCTCAATTCTTTACTTTTCTTTTCTTATCTCGTGGTAGGCGTACCACCCGCTCCCAAATATATCAATAGGCTACCGGCAACTATGGCCAATGCCAAGAATCAAATCACTTTGTGGTCGGCATGCCACACGATCCCATTTCTTATCATAAAAGTGGTCGGCGAGCCACACGATCCCAATTCTTTAATATATATATTACCACAATTAACAAGAATTAACCAAGTAATAACACAATAAGAAATATCTCAAAAGAACTCAACAATTAACAACGGTTAATAAGTTCACAAGGAAAACAAAGTATAATGGAAACACAAGTAATATCAAGTCAAGGAATAGCAAATAGTTGCACGGCATCACCCAAATAAAATATAATGGAAAAACAAGTAATATCAAGTCAAGGAATAGCAAATAGTTGCACGGCATCACCCAAATAAAATATAATGGAAAAACAAGTAATATCAAGTCAAGGAATGGCAAATAGTTGCACGGCATCACCCTTCGTGCTTTTACTCTCATCCTCACCAAATAAGCAAATAAAGTGCACGGCATCACCCTTCGTGCTTTTACTCTCATCCTCACATCCATAGTATGGCATGATCCTTCGTACATGGTTCAATAACAAGGCACGGCATGATCCTTCGTGCATAATCAATAAATCATGGCACGGCATTAACCTTCGTGCATAAATAATAAAACATGGCACGGCATCACCCTTCGTGCATTATCACTCTTCCTCACCCAAATAACAATCACAGTTAAGGGCAGAGAAAGAAAACAACAAATCATGAACCGTACCGGCAAGGGATACAATAATCATTTCAACAAAGTCCCTGCAAGGGCAACAAATTATGAACCGTCCCAGCAAGGGACACAATAATCATTCTACAACCCGGCAAGGGTTCAACAATTTATCTTCAAAATATCTCACAACAAATATCAACAACGACTCACGGTCATGCTAGACGCCAGTGTATGGATGCTCGTCAGCACAGCCCATACACCGCACTCGATCACATAGCACATAATCCTATTCCCTCAAGCTAGGATAGAACAAACACTTACCTCGAATGTTTATGAACAACTCAATCCGTGGCAACGCCTTTTCCTTTCAAATTTGGCTCCAATCCAATCGTATCTATACACAATTGATTTAATATCATCAATACTACTCAACAAATTAATTCATAAGGCTAATTACAACTTTTACAACATTTTGTCCGGAATAGTGAATTTCGACCCCGGGCCCACATGGTCGGAACTCGGGGTTCGGACCAAAATCCGGTTACCCATCCCCCCACGAGTTCATGTATATGATTTGTTTCAAAATCGGACCTCAATTCGAGGTCCAATTTCCCAATTTATGAAAAACCCTATATTCTAACAAAAACAAGAAATTCTACCATGAAAACCTTTGATTTCTATTGAAAAACATGTTTAATGATGTTAGGAATTGAAAGAATTAAGTAAAAAGTGACTTACAATTGTTTTGAAGAAGAAGGAATCCGTGAAGAATCACAAATGGGTGTTTTTGGTTTGTAAAAAGTGAAGAAATGAACTGAAAATCGTGTTTTACAGGTCTCGTGTTCGCATTTGCGAACATGGGTTCGCAATTGCGAACCCCGACCAATTTCTGGAGTTTGAAAAATAAGCTAAGGTTGGGAAGTTCGCATTTGCGAACATTTGTTCTCATTTGCGAAGTCTAGGCAGTTACTGGGGATTTCGCATTTGCGAAATAAGGTTCGCATTTGCGAACTAGCAGGCTTCTGGGTTTTGTCGCAATTGCGACACATTCTTCGCAATTGCGAAGACAGGCAATTACTGAAGGCCTCGCAATTGCGAGGTTAAGTTCGCAATTGCGAACTCTGGTCCAGGTGTACCAGTGTCGCATTTGCGACACTTTGTTCGCATTTGCGAACTTGGCTGGTTCTGGCAGGCATCGCATTTGCGATAATGGGTTCGCATTTGCAAACCCAGCCTTGAACTGCCTTCTTTGCATTTGCGAGAAATTCTTCGCAAATGCGAAGCTAACAGCTGGGTGAAAAACCAGCAGTGCATAAATTCAGAAATTGATCCTACGGCCTATCAAATCTTTACCCGAGCCTCCCGGGCTCCAAACCAAACATGTACACAACCTTAAAAACACATTATGAACTTGTTCATGCGATCACATCGCCAATATCACATCGTTTTCATCAAATCAAGCCTCAAATTCATGATTTTCATACTTTTAGTTTTCAAAACTTTCAAACTTGGAACTCAAGGTCCAAAACATCTCAAACGACATCCGAATGTCACCAAACTTTACTGAAATCACATATATAATATTTAAGACTTGTACCGGGCGTCGGAACCAAAATACGAGCCCGATACCAAGGTCAATTAATTCATTTCCTTTAACAATTACATCAAAAACAATTTCATAGAAAAATTCATAACTTGGGCTCTCGGCCTCAGAATTCGACTCCGGACGCATGTCCAAGTCCCATATTTTCCTACGGACCTCTCGGGACCATCCAATCTCGGGTCCGGATCCGTTTACCAAAAATATTGACCGAAGTCAACCGTATCAATATTAATATCATTTTTATCCAAATTTCTCATAGAATTTATATTTTCTATCACAAAATCTTTCCGGCTACATGCTCGGATCGTGCACGTAAATCGAGGCAATATGGAATGAGGTTTTCAAGGCCTCAGAAGCTCGAAATGATTAATAAAATAAGTGATGACCCTTTGGGTCGTCACAGCCAGTCAGCAAGACGTCATCTTAGGGATGTGGTTCAGGGTGGTGGGACCCAACCCTGATAGTATGCAATTCCATGTAGGCTTGAGGTTGAGTGCTTCGATGAAGTTATCATAGGTACGATTTCAGTTCTATTTGATCCAGGGTTTACGTAGTCCTATGTGTCATTTTATTTTGCTCCATATTTGGTTGTGCCTCATGTTTCCTTGAATATTCCCGTGTATGTGTCCATACCAGTATGGGATTTTATTATTATATATCGTGTCTATCACTCGTGTATGCTTGTTATTGGGGGTCTTGAGACTAGTGTATATCTCCTACTTCTCAATATGGTTTATTTTGATGTCATTTTGCAGATGGATTGGATGTCACATTACCTGGATTATCACGCCAAGATTGTGACCTTAGCCTTGCCGGGGTTACCTCGATTGGAGTAAAGAGAGACTCCTAATCATTCTATCAGCATGGTTATTTCATATATGAAGGCTCGACGATGGTTGAAAAGGGGTGTTTGGCCTGTTTGGCCTATATTCATGATTCTAGTGCTTGAGTTCCTTCTATGGATTTTGTATCAGTGATCGGGAGTTCCAAAGTTATTTCCTGCAGACCTGCAGGGTATGACACCCGACAGGGATATTGACTTTTGCATTGATTTGGCTCCGGGCACTCAACCCATTTCTATTCCTCTATATCGCATGGTCGTGCCAGAGTTAAAAGAATTGAAGGAGCAGTTTCAAGATTTCCTTGATAAGGGCTTTATTAGACCTAGTGTCTCGCCCTGGGGTGTGCTAGTGTTGTTTGTTAAGAAGAAGGATAAATCGATGAGGATGTGTATAAATTATCAATAGCTGAACAATGTCACCATCAAGAACAAGTATCCATTGCTGAGGATTGATGAGTTTTTTTATCAGCTTCAGGGTGCTAAGGTATTTTTGAATATTAATTTGAGATCTGGCTACCATCAGTTTAGGATTAGGGCATATGATATCCCTAAGATAGCTTTTCGCACTTGGTACGACCATTATGGGTTTTTAGTGATGTTATTTGGGTTGACAAATGCCCAAGCAGCTTTCATTGATTTGATGAACCGAGTGTCCAGGCCCTATTTTGGATTCCTTTGTGATTGTCTTCATTGATGATATTTTGATCTACTTCTGCAGCTGAGAGGAGCACAAGCAGCATCTTCGAGTCGTTCTTCAAACTCTAAGAGACAGTCAATTGTACAAGTTTTTGAAATATAAGTTCTGGTTGAGTTCAGTTGCATTCTTGGGTCACGTTGTATCAGCAGAGGGTATTCAGGTGAATCCGAAGAAGATAGAGGTATTCAAAGACTGGCCTAGACCCACATAAGCTATAGAGATCCAGAGTTTCTTAGGTTTGGTAGGTTATTACTGCCAGTTCGTGGAGCGGTTTCCATCTATAGTAGCCCCGATGACCAAGTTAACCTAGAAGGTGCCTACCAAGTGGTCGGACCTGTGTGAGGCGAGCTTTCAGAAGCTCAAGACAACTTTAACTATGGCACCCGTATTGGTTTTGCCCATAAGTTCAGGGCCATTTACAATATGTTGTGATGCATCTCGTATTGGACTTGGTGCGGTGTTGATGCAGAATGGAAAGGTTATTGCATATGGTTTGCGGTAGTTGAAAATTCACGAGAATAATTATCTAGTTCATGATTTGAAGCTCGCAGTCATTGTTCATGCACTGAGGATTTGGAGGCATTATTTACATAGCGTGTCATGTAAGGTGTTCACGGATCATAAGAGTTTCAGTATTTGTTCAAGCAGAAGGAGCTAAATTTGAGGTAGAGAAGGTGGTTGGATCTACTAAAAGCCTATGATATGACCATGTTGTATCATCCGGGGAAGGCCAATTTGGTGGTCGATGCTTTGAGTAGGAAGTCAGCCAGTATGGGCAGCCTTGCGTATATTTCGATCGGTGAGATGTTGCTTGCTTTGGATGTTCTGGCATTAGCCAATCAGTTTGTGAGGTTGGATATTTTTGAGCCCACCCGTGTTTTAGCTTGTACAGTCGCTCGGTCTTCATTATTTAAGCGTTTCAGGGATCAGCAGTATGATAATCCTTATTTGCTAGTCCTTAGAGACACAATAGGGCACGATGGTGCCAAGTAGGTTACAGTTAGATATTATGACTTTTGAGGATGTAGGGTCGAGTTTATGTGACTAATCTGGATGGACTTTGTGAGTTAATTCTAGAGAAGGCCCATAGGTCCTTGTATTCTATTCATCCGAGTGCCGCTAAGATGTATCGGGATTTGTAGCAGCATTATTGGTGGATGAGGATAAAGAACGATATTATTGCGTATGTAACTCGATGTTTGAATTGTCAGCAGGTAAAGTCCGAGTATCAGATTCCTGGTGGTTTGCTTTAGTAGACTAAGATTCCTGAGTGGAAGTTGGAGTGTATCACCATGGACTTTGGTGTTGGACTCCCGCGGACTCTGAGGAAGTTCGATGTGGTATGGGTTATTGGTGATAGGCTAACTAAGTCAGCGCATCTCATCCCTGTGGCACTATCATATTATTCAGAGCGGTTAGCTAAGACCTATATCTGAGAGATTGTTTGTCTTCATGGTATGCCTGTGTATATCATTTCTGATTGAGGTACGCAATTTACCTCACATTTCTGGAGGGCAGTTCAGCGTGAGTTAGGTACGGGGGTCGAGTTGAGCACATCATTTCATCCTCGGATGGACGGACTATTCGAGCGTACTATTTAGATTTTGGAGGATATACATTGCACCTGCGTTATTGACTTTAGAAGGTCTTGGGATCAATTCTTGCCATTAGTAGAGTTTTCCTACAACACAGCTATCAGTCCAGTATCTAGATGGATCCGTATGTGTCATTGTATGCTAGACGATGTCGGCTGCAATTTAGGTGGTTTGAGTTGAGGTAGGCTTAGTTGTTGGGTACAAATTTGGTACAGGATGCCTTGTACAAGGTTAAGATCATTCGGGATGCGTTTCGTACGGCTCAATCCAGGCAAAATATTTACGCCGACCGTAAGGTTCGTTATGTGGCATTCATGGTTGGAGAGCGAGTATTGCTTCACATGTCTCTCATGAAGGGCGTGAAGAGACTTGTAAAGAGGGGAAAGCTAAGCCCTAGGTTCATATGGCCTTTTGAGATCCTTGATCGAGTGGTAAAGGTGGCTTAAAGACTTGCATCGCCACTGAGTTTATCAGTAGTGCATTTAGTGTTTCATGTAACCATGCTTCGGAAGTATCACGACGATCCATCCCACATGTTAGATTTTAGCACTGTCCAGTTGGACAAAGACTTGACCTATGAGGAGGAGCTGGTAGATATTCTAGACCGGAAGGTTTGTCAGTTGAGGTCAAAGAGTTATCCATTGGTTCATGTTCAGTGGAGAGGTCAGCCTGTTGAGGCAGCTACCTCGGAGTTCGAGTCCGATATGCGGAGCCGATATCCCCATATTTTTACTAACTCGGGTACTTTTCTATGTCCATTTGAGGATGAACAGTTGTTTTAGAGGTGGAGAATGTGATGACCCAAAAGGACATATTGTATTTTAGAATTCAAATCCTGGTCCCGAGGCCTTGAAAACCTTATTTCTTTTTTTATTTATTTATGTGTGCAGTCCGGGCGGGTATTCGGAAATCTTTCATGTGAAATTTAATAAAAATATTGAATTTGGCCTTTGAAATTGGTTAAAGTTAATTTCGATTATTATTTTTGGTAAACGGACCCAGACCTATGATTTGACGGTCCCATAGAGTCCGTAATAAAATATGGGACTTGGGAATATACCTGAACTCCGAGGTCCCTAGACAGAGAAAAGAATTTTTAAAGAAAATTATTTGTTGGAAAATATAAGGACTTTTGGAAATAAAATGGCGTGTGATCGTAATGGTATCGGGCATGTATTTTTGTTCTAGAGCCTGGTATATGATTAATATAATATTTAAGTCATATCAATGAAATTTGGTGAAATACGGAAGAGATTTGATATAAATCGGACCTTTGGTTGAAAATTTAGATATTTGAACTATTTTATGAATTTTATTAGTTTTGGTGTTAAATTTATTGTTTAATTATTTTGGCGATATGATAGCACGATCAAGTCCGTATGATACTTTTAGACTTGTGTGCATGTGTGGTTTGGAGGCCCAAAGACTCTGATGAGTTTCGGATAGGCCATGGAGTGTTTTGGTGTTAGGAAAAATTATTGAATGTTTCAGTTCTGGTGTTGGCCTATGATCTCGTAATTGCAAGAACAGTGTTCGCAATTGTAAGGCCAGTCAATATGGCAATTGCAAGTAACTGGAGCAAAAGTCTTTGCATTTGTGAAGAAACCTTTGCAATTGCGAAGTAAAAGCTGGAATGTGACATATTTGTCGCAAATGCAAAGGCAGCATAAATTCAAAGGGTTCGCTATTGCAAACCCCTTATCGCAATTTCGATAACCGCAGCCTATTAAATGAAATTTCAAATAGGATTTCAACTTCATTCTTCAAAATTTTGAACCCTAAGCATCCCTAGGCTATTTGTTAAAGACTCTAACATCTCCAAATCATAGGTAGTGATTTCTAACTCCTCTTGTCCAATCTAATTAGACTTTTTGCATGATTTCACTTCAAAATCTAGGGTTTTGCATGGAAAATTGGGGGGGGGGGAGGTAAAAATTTAGGATTTTCAACTTTTAGGGATTTTGACCTCAAAGTTGAGATCGGATTTCAAAACCAATTGCATATTTGAGTTTGTGGGTGAATGGATAATCGGGTTGTGGTTCGAACTTCGAGTTTTGACAGACGGACTCTGGGTCAATTGTTGACTTTGGAAAACATTAGGAAATCTTTATTCATGCATTAGGATTGGTAAAATTAATTGTGACTGGATACAAGGTAATTGGTGATGGAATCGACATGTAAGGCGGTATTTGAGTGTTGAATTACCCGTTGGCTTGAGGTAAGTGTTTGGTCTAACCTTGACTTGAGGGACTAGGGATCCCCGTTTTATTTGCAATGTGAAATATCGTGTATGTGACGTATAGGTGTGGTGATGAGTACCTATGCGTCACAAAATTACTTGTTTATCCCATTTCCTTTCCCCGTCTCCCTACATCGTGCTTTCCTGTCTTGATCGCTACTTGCTCATAAATGTTTCTTTGTCTAATTATTGTTTCATGTTAGCTGTCATTCTCTTTATTGAATTGTCTAATTATTTCTTGTTATCTACTGTTGTTCCTGTTGAAATATTCATGGTTTTGTAACATCATTTTATTACCTTGTTGGCTTGTATTGATTCTTTGGTGTCTTATGGTGTATCTTGGTTGGTCTCGCTAAGTAATTTTCATTAGTAAAGTTTCATAATCGTAGTGATATTCCATTGTGTGGGTTGAGGTATAAATAATGTGGGGGATTTGAGTTAGCATGTGAAACTCTTGTCTTTATTCTTTTATGTTTGATGGTGGTATATTTATATTGGGATCGGGTTGCACGCCGCAACATGAGGAATAAGAGAGAATAGTAATTTTCTGGTGGGATCTGGTTGCACACCGCAACAAGGAGTCATAAGTGTGGATATGTGATATCAGGTTGAGCGCTGCAACAGGAGGAATAAGGGTGATATGTGCTGAGGAGTAATAAGGGTAGACATGTAGGATCGGGTTGCACGCCACAATAAGGAGGAATAAGGGTGAATATTGATATTGTTGTTGTTTATATGAGTGGATCAGGATGCGTGTCGCATCAGTTGTTGTTTTAAGTATTCGTTTCTACTTAAATCATTACTATGATATGAAAACACCCTTAAGGATTGGTTATAGCTAAATACTAGTAGAACTACTGGGTTTCGAATTTACTTTATGTCAGTTATTGCATTAATAGATTTTGTATTTCCTTTATGTTTATTATAAACTATATATATACATATTCACACACACCATAGCCTCGTCATTATTTCGTCGAGGTTAGGTTCGACACATATCAGTATATGAGTTCGGTTGTGCTCATACTACACTCTATACTTTGTGTAGATGTCGGTGCAGGACCGTAAGGAATGTAGTTCGAGGTTGCTACCTTCAGTCCAGTAGAGACCCGAGGTAATCCTGCGTGTGTCTTCAGGCCTTGGCATCCTGCTTCATCGTGTTTCCTTCATGTTTTATCTATTTCTGAGACAGATGTGTATTTCTTTGTTCAGACTATTATTTGTGGTATTCGTAGACGGTCTGTGAGATTGTGACACTAGTTCTGGGTGGAGTTTTTAACGTTTCTTAGTGGTATTAAGATAATCTGTTAAAATATTTTTCATCAGTATTTTATTCCGCTAATTTACTTATGTTAACTTGTATACTATTAAAAGATAAAAGGAAAAGATGAAATAATTTGTAATATTGGCTTGCCTAGCGAGTACAATCAACAATGTTAGGCGCCATCACTGTCCCGACGGTGGAAAATTCGGGTCGTGATAATATTGTCTTAATTAGGAATTTTTTATCTTGAACAAAGATGATGGAGTTTGGGGATGAGCAACTTGAGAGTCTGTTACCTTTTTTTTCCATTGTATTCAATGTATCTCGCAGTATTTTATGTATTTTATTATTTTTATTGTCTTCTTTTTTCATAGTATTTCAATATATCTCGTTGTATTTCATGTATTTTATTGTATTCAATGTCTGACTATATTCCATGAATGTATTTATATATTTTTTTAATTAATATAATTTATGTAGTCAGATGTACTATATAATTTTTCTGAAGTTTGCTATATTTTTTGCGTATTTTGTTTTGTTGAGAATCTTTTTATAAATGGAAGTACAAGATTTGTGTGTTATAATTGAGTTTGTTGAGTTATATTAGGAGTCTATTATGTTAATTGACTCATTTTCCCTTAAAAACAGTGTAATCCCTTGTATCACGCGTGAATACAGTCGAATACAACAATCTGTCCAGCTGTGATGCCATGTTTCATGCCATGAATACAGTCGAATACAAAAATTTATCTAGTTGTTATCCTCTGCTTTTAAGACCTAGAAATGCTACTGTGTTCATAAATATAGTAGCTAAAATGCATCGAATACACTCTAAAATTTTAGAAAATACATCTATAGGAAGTAATATAGTAAATGGTAGCTACAACTAGCTAATAACCACTAAAACATAGAGATTTCTGAAAGTTTCTTAATAAAAAAAAATCATTGAGCAAGGATTACATTCGGGCAAACTTTCCCCATCAAGATTTTTTTCATACCCAAGCCTTGAACTCAACACCACTAAATAAGGAAAAGCATCCCTATCTGCTGCACCATGTCGATGAAGACAAGCTTATTGAACCAACATAGATAATAGATTAGTTTAGGGGTTAAAGTGTAAAAATAGAAACTTGTAATTTAATCTCAATTATTCGGTTAGTTAACACTGTATATATAGGTTAGCTTCTTCATTTTAGAACATATTTATTCATTCTTCTTCATAGTTATATGAAAATGGCTCCACTTTGAGCTCATCTCTCTCTCTCTCCCTCATTTGTTCTTCTAGGACCATCCGATTACTTGCATACACTCTTACTCTTGTTAGTTAAGTGCTCATTATGGTATCAGAGACAGGCCAATCCTAACTATTATTATCGATGTTTGGCCCCCATTTGTCCAAGACCCCATAGGCCTGGGCGTGAGCGGGGGTGTTGAGTTGTCTCACATCGGAGGGATTTGAGCTCTTTGGTGTCCTTATATGGCTTAGGCAATCCTATCCTGACAAGCTAGCTTTTAGGGTTGAGTCAGGCCCAATGACCACTCTTATCAAAGCCATCATGATTTGTGACACTAATTTACTTCTCTGAACAACAGTTGAACTCTCACGTTATCTTGTTTCGTTTCCAAGAGTTAACTAGGGACCATGTTATGTTTATATGTCATTGATTTTGGCACTCTAACTAGTTGTTTCTCCTATTCTTGAACCAGTCAAGTCATTCTCAAGGCTGAATATGAAAATGAAACTCATGAACTTACATCAGGAAAATGAAAATTTAACAAAACCTTCGACGTATCGAATTAATTCGTGCATATATTGAGCACTGATTTATGATAAGTTATAAATTGTGTTTACACGTAAAGCATCACCATTGGTCGTTCATGTCATCTATGTGTTCAGTGGCGAATAAAGTCTTCCCGTTACGAGTTCAACGAACACATAGCTTTCGACAAAAAAATGAATTTAGATATAAAAATCTACTAAAATTTTAATAAATATTTTATTTAAATTCATAATTTGAATAGTACAATAACTGTGTAGTGCTAAAAATCTTAAAAGACAGAACACGTAAAATTTAAATCTTGAATCCCTATCGGCATGTGGTGATGTCCGCTATAGAATATTTAAAACAACAAGTAATTAAGCGTATGGACATTATTTGGCTGAAGCTGGAAAAAGGATATTTTTTACTCGAAATACTCCTCAAACTAATTTTTCAACAAATGTTTTATTTCAAGTTAAAATTGAAATAATGGACCTAATTGTAAAACAATGATATTAGCGTTTTAATAATATATAAAGTTGAAGTTAAAATAATTTAATAATTTCTATAATCAAACATTAATTTGAAAATAATACTTATAGGGATAAGATTATCATATCGTAAAAACTAGTTACATAACGTAGACAGAATATGAAACCAAAAAAAGTTAAGATCGACTCATTCACCAAGTTTGCAATAAACATTTCATTTCCATTTGGATTTTGTTAATTAGTGATATCTCCCAACCATCAGAACTTGAAATGATGTTTTATCCCTCTATCATATCTCAGAGGAATTTTCACTGATTTGGTACTAAGTACGTCTCATACGAAAATATTTGTGTCACGTACTTACAAAAGGGAAAATAATAATGAGATAAGTTCTTGATTTAAGTTATATGCACCGATAATATAACCATTTTTTTACACTATCACTATAGCTAATCTATTATAACAGATTAATTATCATTTTTACAATAACTGCTATATCAGTTTCATTCTATGTGTCTTAGAGCTTGTTTGGCGAAGCTCTTCTAGGAGGTCAAAAGTATTTTTTTTTTCTTCTAAAAAAGTACTTTTTAAAAGATTTAAGGTTCTTAGCAGTAGAAGTAGTTTTTTTGTTTATGGGGAGAAGTTACAATGCTACAAATTGTAGCTTAAAAAAGCAGAAGTAGAAAGTTAATTTATTCAAGATAAAAATAACGTTACAATAAATTTATATTTTTGATATTATCCCTCACTAATTAATTTTTCTTTTTCTTTTCATGCTTTACATTTATTCTCTTTTTTATTTTAATTAATTTTTTATTCTCTTTCTTCTATTCTTAAAAATAGATTTAAATTTATATTGAATGATAAATTTTTACATATTAAAATTATCATGTAAATAATAAGTAATACCAAACACTCAATATTGTTGCTTTAGAATAACTATATTTATATTAATTAGAATTTTTAATTTATATTTTTACTTTATGTTTTATATTTTAATTGAATTCTTTTCTACTAAATGTTTAAATTTATTTTTTCTTTTCTAAATAATACTAATCGCGAATCGAATCTTTACTGTCTTTTTTCGTATTTGATAATTAAAAGTATTTTTTTAAAAGATTGGCCAAACACGCTGAGCTTGCAAAAAGCACTACTCAGATGAATCGGCCAAACACAAACTACTTATTTTCCAAAATTACTTTTAAATAAAGCACTTTTAAATAAAATTACTTTTCAAAATAAGTAGTTTCTGGCAGCTTAGCCATACATGCTCTTAGTTTGACTGTGTTTGGAGTTTGAGAAAGTAAAGCAAACTCTTAAATCTCGTAGTTTAAAACTAAAGGTAAATATAATGTACCAAAATATCTTTTAATCTTATGGTCTTAAATATGTCATATGGAAAGTTTAAGTTAAAGAGTTACTCTATCTGTTTCAAAGCTTTTACCCCTTAAACTTTTAAGATCACAAGTTTCAAAAGTATTTTTTTTTCTTAAACTTCGTAGCGAGTCAAACTATATCATCTAAATTGGAATGAATGGAGTATTGAATATAAAAAAACATTCTTTCGTAAATAGACTAAAAAAGAAAGTAAAACGTATAAATTTAAAACATAGAGTAATATTTAATCTAAAATTTACTGATGTGAGAAAACTTATACAATCAAATATATTAAACGGAAAAGTGTTAAAAAATGCTCCTAAACTATTGAAAAAGATTTAAAAATATCTTTTATTTATTTATTCGGCTTAAAATACTTCTCCATCCACTTTTTTTTGTTCACTTATACCCTTTTATCGTTAGGTCAATGTAGAATTAAGAGTAATTATTATTCTTTTTGTAAAACTTTAAAAATAATATTTTTCGTTTTTTTTAAACTAATGCACATGTAGTCCACTAATTTTGTAAAGCATTCTTCTTTTTCTTTAGTTTTTACAAACAAATCATTTTTATTAAAGCATTTTCTTATTGTAAAAACTGAAAAAATTGTAAAAACGGAAAAAAAGTTTGTTTTTCACAAAGTATTTTCGCTTTTTACAAACAGAAAAAAACTATTTTCAACAAAATGTTTTCGTTTTTTTAATTTCTTTCCAATATTTTAAAAGCATTTTTTTGTAGAAATTGGAAAAAATTGTAAAAAATGAAAAATTGTTTTATAAGAACCGACGAAATATTTTCGTTTTTTGAAATAGAATTTAAAAAAAATGGAAAAAATGGAAATAGGGGTTGTGGGTTTTTTTTTAAAATGGGTCGGATAAAAAAATAAATGTGTTTTTTTAATTTTGTGCTACCACGTGGCACTACATCCAAAATAGAAATATTTTTGTTCCAAAGTTTGACACTAAGGGTATAGATAACCCAGAGTTAGCTGGAAGTGGCGCATCTTTTTTTTAATTGAACATTTTATTCCGGTCGGGTTAATATTTGGGCTAGGTTAGTGTTTAGAACGGTTAGATATGAGTTAGTGTTTCTAATAGGTTAGATATTTTAATTTTGACCAATAAGAAGCTGTGGCATGGAATTTAAATAATAATTATTTTTAATTCATCATTGATCTAATAATCAAATGATATAAGTGAATCAAAAAGATGATGGAGAGGTATTTTTAGCCCAATAAATGAATAAAGGATATTTTAAAACCTTTTTCAATAGTTTAGGGGCATTTTAACTATTTTAATTATATTACGTAAAAGGTAAATAATATAATTTTATTTTATTTTTTTTAATTCAAAAACATAATTTTTAATATTTTTGAATAATGTTTACATATTTAGAAACTACCTCAAAAGTACTATAAAGAGCAGTTAACAATTCAAAATATTTAATAATATTTACAAAAAATATGGCAAAAGAAAACTCAGTAGTTCACACAGTGTATAACATTGATTAAACTATATCTAGAATAAATAATATGTAAACTGTCAATTTAAATTATGTTAAAGGGCGGCTAGGTGCACTAAGTTGTTTGGTGCGGGGTTTGAGAAATGGTCGGATAACAGGAGTTTATCGTATGTAATGAGTTCTACAAGAGGATACTTTTACGTCTCGAACTCTTATCACATAACAATAACTTTACCAATTATGTATATGGATGTTATAAAATAATCATTTTTCCTATGTTTATAAAGAGAAAAAATAATCGGAACCATACTGGAGTACTATACAATATATATATTGGCTTTAAATCGTTCTCCTCCTCTATCCAAATAGATAGAAAAGTTAAGAAGCCAAAAAGCAAAAGCACAAAAATTGGTTGAATATCTCAGTTCAACAGTAACCCATGCTAGCCAGCCACTCTTTCTTGTTTCCAGCAGCTCCTTCTCATTCTGAACCGTTTTCTTCCCCAGAAAATGGTTTTATTATCAAAAGAAAAAGAAGACCTGCTGGTACTCCAGGTTAATTAATTAGTACTACTACTTATAACAATTTTCCTTTTTTTTTCTTACATATTACATATATACATAATCTTTCTTTTTTTGAGCTCTTGTGTTATCCATTTCTTGAAAATAAGTTGGCAGATTCAGAATTTAGACGCTATGATTTCTGAGTTTGAGAGATTAAATTTTGAAATATATATCTAACCCTATTCATAGACTCAAAAGTATTACTGAGCATGTTGTTTATAATTGATTGCAGATCCTGATGCACAAGTTGTGTATCTCACAGCTGAGATGCTAATGGAATCCGATCGTTACGTTTGTGAAATCTGTAACCTTAGCTTTCAAAGAGAACAGAATCTTCAGATGCACCGCCGCCGCCATAAGGTTCCATGGAAGTTGAAAAAGAAGGTACAGTCACGACTTTCTATAACATTATTCTTACCTAACATACCTTCACTATAAAATTCAAGTATTTTTCGAGACATAGCATCCAAAAAATATCAAAACAAATGAGATTTTATAGAGGTTTGACAGTATAGAATTCATGTGTGGCCATTTAATCTATTGAAAAATTTTGAACTATTTGATAGAACAACTCTCTCTTACATACAACCTTTTTTTTTCATGCGTCAAAATAACACTAGCAGAAATAGAATTTTTATTAATGGGATTCAACATCTATTGTATATAAAAAAAATGGTTTTTGACCTTATATATAAAGAGGATGCTTCGGTAAAGGAGGTTCGGATGAACTCCTTTTCGCCTCCTTTAGCTCTCCTGGTCAAACACATAAATTCTTTCGATATTTTTTCTTAAATTGTGTGATTATCTCATTTAAAAGTTAATGCTAAGGTACCATAATTTTTATCGAAGGAAGAAGAGAAGAATGAGATGGAGCAAGTAAAGAAGAGAGTATATGTATGCCCAGAGCCAAGTTGTGTGCACCATGATCCAAGCCATGCACTAGGAGACCTTGTTGGAATCAAAAAACATTTCAGAAGGAAACATAGCAATTACAAACAGTGGGTTTGTCAAAAATGCTCTAAAGGGTATGCTGTTCAATCAGATTATAAAGCTCACATCAAAACTTGTGGTACTAGAGGCCATTCCTGTGACTGTGGCCGAGTTTTCTCCAGGTTCATCATCTTCTTTTATTAATTCAATATATATATATATATATATATATAACGGTATTAGTATAGTGGATTTTAACGGTGGAAGTAGGTTGCATTAGAGTAACGGTAAAAGAAGAAGATAAAGAATCGAATTTAACTTAGAATATACTAGTAATATAGTGGATTTTAACGATGAAAGTAGGGAGCATTAAAGCAACGGTAAAAGAAGAAGACAAACAATCGAATTTAACTTAGAGTATACTAGTAATATAGTGGATTTTAATGACGGAAGTAGGGAGCATTAAAGCAACGGCAAAAGAAGAAGACAAAGAATCGAATTTAACTTAGAATATACTAGTAGTGCAAAGAGTTTTTGCACTCTATTGGTAGTGGATTTTAACCTGTCCTAGCATGTAATTTTTGTTTAAGTTATAATTCTCAATTTTATGAAATGTTATTTGTAGTTATTTTTTAGATGATCTGACCATAGTGTAAAATAATATAACTCTTCCTCTTTCAAAAAGATTGACACCATTATAATTTAAAAAGTGGGCGAGGTTGTTCTTTGCCCATTTTTCTTAGATATTGTATAAATATTTTAAATTATAATGACTTATAACACTTTCTATGCAGTTTTCAAATATATAAATTTTATTTTTAAAAATTTGAAGAATTTATGTCCGAATTCACAATCAAAATTAAATATTTTAATCTTCATACTTGGAATTATGTCAATCTTTTTTAAACAGAGGAGGTAATAAAATTTATGCTGCCAATGTATAGTTGTATACTAACTAAACTCAATTTAAGAATACATATTATACACACAAATCAAGATGAGATTACCATGTCACTTGAATTGGTAATATACATAGTCTTAAACCTAATGATTGTTTTGTAAGGTACTACGTATTCAGTGTGCTTCTTTAAAAAAATAACATATTCAGTGGTACAAGTTTCTACCCCTTTTTAATTTTTTTTCCCCTCATTTTAATTGCTTGTTTCAGAGTTGAAACCTTTATTGAACATCAAGATTCATGCAAATCACAAGGTACAACTACTAGTAAAGAATGTGATGTGCAAACACCAAAGCCAGCTCAATATTTTACAAACTACTCAAATTCAAGAATGCCAAAGAATATCACTCACCCTAATCTTGAACTTGAGCTTTTCACTTCTTCCAATTATAACCAAAACTCATATAATTATGCTTCTTTCTTCGAAAATGAACCAACCCCACAATTAAATTTGTCATTTGGTGGTCAAAGTGATAGTAGTAATTATTACAATGAGAAAGCAGCAGCTTTGATCGTAGAAGACACAACAATACAAGTATCAAAACTAAAAAGTGAAGCAAAAGAAATACTGAAAATAGCAATGGAAGAAAAGGCAATGGCTGCAGAGAAGAGACAAGAAGCAAAGTGTTTGATTGAATTAGCCAACCTAGAAATGGCAAAAGCAAGGGAAATTAGACAACAATTATTAGCTGAATACAGTACTGTTCAGCTCCTAAAAGACTGTGCAGAAATGAAGATTGTTGGCTCACAGTCACATGTGAAGATAATAACATGCAACTCTTGTAATAGTAAACAGTTCCAAACAGTGTCAAAAGAGGCTGCAGTTTGTAGAGAGGTTTTCCCAGCTTTGACTAATTATTTGTCATCTTCCATTTACAGAAGGTAAAAAAATTTGAGTAGTTTAACAGCAGTAGTAGTAGTTGTTGTTGTATCCAATTACTTTTTTGCCCATGAAATGGTAGTGAGATTTTCTATGGTGTGTACAAGGTTAATTATCTTTTGTTGTAACACTAAATATAATAAAATGGTGTTCTTAATCTATAAATCTAGTCTTGGTCTTCATTAAATATTTCACTTATTATGATATTTTTTTATGTTATTTTACACTGTTAGATTAAAATTGACCTATAAAATTGGTAACTTTCTATTTTTTTTTTTAATTTTTATTTCGCATCCGGTATTTGTTACCCACATTGCAGCCGACTAATTCGGATTCACGTCGGAAAATCTCATATTAGGAGGGTAAAGCGCTCCATAACAAGGCGACTCTATACCCAGAGACTGGAACGCAGACAATTCCATACATTCCATCGCAATCGTTGTAACTTTCTATATCAAACATATTACGCTAACCTGAAAAGTAGAGTAATAACCTAATATAATATACATTGTATAAGTTCCTTTATACTGGTGATATATAATAAGCCTTAGAAAATCCTTGTTGATTGTACACTTTTTTATTGTCGGGGGGGGGGGGGGTTCAATAGCTTATCTTGTTCAACTCTTATAAAACAGCTTAAATTTCTTTGTCAAATAGTTTGGAGATTTATCACGCTATTTATAAAATTCCTAGATTATAACTTAAGATATTTACCTTACACAAGGGGATACAAATGTAAAATTACAATAACAACAACAAATAACCCAATATAATCTCACGTAAAATAAAACAAAATATTTGATCTTTTTGACTAAAACCAATTGATCATCAAGCACCAAATAAGAAATATTCTTTGCTTCATTTTAGCCTACTCACTATAAGAAAATATGGCCTTTAGCCACCACTTTTTAGCGAAGAGACATGAATCTAATTGTTATAAATGAATTATAGTGACCATAGGCTAATATTAATTTCTATGGATTCAGAATGTTATGTGTTCAGTTAATTAAACTCAAAATCATTGCAATTTTTGTATATATACTTATGAATCAAGTTAAATGCAGTGCGTTCGATCATTTGAACCTGCTCTAGAGATCCACCTCAACTTTGAGCTCCATACTGTTTAAATCCCTTTTTGACACTTTGGTTTTATGATGGACCCTTGAAACAATTGTAAAGTTGTTTTTACGTGTTCCATAAATTATGGGTTCGAGTTGTGAAAGGCTGAAAGCAGTCACTAATATTTACATTAAAATAGGTTATTTATATTACATTTTGTGTAGTGCGCCCCTTGTTTAAACCCTATATAAATACGAAATATCTTATATACTGTCTACCGGCTGCCCAATTTCACTATGGAATGGAAATTTACCAAAGAAGGAAATTATCCAATTTCACCCTCTACACCTAATTATTAACCAAACAATATCCAGAAAGTCGATTTCAATATGTAAAAGAATATGAAGCCACGTATATTGTTGCTATGATTCTGAGTGGTGGACCAATGAGTACAAGAAAAGGGCTGGAAATGGGATTAAAGCTATGCTTTCAAAGAAAGTCTATTTCATGTTATATAAGAATATGAAGCCAAAGCAGCTGCCATGGGACCAATTAAGTTTCGTGATGGACCGATAAGTATTCATTTATTTTTAATCAAATATTTCGGATTCAAGCCGTGAATATAAAACTATCTTTATTAAAAAATATTTTACCTCTCCACAGCACTAGTTTGAATTCAATCGAATTTTAATAAGGACATTAAACCCTGAATGACAAACAAAAAAAGCAATTTCTATAGGGTCCAATTGGTGGACCAATGACTATAAGAAAAGGCTGGAAAATAGGATTAAAAGTAATGTTTTTCCCATATTGCTCAAGTGTCCTTTTCAATGGTACTATTCCAGTTTTAAATGCTCATAAAAATGCCATGTTTTTCAGTGCCATGATTTGTAAGTGTATGCAGATGCTCAAGTCACTCTCAACCCCAGACAAGACACACAGTATCGACCCCTTCTCTTCTGAAAACTCTCATCATATGTATATAGAAAAGTGGCAGGAGAGCCCATTATTGAAGAATTTGTGCTTTTCATAAAGGCATTCGGATATTTAAATGAGGACTAACTACTCTAGTAAACGGAGGTACAAGTTCAAATACGAGTCTCAACTGTTAGATCTAAGTTAATTTTAATTATGTAACAAAATAATGAATTATGTTATAAAATAATAAAAGAACAAGAACAATATTACAGAAAAGACAGGGAGGGAATTCTTATTGAATTTTGGGATAATTTAAAATAGGGTAAGACCACTTTATTAATAAGGAAAAATGACTTAGTCACAAAGTAAAACTCCCTACAAGATAGACATTCACTCCAAATAGAATTCTATTCATAACACTCTGTCACGACCCCAATCCAGGTCGTGATGGCGCCCAACACAACTACTAGGCAAGCCCGACCATTTACACTCTCATCCCGAGCATGAAGCTCAAATCAATTACCTGGATATTATTACCAACAATATAGCTAAATTGAATAACCACCCAAAGATCGGTCACGAGTCTAGAGCCTCTAAACATGATCGAATAACAATATCTAAAATAAATACTCAAGTCTGAATAATGTATATACAAAGGAAAACTGGAATAAGAAGAGATGCCAGGTCCTGCGAACGCCAGCAGCTACCTCAGCAACTCGGATAAATACTGATAAAAGCTGGAGTGCTCATATATCCCTCCCGTGTACCTGAATCTGCACATAAATGTGCAGGGAGTAGGGGTGAGTACTAAGTACTCAGTGAGTAATAAATATATACAAGTAGGTGAAAGTAAGAAATCCACAGAATACCACATAATGAAGATAAACTACAGTCCGTTTCCTCCTACGAACTAGCAACAAAAATCGTACATTACCACTATCACAGATAATTCACATACAAAGATGCAATGCAAAGCACATAACCGCTACGGCGTGTAGCCCGATCCATTTAACGTCGACGACGCTCACTGGGGGTGTGTACAGACTCCGGAGGGGCTCCTACAGCCCAAGCGCAAATATCGATGCGGCGTGCAGCCCGATCCTCATATCATTATAACCGCTACGGCATGCAACCCGATCCATCCTCAGTCCACAATAATCAGATAAGTTACAAAACAACTCAATTTACTTATTTCCAAATTCCAGTTCATAATTTATGAAAATACTTTAACTTTTATTTAATTTTTGCAAAACAAGTGACTTAGCATTTCAATACTGTGATTTCAAAACCAGGACTGAGATCAGTGATTAAGCAAGCATAGATATCACATATATACTATCCCCTAGGGATACTACAGGTCGGCACAAGGCCCCAAACAAGGCTTACAGCCCACAAATATGTCAAAAACAGTGCTTTCCACCACTAATAGCATATTATCCATATCCGGAATGGACCAAGTCTCAATCCCCAATCGCAATCAATCCCACACCTGCCACAGGGTGCGAGCCACGCCCTACTAGCGTCACAATGTGCTAAGCCGGGTTTTCGAACCCTCAGGCTACCATATACACAAACTACTCACCTCTAGCCGGTTGAAGAATCGTCTGCGATGCCTTTTCCTTTTGAATTCGCTGCCTCGTGCGTAGAATCTTTCAAACCACGATAATTATGTCATTTACGGGTCAAAGAAACATATCCCATTTCAATTTACATGAAAATCGCATAAATACACTAAGTTGGTAAAACCCGACCCCGGGCCCACTGCTCGGAAAATTCCGAAATTAGTACAAATGCGAACTTCGTCTCGCCACGAGTCTGTGCATATAAAATTTATCGAAATCGGAGTTCGATTAGCCTTTCAAAACCCAATTTTTCGTTTTCAATTCCTAGGCCACAATCCTTCACAATTTCTACCCAAATTCATGAAGATTGATGTTATTTCTACCATAAAATTATGTTTTTGAGTCAAGAATCTTACCTCCGATGATTACCCATTAAAATCCCAGTGTATTCCCGTGAGTTCCTCTCTCTAGGGCTCAAAATTTTTGTTTTTGGTGAATGAACCCCCGAGCACATTGTTCTGCAATTTAATTTCACTGACAGACCCATATCACTACGCGTTCGCATGACCTCCCACGCGTTCGCGATGCTCAGCTCCAATTTACTCTTCGCGAACGCGACGCCTCCAACGCGTTCGCGATGAACAAGTTCCCAGCCGCCCAGATATTCTTCTACGCGTTCGTGATGCCCCTCACGCGAACGCGATGCATTTCCTCACGCTCCTACGCGAACGCGACCTCCAGGGACGCGATCTGGAAGCTCAACCATCTTGGCCTATGCTAACACGATAGCCTGATCGCGAACGCGATGTCTTAGCCAGCCCTACCTTCGCGAACGCGACCTGGTCCACGCGAACGCGAAGGCTTATGGCCTGCTGCACAACCTGTAATTTTTTTGCAGTTTTCTCCAAGTTCTAAATGCCCGGTTGATGGTCCGAATATATCCCGAGGCCCCCGGGACCCCAACGAAAACCACCAACATACTCCAAAACATGATACGGACTTGTTCCAATCATAAAAACACCATCATAAACATCAAAATCACCATTTTTACACGGATTCAAGCCTAAGTTTCTTCAAAACTTTCAAAACTAACATTCAATCCAAAACCCGATCAAACAACGTCCGAATGACCTGAAATTTGCGGACATATCCAAAATCACATAACGAAGCTATAAAAATTGTCGGAATTCCATTCTGACTCCCGGATCAAAATCTCACCTACCGTTCGGATTTCATCAAAACCTTAGCTAATTCAAGCCTAAAACTACACCGAACCTCCGTATTCGATTCCGATTGCACTCCTAAGTCACAAATGATCCCCCGAAACTAGTCGAGTGATCAGAATTCAATTCCGAGCTGTCTAACTCATCGGTCAATATTCGGTTGACGTTTCCAAACTATCCTTCTCATAAAGAGATTTTTGGCCTCATTTCTATTCAAATTATCTCCGATTCGCTTCTAACTCTCCAAGCACATTTAAATTTGCATATTGAGGTATTAAATGAAGAAAACAGGGCGATAACTCCCGTAACGACCGGTCGGGTCGTTACATTCTCCCCAACTTAAACAAACGCTCGTCCTCGAGCATTCCAGAGTTGTACTAGAAGCAACCCAATAGCTGAATGACCTTGCCAAGATATATTCGGGGTGGTACCACGTCACCCTATCTATCATAAGTCCGATAACACAATGTAGCTGAACTTCCGCAGTCCATCTGAACCATAGACCACATTGCACTTTCCGAAATCATATACCAAATCTGACTCCCACGTCTATACTCAGAATACACCCGAACCAACTGTAATAGCCCTTACTCGCCACTCCGGGTGAGACCTTATGGTGTACCAAACAAACCAATCCCTCGAGACGATGCCCACTAATCACAATGATTTCGCATGATAACCAAATACTAACTGAAAAACCTTTTTCATTGGCTAAAGTCTTATTCCAACACCTTCATATATTGCCCACGGCAACCAAACACGCAATATACCGAATCCATCTCTCAAGTCATCCATTCATGAATCCATTTCCCTTTTAACTGATACCACAATAGATTTCGGAGCCAAACCTCGATATCACCTTCCTAACCATCTGAAACCATATATGCTCGCACTCATTAATAGCTCCAACGATCATTCCGATTAGAACATACCGCACTGGTGATATGACACCTCAACACCGGCCTAAGCCACGACGAGCACAACACAGGCTCCAATAAGAAACGCTTGAACATACTCAAATCATGACAACTACCTCAACAAAATAGCTGTAATTCAAATTCCTCAATACCATCACAACACATAACTGAGATCTCGTCTCACATCATAGAATTAGAGTACCTGAATTCTCCTCGAAAGGTCATAACATCAAATGGCCTTGCCACAACTTATGATTCCATCCAAACACTATTACCCATGAAGCACCTCAAGTCATCTCAGCATGCTCAAAATAGACAGCCACGCACAGATTTAGGTCTGAACTCAAGCAATCGATCTCACCCACGGTGAAGCAATTTATATACGCCATCAAATCTCGTAAGGACACAACCGATGCGCCATTCGTCGAGCGACACCCAACAATGACTTTCCTCATAGACTAGGAAGTATTGTACACATGGTAACCTATAGAAAATTTATGCTCCATATTACATGGTTGCGGCGTGCAACCTGCTCAAACTATCATACCCGTGGCGGCGTGCCACCCGATCCAGATACCATACATGTGGCTGCCTGCCACACGATCCTAATAACCCGTGGCGGCGTGCCACCCGATCCACGCATAAATCTAGCCAAAAGAAAATGCACACCGAGTCAAATTGCTCATTACAATAAACATATATATATATATATATAGCCTCAAGCTCGGCCACAAGAAACGCATCCGACAAGGCTCCCAAATACCGGAACTGAATCAATAGTAGAAACCTCTATGCTGATATCCGCCACGAAGGCCCAACTGACAAGACCATACCTACCAGCAGCCCGCTGGTCCTGGGTACAACTACCCTGCTGAAGAATACTCTGATGCACTCTGCTAAACAATTTGTGCAATTCCCGACATAGTCCATATCACATTAGTCTAGATGACCTGACTTATGACAACCAGTCTGAAATAAAGTATCATACCCCAAATTCATCATATCAAACTAAGAGAGAGCCACTAGGGTTTCCAATTTCCAAAAATCGCTAAACGATGCCGATACACTCGTTATACCACCACTGCATGGGCAGATTACGAGAACTTCTAGTCTCCATTACTCATGAGGCCTAGTAACCTAGGCTCTGATACCAACTTGTCACGACCCCAATCCCGGTCGTGATGGCGCCCAACACAACTGCTAGGCAAGCCCGACCATTTACACTCTCATCCCGAGCATGAAGCTCAAATCAATTACCTGGATATTATTACCAACAATATAGCTAAACTGAATAACCACCCAAAAATCTAGGGTCACGAGTCTAGAGCCTCTAAACATGATCAGATAACAATATCCAAACCAAATACTCAAGTCTGAATAATGTATATACAAAATAAACTGAAATAACGAGAGAAGCTAGGTCTTGCAAACACCAGCAGCTCCCTTAGCAACTCGAATATACTCTGAATAAGCTGGGAAGCTCGTCTAACCCTCATGTGTACCTAAATCTGCACACAAAGGTGCGGGGAGTAGGGTGAGTACTAAGTACTCAGTGAGTAAAAAGTATATAAAATAGCTAAAAGCAGGAAATCCACAGAATACCACAGAGCAAAGCTAAACTACAGTCCGATACCTCCTACGAACTAGCAACAACAACAGTACATTACCACTATCAGATATAATTCACAGACAAAGATGCAATGCAAAGCACATAATCGCTACGGCGTGTAGCCCGATCCATTTAACGTCGACGACGCTCACTGGGGGTGTGTATAGACTCCTGAGAGGCTCCTACAGCCCAAGCGCAAATACCGCTGCGGCGTGCATCCCGATCCTCAAATCATAATAACCGCTGCGGCGTGCAGCCCGATCCATCCTCAGTCCACAATAATCAGATAAGTCACAAAACAACTCAATTTACTTATTTCCAGATTCCAGTTCATAATTTATGAAAATACTTTAACTTTTATTTAATTTTTGCAAAACAAGTGACTTAGCATTTCAATACTGTGATTTCAAAACCAGGACTGAGATCAGTGATTAAGCAAGCATAGCTATCACATATATACTATCCCCTAGGGATACTACAGGTCGGCACAAGGCCCCAAACAAGCCTTACAACCCACAAATATGTCAACACCGTGTTTTTCCACCACTAATAGCATACTATCCATATCTGGGATGGACCAAGTCTCAATCCCCAGTCACAATCAATCCCGCACCTGCCACGGGGTGCGAGCCACGCCTACTAGCGTCACAATGTGCTAAGCTGGGGTTTTTGAACCCTCAGGCTACCATATACACAAACTACTCACCTCTAGCCGGTCGAAGACTCGTCCGCGATGCCTTTTTCTTTTGAATTCGCTGTCTCATGCGTAGAATCTATTAAAACCACGATAATTATGTCATTTACGGGTCAAAGAAACATATCCCATTTATATTTACATAATAATCCCATAAATACACTAAGTTGGTAAAACCCGACCCCGGGCCCACTGCTCAGAAAATTCCAAAATTAGTACAAATGCGATCCTTGTCTCGCCACGAGTCCGTGAGTATAAACTTTATCGAAATAGGAGTTTGATTGGCCTTTCAAAATCCAATTTTTTATTTTCAATACCTAGGCCACAATCCTTCACAATTTCTACCCAAATTCATGAAGATTGATATTATTTCTACCATAAAATTATGTTTTTGAGTCAATAATCTTACCTCTGATGATTACCCGTTGAAATCCAAGTGTTTTACCGTGAGTTCCTCTCTCTAGGGCTCAAAATTTGTGTTTTTGGTGAATGAACCCGCGAACACACTGTTCTGCAATTTAATTTCACTAACAGACCCATATCACTACGCGTTCGCATGACCTCCCAGGCGTTCGCTATGCTTAGCTCCAATTTACTCTTCGCGAACGCGACGCCTCCAACGCGTTCGCAATGAACAAGTTCCCAGCCGCCCAGAATTCCTTCTACGCGTTCGCGATGCCCCTAACGCGAACGCGATGCACTTCCTCATGCTCCTACGCAAACGCGACCTCCAGGGACGCGATCGCGAAGCTTAACCATCTTGGCCTACACGAACGCGACAGCCTGATCGCGCACGCGATGGCTTAGCCAGCCCTGCCTTCGCGAACGCAACCTGGGCCACGTGAACGTGAAGGCTTAAGGCCTGCTGCACAACCTGCTATTTTTCTGCAGTTTTCTCCAAGTTCCAAATGCCCGGTTGATGGTCCGAATACATCCCGAGGCCCCCGGGACCCCAACGAAAACCACCAACATACTCCAAATCATGATACGGACTTGTTCCAATCATAAAAACACCATCCTAAACATCAAAATCACCATTTTCTCACGGATTCAAGCCTAAGTTTCTTCAAAACTTTCAAAACTAACATTCAATCCAAAACCCGATCACACGACGTCCGAATGACCTAAAAATTTGCAGACATATCCAAAATCACATAACGAAGCTACATAAATTGTCGGAATTCCATTCTGACTCCCGGATTAAAATCTCACCTACCGTTCGAATTTCATCAAAATTCAACCTTAGCTAATTCAAGCCTCCGAATTTGATTCTGATTGTACTCCTAAGTCACAAATGATCCCCCGAAACTAGTCGAGTCATCAGAATTCAATTTCGAGCTGTCTAACTCATCTGTCAACATTCGGTTGACTTTTCCAAACTATCCTTCTCATAAAGAGATTTATGGCCTCATTTCTATTCAAATTCTCTCCGATTCGCTTCTAACTCTTCAAGCACATTTAAATTAGCATATTGAGGTATTAAATGAATAAAATGGGGCGATAACTCCAGTAACGACGGGTCGGGTCATTACACACTCCTTCTTGAATGTATACTCAATAAGTAATGTGCCTCGTTAAAACCTTACTAAAATAAAACCCAATGGAAAAAAATTCTAGAAAAGGAAAAAGAGTACACATATCTAATAATACACCTTTTGATTGTCTCGTTGAAAACTTTGCAAGAAAACCCAGTGAGATAAAACCTTGTAAGAGAAAAAAAGTACAACGCACATTAACTCCCTCTTATGAGAGCATCAGTTCACATCCTTGAGCCTTCGCATCCCAATCTTGTGCACTAGCTTCTTGAAGGTTGACTTCGACAAAGATTTTACATAAATTTCAATATATTTTCATAATGACATAACATAGATATTTTTTCATTCATATATTCAGGTACCTGAATCACTCATGAGATATTATGAAGTGTTATGTCATGTGATCTTCTAGATCACTTGCCTCATTTATTTTTATCATTTGTTTATCTTCTTTATCAAGAAATTTATTTGAAACCGATTGTCCATGCACTTTAAGCTTACCATATACTTTGTCCTTCTAGGACTTAATATCAGCATTTTCAATAAGAATATAGTTATTTTCTTTGGGTCAGCAAATGCGTCTGGCATGCTTTGTAATAAATTGCACATGAATTATCTTTTTATGAATTTCAAATTCATATTATATTCGATGATCTAGATGTAGAAACGATAATTCATTCCTCGTAACTTTTTCTCAACTGTTGTATCTTGTCTCCCCCTCGTGTTAAAAAAACTAACTTTTTTTCTCAACTTTAAGAACCCATCTTTGTGTGTTATGGTGTTAATCAAAATATACACCGCACATCAATAATAATAATAATAATAATAATAATAATAATAATAATAATAATAATAATAATAATAATAATAATAATAATAATAACAACAACAATAATAATAATAATAATAATAATAAGATGAAATTATTTGGTTCCTGATCCGGAACTACTTGTGAAGGGAGAAAATAATATACTTTTGTATATAACGTATATCAAACTAATATATATATATAACTTTGTTCTCATAAGAAATAGTTTTGATATTAAGTGGAGGCACTCAATAAAGCAATTAGCTAAACCAGCTGTGATTTAAACCAACTTATCAAGATGAACTTTTTGAACAGAAAATTTGGAATATGATCTGAATTAAATTATTGAGCAAGTTGTCTCGCAAACACTATGTTGCAGGTTAATAATAATCGTACACGTAACCATCATTTTATGTGGTATACATGGCTGGTGAATGGGCCCATATTCACCATTGATATTTTCAGCATTCATGGGATTCAATCCCAATTTTAGTTGATCAATTAATTAATGAGAACAAGCATTATAAGAGAATTCGTAATGAACTTTCTAGTTCTTTAATATTTACCCATGTGGATTCTCTTTTATTTTTGCACATCATACTTAAATTGATATGGGTAAATCAATTATTCCAACTCACTAAATTATCAATATTGATAAAGTTCATATTTATACCCTGACATGTGAAATTATCAATAAACTCCATGTTTGTCATGATATGGGTTTTTATATCAATAAACTTCTCTTTATTGTGGCATTTTTATATTTGTGTAGTACAAATAAAATGGGTATCTTATCACATACATATTACCCCGCTACAAGACGTAGTAAGAGAAGTATTAAATCTTTTCTTTATTTATAGTCTCAATATAATCAATCATTTTCGCGTATACTTTGGAAACTAAATAAGTTTCTTTGAGACTTACTACAACACAATAGCTTATTGGTAATCAATTGTATTTCTCCAAAATAGTAATAATTGGATCTTCCGGAGCTCTCAATTAATTTGGTACTACCACATATTCATCAACATCCATATAGTGAATATCCCTTTTAAAGAGGAAGTTATACTATTATGGTTATGGTCAAAAGTATATGCAAGATATATTTTTAATGTTATCTTTGATAATCACATTACCAAAATATATTGGCGTGCAATAGGTATGTGACCAATGATCATTCATGCCATAATAATGATATTATTTTATTGTATCATCTCAAACCTCCTTCTGGAGGTGAGCGCGGTATATTCACTATCACTAGCACGTTCACATTCTTTGAAGAATGAATATGTATTCATAAATAAGATATTGTCACATTTACATTATAAATGAACCATAAAATATCATATCAAATCGATGACAAATATTACTTTCACATAGTGAAGGATTATTTTGAGAATCCTTTTATTCTCAGTATCACAATGATGACGATTACAATTTTGTCTAATCATTGATACCTTTATAGTAATAATTTTGTCTTCTTTCAGGCTTATCACATACTGCTATCACATTCTCTAAAGGGAATAAGAATGGAGCAAATTCAATGGGACGAGTTTCAATTCTTTATTCACAATCATACAAGAATTTAATCAAGGCATGGCATATAAATTTTACCAATTTGAGTAGTTATAATTTCTTTCAAACTCCATTAGAGTTGCAAATAAAATTCATCGTCTTTGCTTGTATTTAAAATCAAGTTATAGAATGTCAAGAATTTGAAAGAGAAAAGTAAAATACTGTAACGACCCGGCCGGTCGTTTTTGAAATTTACGCCCCGATCCCCAATTAACTGTTTTCTCTAAGTTCATTGGGTTCTAGAATTTGGAGTGTTTTGGGATACTTAGTCCTTAAATGAGAGCTTAATGATTGAAAAATGGCCCATATTCGGAACAGTGTTACGACGACCTCGGAACAGAAATTTGATGGTTCCGTTAGCTTCGTTAGGTAATTTTGGGGTTGGGAGCGTGCTCGGAACGTAATTTGAGGTCCAGTGTAGAAATAGGCTTGAATTGGCAAAGTTGGAATTTTGGCGGAATCTGGTTGATAGGTGAGATTTTGATCCAGGGGTCGGAATGGAATTCCAACAGTTTCAGTAGCTTCGTTAAGTGATTTTGGATATGTATGCAAATTTTTAGGTCATTCGGACATCATTTGGTCGGGTTTTTGAGGGAATATAGGTTTCGAAAATTTTGGTTGAAACTTAGGCTTAAATCCTCCTTGATTTGATGATTTAGTGTTTAATGATGTATTTTTTTGATTGGAACAAGTTCATATCGTGATTTGGAGTAGGTTGGTGGTTTTGGTTGAGGTCGAGGGGGCCTTGGGGGTATTTCCAAGGGTCAAACTGACCATTTTTGAGTTAAAGAACACAGTTGTATTGCTGTCATGAGTGTTGCAGACGTTTTCTCTATGCGATCGCAAGGGTTGTAGTGCGATCGCATAGATGGTTTGGACGGGGCTCAGATTTTTTTCAATGCGATCGCGTTCTAGGAGTTGCGATCGCATAGTTGGAGAGTTTAATACTCTGCGATCGCAGGATAAGCTATGCGATCGCGTAGTGTATTGGCCAGGGGTCCCAGATTCATTATTTTGTTCAATGCGATCGCGGGCATAAGTATGTGATCGCATAGTGTTGTTTGGTGAAGCAATGTGATCGTAGGGTGTTTTTTGCAATCGCATAAGTCAATTTTGAGGGACTAAAAGTTTGGTCTATGCGATCGTGTGACGACCCAATGGGGTCATCACTTATTTTCCTCATTTGTTCTACACTTCCGAGGCCTTGAAAACCTCATCCTATGTTGCCTCGAATTACGTGCATGATCCGGGCATGTAGCCGGAAAGATTTTGTGATAGAAAATATGAATTCTATGAAGAATTTGGAGAAAAATGATATTAATATTGATATAGTTGACTTCGGTCAACATTTTTGGTAAACGGACCCGGACCCGAGATTGGGCGGTCCTGGAAGGTCCGTAGGAAAATATGGGACTTGGACATGCGCCCGGAGTCGAATTCTGAGGCCTAGAGCCCAAGTTATGAATTTTTCTGTGAAATTGTTTTTGCTGTAATTATTAAAGGAAAATAAATTAAATGAGCATGGTATCGGGCTCGTATTTTGGTTCCGACGCCCGGTACAAGACGTAAATATTATATATGTGCTTTCTGCAAAGTTTGGTGACATTCGGATGTCATTTGATATGTTTTGGACCTTGAGTTCCAAGTTTGAAAATTTGAAAACCAAAAGTATGAAAATCATGAACTTAAGGTTTGATTTGATGAAAACGATGTTGTATTGGCGATGTGATCGCACGAACAAGTTTGTAATGTGTTTTTGATGTTGTGTACATGTTTGGTTGGGAGCCGTGGGGCTCGGGTAAAGATTTGATAGGCCGTTGGATCAATTTCTAAATTTTTGCACTGCTGGTTTTTCACCCAGCTGTTGGCTTCGCATTTGCGAACAAATCCTCGCAAATTGTCACGACCCAACCCTGGTCGTGATGGCGCCCAACACAATGCTAGGCAAGCCCGACCATATTATCCCTTTAACAAGCCAATTATTAAATAAATTAAACTTAAACAGTAGTTAGTCATAACAGGTGATAACCGAAACGTCAAAACATACAAAATACGGTCCCGCACATATCGTGGTGTCACGAGACTGAGCCTCTACAGAATAGCATCCTAATACAACCAAGTCTAGACAAATAGGAAATCAACAAGATGATAAAGAAGGAGAAAACAAGCTCTGCGGACGCTGGCAGCTACCTCGTAATCTCCGCAAAAGTAGATATGGATCAGCAGCTACAATGTCTCAACTGCTCTCGGGCACCTGTGGATCTGCACCAAAAAGTGCAGGGGAGTGGGGTGAGTATATTTCAACTCAGTGAGTAACAATAATAAATAATAACTGAAAGTAAGAACTCCGGTGCTATCACTTAGCAGTTCTAAGGCAACCTTCACAAGTACGTCATCACTATAGTAGTACTTTAACCTCCAGTCTACGTTCATCTCTACAAGATTCCACACTGAACTAACCCTCGGACGTACCCCTACGGTGTACGGCCATCTCAACATATAAAGGCACATACTTATGTCCATAATGTATAAGTAAATAGTAGGGTATGATTAAGTATAATGCTGCGGCGTGCAGCCCGCTCCCATACATATACTGCTGCGGCGCGCAGCCCGCTCCATTTAACGTCGACGGCGCTCACTGGGGGTGTATACAGACTTCGGAGGGGTTCCCTAGGCCCAAGCGCTATGGTGCTATGGCGTGCAGCCAGGTCCACCATATATCACTGCGGCGTGCAGTCCGATCCAATATATATATATACATATATAATTATACTGCTGCGGCGTGCAGCCCGATCCCATAATATACCAGCGCTCACTGGAATGTGTGCAAACTCAGACTCCGAAGGGGCTCCTACAGCCCAAGCGCAATAATACTGCGGCGTGCAGTCCGTCCCACATGTATATTACATGTATATTGCATGTACATTACTGCGGCGTGCAGTCCGATCCAATATAGGTATCTATATACATAATACCTCATAATGGGTCCTCGACCCTATCCCAATCAGTATGCACTTGGCCTCTCAGGCCCAATATAATATATCACAATGGGTCCTTGACCCTGTCTCCTCTCAATCGGTATAAACTTGGCCCTTCGGGCCCACTCAGCTAGAACAGGGAATTCCACCCTAGATAATCTCTCTCAATGTACACATCTAGTACGGGCTCATATTATGCTATACAGCTAGAGCTATGGCCGAGTGTATATTTCCAACACGATATAAAGGTCACCTAGCTCTATAGGTTCCCTAATGCTCTACAAATCGGCACAAGGCCCCAAACATGGCTATTAGCCCAATGGTACAGTTATAACCTCATTAACAGTTGTACAACACAGTATTCTATTAGCCGGGAAGGACTAAGTCCGAACCCCAAATCACAATGTCACCACGTCCGTCATAGAACGCGTGTCTCATCTCAATATAGCACTGTAAAGTGCTAGTACGGGGTTTCAAACCCTCAATACATTATTTACTACTACCACTCACCTCGAACCGGTAGAAGCTTCAATCCGCCTTGCGCTTGCCTCGCAAATCAATCTCCTCGGATGCCAAATCTGCTCAAAATCATAGAGAATGCATCAATATACGCTAATTCCACGAAAATCATTCGAAATACCCCAATTTATATTAAAACCCACAAGTTGTCAAAACCCGACTTTTGGTACACTTGACGAAAAATTACGAAAGTCACATATTCGGAACCCTCATCTCAATACGAGTCTAAGCATATCAATTTTACCAAATTCGGACTCCATTTGCCCATTCAAAACCTTGATTTTCTAAAATCCAAGACTAGGGCTAAATCCTCCATAATTACCCCAAATTCCTCCATTTTCATGATATAATTGCATGATATTATCAATACTAATCATAATATGAGTTCATAGTTGATTACCTGATGATTTCCCTTGATTTCCTCCTCAAAATCGCCCAAAGTCGCCCTTAAGCCGAGACCCCAAATGTTAAAATGTTTCTGAAATTTTCTAACTTCTGATACACTTACTTCTAGCGATTTTCGCTTCTGCGGAACATTTTCCGCTTCTACGCTCCCGTATCCGCGACCAAAGGGTCGCTTCAGCGGTTCCAGGCCTAGCCGGCCATTTCCGCTTCTGCGAACACGGACCGCCTCTGCGCGTCCGCTTCTGCGAAGATTTTCCCGCTCCTGCGGGTTTTCCCGCTTCTGCGTCTAGGCGTCCGCCTCTGCGGACTCGCCTAAGCGGCTACCCTTCCGCTTCTGCGGTACTTCACCCCATAGCCCTTGGCCGCTTCTGCGGCTCACCTGTCCGCTTCCGCGATTCCGCTTCAGCGGAAAATGCTCCGCTTCTGCGGTGCCCAGCGCTTCTGCGCTCCTGGTCCGCTTCAGCGCACCCGCTCCTGCGCCCATAATTCCGCAGGAGCGGAAACAACAGAGACAGGACTCCTCAAACCTGCAATTTCCATGTTTTTCTCCCGATTAACCATCCGAAAACACCCCGAGGCCCCGGGACCTCATTCAAACACACCAACACATCCTAATTCCTTATTCGAACTTGTTCCAATCATAAAAACACCATCCTAAACATCAAAATCACCAATTAACCACGGATTCAAGCCTAAATTCCTTAAAACTTTCCGAATTACACATTTGATGAAAAACCCGACCAAACGATGTCCGAATGACCTGAAATTTTGCAGGCACATCCAAAATCACCTAACGGAGCTACTGCAACTATCGGAATTCCATTCCGACTCCCGGATCAAAATCTCACCTACCGATCGGATTTCGCCAAAATTCAACCTTAGCCAATTCAAGCCTATTTCTACACCGGGTCTCCAAATTCAATTCCGATCGCTCCCCTAAGTCATAAATCACCTTCCGGAACTAACCGAATCATCAGAATCCGATTCCGAGCCCTCTAACCAAATAGTCAACTCCAGGTTGACTTTCCTTATTCAAGCTTCCTCCAAAAAGGCTATATGCCTCATTTCCAATTTAATTTCACTACTAACTCCCCCGATAGACTCTAACACTTATATAAAAGCATGAATTATGTAATTACAACATAACGGGGTGGTAATTCCCGTGACGACGGGCCGGGTCGTCACATTCTCCCCCTCTTAAGCAAACGCTCGTCCTCGAGCGGGTCAAGAAACATACCTGAAGTCTCAAACAAGTGAGGATATCTGCTCCGCATCTCCCGCTCAACCTCCCAAGTAGCCTCCTCCACGGGTCGACCTCTCCACTGAACCTTAACCGATGCAATCTCCTTGGACCTCAATTTTCTCACCCGACGACCCAAAATAGCAATAGGCTCCACATCATAGGATAGATCACCATCAAGCTGGATGGTGCTGAAATCTAATACATGAGACGGATCTCCAATGTACTTCCGGAGCATAGACACATGGAATACCGGATGAACGCTGGATAAACTGGGTGGCAAGGCTAACTCATATGCCACCTCTCCAACTCTCCCGAGTATCTCAAAAGGGCCAATATACCTGGGACTCAACTTCCCTTTCCTCCCGAACCTCATGACACCCTTCATGGGTGAAACCTTCAGCAATACTCTATCACCAACCATGAAAGACAACTCTCGAACTCTACGGTCCGCATAACTCTTCTCGCGAGACTGTGCTGTACGAAGCCTCTCCTGGATCAACTTTGCTCTATCCAGAGCATCTTGGACTAACTCAGTCCCTATCAATCTATCCTCACCGGGCTCGAACCATCCGACGGGAGATCTACACCGTCTGCCATACAATGCCTCGTACGGGGCCATCTGAATACTCGACTGGTAGCTGTTGTTGTAGGCAAACTCAGCAAGTGGTAAGAATTCATCCCACGAACCACCAAAATCAATCACACATGCCCGCAACATATCCTCCGGGATCTGAATAGTACGCTCAGACTGCCCGTCTGTCTGGGGGTGAAATGTTGTACTCAACTCAACCCTCATACCCATCTCTCGCTGAAATGCTCTCCAAAACTGGGAAGTGAACTGAGTGCCTCTGTCAGATATAATAGACACTGGGACCCCATGCAACCTGACAATCTCCCGAATAAAGATCACCGCCAACCGCTCCGATGAGTAAGTAGTACTAACTGGGATGAAATGTGCGGACTTAGTCAGCCGATCAACAATCACCCACCTGGGTGAATAGAGTACCGCGAACTGTGTGCCTCCTCAAGTATCAACTCCCGCATACCATCAACATTGGGCACACATATACGGCCCTGCATCCTCAGAACACCATCACTGTCGATAGTCACATCTCTAACATCATTATGCTGCACTCTGTCCTTAAGGACAAGCAAATGTGGGTCATCATACTGTCGCTCCCCGATGCGATCATATAAGGAAGATCGAGAAACAATACAAGCCAACACTCGACTCGGCTCCGAAATATCTAATCTCACTAGCCGATTGGCTTGGGCCTGAACATCATAAGCAAATGGCCTCTCCCCAACTGGGATGAAAGCTAGGCTGCCCATGCTAGCCGTCTTCCGACTCAAGGCATCGGCCACCACATTGGCCTTTCCCGGATGATACAAAATAGTGATATCATAGTCTTTAAGCAACTCCAACCACCTCTGCTGTCTCAAATTAAGGTCCTTCTGCCCTGAATAAGTGCTGAAGGCTGCGATGATCCGTGAACACCTCACATGAGACACCATACAGGTAATGCCTCCAAATCTTCAAGGCATGAACTATGGCTGCTAGCTCCAAATCATGAACAGGGTAGTTCTTCTCGTGGGGCTTCAACCGACGAGAAGCATAAGCAATGACCCTACCCTCCTGCATCAACACACAACCAATGCCCACTCCCGAGGCATCACAATATACAGTATAAGAACCTGAAGCTGTCGGTAGAATCAAGACTGGTGCTGTGGTCAGTGCTGTCTTGAGCTTCCGAAAGCTCTCCTCGCACTCCTCGGACCATAAGAAAGGAACACCCTTCCGAGTCAATCTAGTCAAGGGTGAAGCAATAGAAGAGAACCCCTGAACGAATCGGCGATAATACCCCGCCAATCCCAGAAAGCTACGGATCTCAGTAACTGAGGTCGGTCTGGGCCAACTCTGCACTGCCTCGACCTTCCTCGGATCTACCCGAATACCATCACAGGACACCACGTGCCCTAAGAATGCCACGGACTCAAGCCAGAACTCACATTTGGAGAACTTGGCATACAGCTTCTCCTCTCTCAACCTCTGCAATACAATACTCAAGTGCCGAGCATGCTCCTCCCGGCTACGAGAGTAGACTAGTATGTCATCAATGAATACGATCACAAATGAATCAAGATACGGTCTGAATACACTGTTCATCAGATGCATAAATGCTGCTGGGGCGTTGGTCAGCCCAAAAGACATCACAAGGAACTCATAGTGACCATATCTGGTCCTGAATGCGGTCTTCATAATGTCGGACTCTCTAATCTTCAGCTGATGGTAGCCTGAATAAAGATCAATCTTCGAGAACACCCTAGCTCCCTGGAGCTGATCAAATAAATCATCGATACGAGGAAGAGGATACTTATTCTTCACTGTTACTTTGTTTAGCGCCTATAGTCAATACACATCCTCATAGATCCGTCCTTCTTCTTAACAAACAGGACCGGTGCACCCCACGGCGACACACTCGGCCGAATGAACCCCTTATCTAGGAGTTCCTGGAGCTCCTCCTTCAATTCCTTCAACTCAGCTGGTGCCATCCGATACGGAGGAATAGAAATAGGCTGAGTGCGTGGCACCAAATCGATACCAAAATCAATATCCCTATCTGGCGGCATGCCCGGCAGGTCTGAGGGAAACACATCAGGAAAGTCTCGCACAATGGGAACAGAATCAATACTGGGAGTCAAGGCCTCGACCTCCCGCACAAATGCTAAATAAGAGAGACATCCCTTCCCAACCATTCGTTGGGCCTTGAGGAAAGATATTACCCTGCTAGGTACATACTCAGTCGTACCTCGCCACTCGATCCTCTGAATGCCCGGCATAGCCAAAGTGACTGTCTTAGCATGACAGTCCAGAATAGCATGACATGGAGATAACCAGTCCATGCCCAATATAACATCAAAATCAATCATGCCGAGAAGCAACAGGTCTACTCGGGTCTCCAGACCTCCAATAGTGACCAAACAGGACCGGTATACATGGTCCACAACAATAGTATCCCCTACCGGGGTAGATACATGCACTGGCAACTCAAGACTCCCTCGGGTCGTGCCCAAATGAGGAGCAAAATATGTAGACACATAAGAATAAGTAGAACCGGGATCAAACAATACCGAGGCATCTCTGTGGCAGACTGAAATAATACCTGTAATGACATCATCAGAAGCAACAGCCTCAGATCGGCCCTGAAAAGCATAGCATCTAGCCTGACCGCCTGATCGGCCTCCCCCTCGAGGGCGACCCCTAGCTGTCTGACCCTCACCCCTAGCTGGCGGGGCGGGTGCTGAAGTAGAAGGACCAGATGACGAGGGCTGCCCCCTCTGCTGATAAGATCCGGAAACAAGACGGGGACACTCCCTACGGTGATGCCCAAACTCTCCGCACTCGTAGCAACTCCCCGGTGCTGGGTACTGAGACTGATAAGGACCTCTGGCGCTGGAATGGCCAGCTGATGAACTAGGCCGAGATGAACCCTGAGCGGATGGGGCCTGTGAAGAACTCTGAGCTGGCATGGCACTGAGAGATGGCTGGCTCTGGTGTGAACCCTGATAACCTTGTCTAGGAGACCATCTGCGACGATCTGAGCGTCTCGACTGCGAAGACCTGAAAGAGCGACCTCGGCTCTGCTGACTCTGGCCTCTGGTCTGTGTGCCACTGGAACTAGCTGCTCCTCGAGGCCTCTTGGCCTCCCTCTCATCACGCTCTCTGCGAAGATCAGTCTCTATGTCGCGAGCAATATCCACAGCATCTTCAAATGTACGACTCAAAACCCTCTCCCGAGTCATCAGAATACGAATGGGATAAATGAGGCCGTCCACGAAGCGCCCAATCCTCTCTCTGTCGGAATGAACCAACCACGGTGCATATCTGGACAACTCTGTAAATCTGATCTCATACTCTGACACTGACATGTCCCCCTGACGGAGACCCTCAAACTGCCTACGCATCTCCTCTCTCTCGAGATCGAGGCACCCATTTCTCCAAGAACATAGTGGAGAACTCCGGCCATGATAGTGGTGCTGCTCCGGCTGGCCTGCGGCGCTCATAAGCCTCCCACCAAGCGAAGGCCGGTCCCTGAAACTGAAAGGTAGTGAAAGATACCCCACTGGACTCCAATATCCCTGCCGTACGAAGCATCCGACGGCACTTATCCGGAAAACCTTGGGCGTCCTCGCCCGGAGCACCAGTGAACACTGGAGGAGATAACCTGGTGAACCTCTCGAGATGACGCTGCTCATCGTCTGTCATAGCTGGGACCCTGTCCCCCTGAATCTGATCTGCTGGCTGAACCAGAACTACAGGCTGAACTGGAGGAGCCTCTGGTGTCTGTATGCCCTGCACTGCCGGCTCTGGAGTGCGTACTGCGGGGGTCTGATGACCACCCCCGATCCCCGATGCAGCTGCTGCAGTAGTAACTGAAACCGCCTGTGCTAGGCCAGTGCAGACTGCTAGTATCTGAGCCAGGGTCTCCTGTAGACCCGGAATAACAATGGGCACAGCTGGTGCCTGATCTGGTGCTGCCGGCACCTCTGCAACTGGGGGCTGTGGGTCAGCTGGCACTGCCTCAGCTGCCCTAACTCCGCCATGACCACGACCGCGTCCACGGCCTCTAGCAGGTGGTAGTGGTGGTCGTCCTCCACGTCCGGATGATCGGGTTCTCGCCATCTGCGAGAGAATAGAATGTCAAAGTTCGGTTCAAGTCAAAAGTAATCGCACGACAAGAATTCCAAGAATTGAAACTTTTCCTAAAAAGGTTTGCAGCCTCCCGAGGATAAGTACAGGCGTCCCCGCACCGATCCACGAGACTCTACCAACCGGCTCATGACTCGCGAGACCTATTAACCTAGGCTCGATACCAACTTGTCACAACCCAAACCCTGGTCGTGATGGCGCCCAACACAATGCTAGGCAAGCCCGACCATATTATCCCTTTAACCAACCAATTATTAAATAAATTAAACTTAAACAGTAGTTAGTCATAACAGGCGATAACCGAAACGTCAAAACATACAAAATACGGTCCCAAACATATCGTGGTGTCACGAGACTGAGCCTCTACAGAATAGCATCCTAATACAACCAAGTCTAGACAAATAGGAAATCAACAAGATGATAAAGAAGGAGAAAACAAGCTCTGCGGACGCTGGCAGCTACCTCGTAATCTCCGCAAAAGTAGATATGGATCAGCAGCTACAATGTCTCAACTGCTCTCGGGCACCTGTGGATCTGCACAGAAAGTGCAGGGGAGTGGGGTGAGTATATTTCAACTCAATGAGTAACAATAATAAATAATAACTGAAGGTAAGAAATCCTGTGCTATCACTTAGCAGTTCTAAGGCAACCCTCACAGGTACGTCATCACTATAGTAGTACTCAAATTTCCAATCTACGTTTATCTCTACAAGATTCCACACTGAACTAACCCTCGGACGTACCCCTACGGTGTACGGCCATCTCAACATATAAAGGCACATACTTATGTCCATAATGTATAAGTAAATAGTAGGGTATGATTAAGTATAATGCTGCGGCGTGCAGCCCGCTCCCATACATATACTGCTGCGGCGCGCAGCCCGCTCCATTTAACATCGACGGCGCTCACTGGGGGTGTATACAGACTTCGGAGGGGTTCCCTAGGCCCAAGCGCTATGGTGCTATGGCGTGCAGCCAGGTCCACCATATATCACTGCGGCGTGCAGTCCGATCCAATATATATATGTACATAAATAATTATACTGCTGCGGCGTGCAGCCCGATCCCATAATATACCAGCGCTCACTGGAATGTGTGCAAACTCAGACTCCGAAGGGGCTCCTACAGCCCAAGCGCAATAATACTGCGGCGTGCAGTCCGTCCCACATGTATATTACATGTATATTGCATGTACATTACTGCGGCGTGCAGTCCGATCCAATATAGGTATCTATATACATAATACCTCATAATGGGTCCTCGACCCTATCCCAATCAATATGCACTTGGCCTCTCAGGCCCAATATAATATATCACAATGGGTCCTTTACCCTGTCTCAGTCAATATACACTTGGCCTTTCACGCGCACTCAGCTAGAACAGGGAATTCCACCCCGGATAATCTCTCTCAATGTACACATCTAGTACGGGCTCATATTATGATATACAGCTAGAGCTACGGCTGAGTGTATATTTCCAACACGATATAAAGGTCACCTAGCTCTATAGGTTCCCTAATGCTCTACAGATCGGCACAAGGCCCCAAACATGGCTATTAGCCCAATGGTACAGTTATAACCTCATTAACAGTTGTACAACACAGTATTCTATTAGCCGGGAAGGACTAAGTCCGAACCCCAAATCACAATGTCACCACGTCCGTCATAGAACGCGTGTCTCATCTCAATATAGCACTGTAAAGTGCTAGTACGGGGTTTCAAACCCTCGGTACATTATTTACTACTACCACTCACCTCGAACCGGTAGAAGCTTCAATCCGCCTTGCGCTTGCCTCGCAAATCAATCTCCTCGGATGCCAAATCTGCTCAAAATCATAGAGAATGCATCAATATACGCTAATTCCACGAAAATCATTCGAAATACCCCAATTTATATTAAAACCCACAAGTTGTCAAAACCCGACTTTTGGTACACTTGACGAAAAATTACGAAAGTCACATATTCGGAACCCTCATCTCAATACGAGTCTAAGCATATCAATTTTACCAAATTCGGACTCCATTTGCCCATTCAAAACCTTGATTTTCTAAAATCCAAGACTAGGGCTAAATCCTCCATAATTACCCCAAATTCCTCCATTTTCATGATATAATTGCATGATATTATCAATACTAATCATAATATGAGTTCATAGTTGATTACCTGATGATTTCCTTGATTTCCTCCTCAAAATCGCCCAAAGTCGCCCTTAAGCCGAGACCCCCAAATGTTAAAATGTTTCTGAAATTTTCTAACTTCGGATACACTTACTTACAGCGATTTTCGCTTCCGCGGAACATTTTCCGCTTCTACGCTCCCGTATCCGCGACCAAAGGGTCGCTTCGGCGGTTCCAAGCCTAGCCGGCCATTTCCGCTTCGCGAACAAAGGGCCGCTTAGCGGACCCGCCTCGCGAAGAAGCTCCCGCCTCGCGGACTCGTCCGCCTCTCGCGCATCACCGTCCGCCTCGCGGTATCGCCCTGGCGGAAAAACGTCCGCTTCGCGGACCATGCCCCAATTGCCCTCGTCCGCCTCGCGATCATCGGGTCGCACCAGCGACCCCGCTTCACCGGAAAGGCGTCCGCTTCTGCGAATCACCCGCTCCCGCGCTCCTATATCCGCGTCTCGCGGACTCGCTCCTCGCGACCAAAATTCCGCGAGAGCGAAAATGACAGAACCGGACTCTTCAACCCGCAATTTCCATGTTTTTCTCCCGATTAACCCTCCGAAAACACCCCGAGGCCCCCGGACCTCATTCAAACACACCAACACATCCTAATTCCTTATTCGAACTTGTTCCAATCATAAAAACACCATCCTAAACATCAAAATCACCAATTAACCACGGATTCAAGCCTAAATTCCTTAAAACTTTCCGAATTACACATTTGATGAAAAACCCGACCAAACGACGTCCGAATGACCTGAAATTTTGCAGGCACATCCAAAATCACCTAACGGAGCTACTGCAACTGTCGGAATTCCATTCCGACTCCCGGATCAAAATCTCACCTACCGATCGGATTTCGCCAAAATTCAACCTTAGCCAATTCAAGCCTATTTCTACACCGGGTCTCCAAATTCAATTCCGATCGCTCCCCTAAGTCATAAATCACCTTCCGGAACTAACCGAATCATCAGAATCCGATTCCGAGCCCTCTAACCAAATAGTCAACTCTAGGTTGACTTTCCTTATTCAAGCTTCCTCCAAAAAGGCTATATGCCTCATTTCCAATTTAATTTCACTCCTAACTCCCCCGATAGACTCTAACACTTATATAAAAGCATGAATTATGTAATTACAACATAACGGGGTGGTAATTCCCGTGACGACGGGCCGGGTCGTCACACAAATGCGAAGAAGACATGTCAAGGCTGGGTTCGCAAATGCGAACCCTTGATCGCAAATGCGAAGTCTGCCAATATCAAGCCAAGTTCGCAAATGCGAACAAAATGTCGCAAATGCGAAAAGGGCCTCAGATGGCCAGTGTTCGCAAATGCGAATAAAGGGTCGCAAATGCGATCTTGAGCAATGAGGCCTCACCTTCGCAAATATGAAGGAAATCTCGCAAATGCGAGACTGGCAGACCTGGGCCAGAGTTCGCAAATGCGAACTTTCTCTCGAAAATGGGAGGACAGCAGGCCCCAGACCTGTAGCATTTGCAATTGCGAACAAAAGTTCGCAATTGCGATATCCACAGCTGTGTAATTCTATACTTAAACGAATTTTTCAGTTCATTCTTCACTTTATCAAAAACCCTCACACCACACACGAGCTCTCAAGGCTAAATTCACTCCAAAGCAATTGTAAGTCACTTTTTACTTAATACTTTCAATTCCTAACAACATTAAACATGTTTTTCAATAAGAATCAAAGGTTTTCATGGTAGAAATCCATGTTTTTGGGTAGAACCTAGGATTTTCATGAATTGGGCAATTGGACCTCGAATTGAGGTCCGATTTTGAAACAAATCATATAATTGAACTCGTGGGGAAATGGGTAACTGGATTTTGGTCCGAATTTCCGACCACGTGGGGCCAGGGGTATTTTAGGAAATTTTGGAGGCAAACTTTGAGAAAACCATTTTTAAGCATTCAAGCCAGGTTAATTAGTGATTATTAATATAATGGAATCAATTGTGATTAGATTCAAGCTTGTTGAAAGTGGAAATTCGGGGAAAAGCTATGTGAAGCATAATTTGGACTTCAAGGCTAAAGGTAAGTGTTTGTTCTATCCTAGCTTGAGGGAATAAGATTGTGTGCTATGTGCTATGTGATCGAGTGCGGTGTATCGGCTGTGGTGACGAGCATCAATACAGTGGCGTCTAGCATGACCGTCAGTCGTTGTTGGTACTTGTTGTGAGACATATTTGAAGATAAGTTGTTGAACCCTTGCCGGGTTGTAGAATTGCTATTGTTCTCCCTTGCCGGGACTTGTTGTGAAATGAGATATTGAATGCCCTTGCCGGGACTTTGTTGTAATGATTATTGTGTCCCTTGCCAGGATGGTTCATGATTTACTGTCTTCATTCTTTGCCCTTAACTGTGATTGTTATTTGGGTGAGGAAGAGTGATAATGCACGAAAGGTGATACCGTGCCTTGATTCATTGTTTATGCACGAAGGTTAATGTTGTGCCTTGTTAATGATTATGCACGAAGGTTAATGCCGTGCCATGTTATTGATTATACACGAAGGATCATGTCGTGCCTTGTTATTGAACCATGTACGAAGGATCATGTCGTACCATGGATGTGAGGATGAGAGTAAAAGCACGAAGGGTGATGCCGTGCACTTTATTTGCTATTTGGTGAGGATGAGAGTAAAAGCACGAAGGGTGATGCCGTGCACTTTATTTGCTATTTCATTGACTTGACCTTACTTGTTTCTCATTATACTTGTTTTTTCTCGTTGATTTAATGATCATTGTTAACTGTTGAGTTCTTCAATGATATTCCTTATTGTGTTGTTACTTGATTACTTCTCGTTATCTTGTGGTATACATATATAGAACTGCACATGTTTATGTGGGTGTCTGGTCCTAGGCTTGTCACTACTTCGCCGGGATAGGCTAGGCACTTACCAGCACATGGGGTCGGTTATGCTGATACTGCACTTCTGTGCATTTTTGCATAGGTCCAGGTTTCAATCAAGAGCAGCAGCAGTAGATCTTTTGCGTGGTAGTTGATCATACTTGAGACCGAGGTAGCTTGCAGGCGTCCGCAGGCCCGGCGTTTCTTCTTTTTATTTATGTCATTAGTCGTAGTCTCCTTGTTCCGAGACAAACAAATTATGTTATATTTCTTTCAGACCTTTATGTGTAGTATTCATGTAGTAGTTCGTGAGTTGGTGACTCAATGTCTTGGGTACTATTTTACTTTGGAACTGCTTATTACTATTTTTATAAAGTCTTCTGCACTTGTTTAATTATGGTTATGGTTTTGGTTGTTAAATTGAATATGAAGTATTGTTAAAAATAGGATAGTGTGAATAAAGTGGCTTGCCTAGCTATCACGAGTAGGCGCCATCACGATCCCGATGTTGGGGAAAAATCCGGGTCGTGACAAGTTGGTATCAGAGCTCTAGGTTACATAGGTCTCACCACTCACGAACAAGCTTAGTAGAGTTTGAGAGGTAGGTACGGAGACGTCTGTACTTGTCCTCTAGAGTCTATTGAGTTAGGAAAGAGTCTCTCATTTGTTCCTTCTTGTTGTGCTATTTGTCCTTCAAAATACTGATTGAACTTCTACTCTGTCCTTTCGCAGATGGTGAGGACACGCTCTTCTTCGTTCGCTGACCAGCAGCCCGAGCCCCAGGCAGCTCCCATGAGGGGCAGGGGCCGAGGCCGTATTGGAGGCCGTGGTAGGGGTAGAGCTCAGCCCCCGACAGCTATTCTAGAGGTGGAGCCTCATATTGAGACTGGCGAGGAGGTTCCAGTCCCAGCAGCTCTAGTGGGTCCAACTCAGGTCCCAGGAGAGGCCTTATTTACCCCGGATCTTCGGGAGGCTTTGGTCAGGATAGCGGGATTTATGGACAGCATTGCCAGAGCAGGTTTATTATCAGTTGCCCCAGCCACTTCTCAGGCTGGAGGAGGGGCCCAGACTCCTATCGCTCGTACTCCGGAGCCAGTAGCTCCTCAGCCTCAGGCACCAGTAATTCAGCCAGCTGTGGCCACTCAGTCAGGTACCACAGCTCATGCCGGTGATGGAGCGGCCATGACTTCTGATTCTTTATGGAGACTTGATCGGTTCTCCAAGCTGTTTACCACTACCTTCAGCAGTGCCACATCAGAGGATCCTCGGGATTTCTTATTCAGTTGCCATGATATTCTCAAGACTATGGGGATAGTGGAGTCCAATGGAGTTGACTTCTGTACATTCAGGCTTTCAGGATCCGCCAAGACTTGGTGGAGGGATTATTGTTTGACTCGACCAGCAGGCTCCCCGGCTTTATCATGGGATCAGTTTGCAGAGTTATTTCTGGAGAAGTTTCTCCCTGTTACACAGCGGGATGCACTTCAGAGGCAGTTTGAGCGCCTCCAACAGGGCACTATGACTGTCACTCAGTATGAGACGAGATTTGTTGATTTGGCACGTCATGCAGTGGTGATACTTCCCACAGAGCGGGAGAGGGTCTGCAGGTTCATAGACGGGCTTAATAAGCCCATTAGACTTTAGATGGCTATGGGAGTGGGGAGTGATATATCATTTCAGGAGGCAGCTAATACAACACGTAGATTTGAGATGGCTCTTGCTGGGGAGGTGGTTATTCTTCATACAAGAGTCCTCGTCATTCAGGCACGTTTAGTGGTTCTTCTTCTGGTGGCAGGGAATCTTTTGATAGGGGCCAGTCTTCCAGGCTTTTCCATTCCGCCCTTCAGGCTTCGCAGGGTGGACCAGATGATCGTGTGTTTCGTGAGTAGTATTCAAATCAGTCTCCTATCAGTGCTCAACCTCTTCAGAGTATTTGTGGAGGCCATTCAGGTCGTCAGGGCCAGCGGCCCCAACAGCCTAAGAGTTGCTACGCTTGTGGTGACCCAGGTCGTCTTGTCAGGTTCTGCCCTCGAGCGACGGGCAACACTCAGCAGCGGGGCCCTCGTCCCATGATTCAAGCCCCAGCTGACCCTCAGCCTGCCCAGCCAGCCACAGGCGGGGGTAGAGATCATAGAGGTGGAGGTCGAGACCGTAGAGGTGGAGACCGTCCAGCCAGAGGCAGAGGTCAGCCAGTTGATGACCGTCCTAGAGAGTTAGCTCATAGGGGAGGTGCTGATCCCTGATTCTATGCTTTGCCAGCCAGGCCAGAGGCGGAGGCATCAAATGTTGTGATCACAAGTGTCATTATTGTTTGTGGCAGGGGTGCTTCCGTATTATTTGACCCTGGATCTACCTATTCATATGTGTCTTCCTACTTTGCACCGTATTTGTCCATACCTAGATGTGCTCTGGATATTCCAGTTCATGTGTCTACACCAGTGGGCGACTCCATTGTAGTCGACCGGGTACATCGCTTGTGCGTAGTTATCTTTGGGGGTCTTGAGACCCGTGTTGATCTGTTGCTTTTGGAGATGGTGGATTTTGATGTCATATTGGGGATGGACTGGTTGTCCCCGTACCATGCTATTCTAGATTGTCATGTTAAGACTGTGACCTTGGCCTTGCCAGAATCACCCCGACTAGAGTGGAAAGGTACCTCAAGCCACTCTGCTCGCACTGTTATTTCCTATGTTAAGGCTCGACGCATGGTCGAGAAGGGGTGTCTAGCTTATCTGGCTTATGTTTGTGATTCCAGCGTAGAGGTTCCTTCTATTGAGTCAGTCCCCATTGTACGGGAGTTTCTTGAGGTTTTCCATTCAGACCTGCCGGCCATGCCACCCGACAGGGATATTGATTTCTGCATTGATCTGGCACTGGGCACTCAGCCCATCTCTATTCCACCCTATCGTATGCCCCGCCGGAGTTAAAAGAGTTGAAAGATCAGTTGCAAGACCTTCTTGAGAAGGGCTTTATCAAGCCCAGTGTTTCCCTCTAGGAAGCACCTGTATTGTTTGTGAAGAAGAAAGATGGCTCGATGCGAATGTGTATTGATTACCGGCAATTGAACAAAGTGACAATAAAGAATAAGTATCCACTGTCGAGGATCGATGATTTATTTGACCAGCTCCAAGGAGCGAGGGTGTTCTCAAAGATAGACTTGAGGTCAGGCTACCATCAGCTGAATATCAGGGCGGCTGACATTCCTAAGACAACCTTTCGCACTAGATATGGACATTATGAGTTCTTGGTCATGTCCTTCGGGTTGACCAATGCCCCAGCAGCATTCATGGAGTTGATGAATCGGGTGTTCATGCCTTACTTAGATCTGTTCGTGATAGTCTTTATAGATGACATCCTGGTATACTCCCGCAGCCAGGAAGAGCACGAGCAGCACCTCAGAGTGGTTCTTCAGACTCTGAAGGATAATCGACTATATGCCAAATTTTCGAAATGTGAGTTCTGGTTGAGTTCAGTGGCATTTCTGGGCCACATCGTATCAGTGGAAGGTATTCAGGTGGACCTAAAGAAGATTGAGGCAGTCAAGAATTGGCCTCGACCAGCTTCAGTGACTGAGATCCGGAGTTTCTTGGGATTAGCAGGTTACTACCGTCGATTTGTAGAGGGATTTTCTTCTATTGCAGCCCCAATGACCAGGTTGACCCAGAAGGGTGCCCAGTTCCAGTGGTCAGAGGAGTGTGAGGCAAGCTTTCAGAAGCTCAAGACAGCCTTGACTACCGCACCGGTGTTGATACTACCTACGGGTGTAGGGCCTTATACAGTTTATTGTGACGCATCTCGTACAGGGATTGGAGCGGTATTGATGCAGGATGGTAAGGTTATCGCTTATGCTTCAAGGCAGTTAAAAATACATGAGAAAAATTATCCAGTCCATGATCTTGAGTTAGCAGCAGTGGTTCATGCCTTAAAGATCTGGAGGCATTATCTATATGGTGTGACGTGTGAGGTGTACACTGATCACAAGAGCCTACAGTACTTGTTCAAGCAAATGGAGTTGAATCTACGACAGTGGAGATGGTTAGAGTTGCTGAAAAACTATGATGTTACTATCCTATACCACCCAGGTAAGGCCAATGTGGTGGCCGATGCATTGAGTAGAAAGTCCGCCGGCATGGGTAGTCTTGCCTTTATCCCGGTTAGTCAGAGACCATTTGCTCTAGATGTCTAGGCCTTAGTCAACCAGTTCGTGAGACTAGACATTTCTGAGCCTAGCAGGGTGTTAGCCTGCACGGTCGCTCGTTCTTCTCTATTAGAGCGTATCCGTGAGAGGCAATTTGATGATCCTCATTTGCGTGATTTGAGGGATACAGTATAGCTGGGAAGTGCCACAAAGGTAAATCTAGATGATGATGGGGTATTGAGATTGCAGGGTCGAGTTTGTGTGCCCAATGTCGAAGGGATTCGAGAGTTAATCTTAGCAGAGGCCCACAGTTCGCGGTATTCTATTCACCCGGGCGCCGCGAAGATGTACCACGACTTACGGCAGCACTATTGGTGGCGCAGAATGAAGAAAGACATCATTGCGTATGTCTCTCGGTGTCTAAATTGTCAGCAGGTGAAATATGAGCACCAGAGGCATGGTGGTGTATTCCAGAGGATTGATATTCTCGAGTGGAAATGGGAGTGGATCACTATGGACTTCGTTACGGGACTTCCTTTGACTCGGAGGAGATTTGATACTATTTGGGTCATTGTTGATAGGCCGACCAAGTCAGCACACTTCATTCCAATATCTGTCTCTTACTCATCTGAGAAGCTAGCAGAGATTTACATCAGGGAGATTGTTCGCCTCATGGGGTGCCGGTGTCTATTATCTCAAATCGGAGTACGCAGTTTACCTTGCATTTCTGGAGAGCGGTCCAGCAGGTGTTAGGCACCCAGTTCCAGTTGAGCATAGCTTTTCATCCTCGGACGGATGGTCAATCCGAGAGGACTATTTAGATCCTAGAGGACATGCTCCGAGCCTGTGTCATTGATTTTGGAGGCTCGTGGGACCAGTTTCTGCCATTAGCAGAGCTCGCCCACAACAACAACTATCGGTCCAGCATTTAGATAGCCCCGTATGAGGTATTGTATGGTAGGCGGTGTCGATCTCCAGTCGGATGGTTTGAGCCGGGGGAGGCTCGGTTGTTGGGTACAGATTTAGTTCAGGAGGCCTTGGATAAGGTCAAGACTATCCAAGAGAGATTGCGTGCAGCTCAGTCCAGACAGAAGACTTATGTGGATCGTAAGGTTCGAGATGTATATTTCATGGTCGGTGAGCAAGTATTGCTCCGAGTGTCGCCTATGAAGGGCGTGATGAGGTTCGGGAAGAAGGGCAAGCTCAGCCCTATGTATATTGGCCCATTTGAGATTGTAGACCGAGTGGGAGGGGTGGCTTACAGACTAGCTCTGCTGCCTAGCTTATCAGTCGTGCATCCAGTTTTTCATGTATCTATGCTTCGGAGATACCACGGCGATCCCACACATGTGTTAGACTTCAGTACTGTCCAATTGGACAATGATCTATCCTACGAGGAGGAGCCGGTGGCTATTCTAGACCGGCAGATTTGACAGTTGAGGTCGAAGAGTAACCCTTTAGTGCGTGTTCAGTGGAGAGGTCAGCCTCCTGAGGCATCGACCTGGGAGTCCGAGTCTGATATGCGGAGCCTCTACCCACATTTGTTCCCTGACTCAGGTACTTCCTTTTCTTGTCCGTTCGAGGACGAACGCTTGTTCTAGAGGTGGAGGATGTGATGACCCAATGGGGTCATCACTTGTTTTCCTCATTTGTTCTACACGTCTGAGGCCTTGAAAACCTCATCCTATGTTGCCTCGAATTACATGCACGATTCGGGCATGTAGCCGGAAAGATTTTGTCATAGAAAATATGAATTCTATGAAGAATTTGGAGAAAAATGATATTAATATTGATATAGTTGACTTCGGTCAACATTTTTGGTAAACGGACCCGGACCTGAGATTGGACGGTCCCGGAAGGTCCGTAGGAAATATGGAACTTGGACATGCGTCCGGAGTCGAATTCTGAGGCCTAGAGCAGAAGTTATGAATTTTTCTGTGAAATTGTTTTTACTGTAATTATTAAAGGAAAATAAATTAAATGACCATGGTATCGGGCTCGTATTTTGGTTCCGACGCCCAGTACAAATCTTAAATATTATATATGTGCTTTCTGCAAAGTTTGGTGACATTCGGATGTCATTTGATATGTTTTGGACCTTGAGTTCCAAGTTTGAAAATTTGAAAACCAAAAGTATGAAAATCATGAACTTGAGGTTTGATTTGATGAAAACAATGTTATATTGGCGATGTGATCGCACGAACAAGTTCGTAATGTGTTTTTGATGTTGTGTACATGTTTGGTTGGGAGCCGGAGGGGCTCTGGTAAAGATTTGATAGGCTGTTGGATCAATTTCTGAATTTTTGCACTGCTGGTTTTTCACCCAGCTGTTGGCTTCGCATTTGCGAACAAATCCTCGCAAATGCGAAGAAGACAGGTCAAGGCTGGGTTCGCAAATGTGAACCCTTGATCGCAAATGTGAAGTCTACCAATATCAAGCCAAGTTCGCAAATGCGAACAAAATGTCGCAAATGTGAAAAGGGCCTCAGATGGCCAGTGTTCGCAAATGCGAATAAAGGGTCGCAAATGCGATCCTGAGCAATGAGGCCTCAAATTCGCAAATGCGAAGCAAATCTCGCAAATGCGAGACTGGCAGACCTGGGCCAGAGTTCGCAAATGCGAACTTTCTCTCGCAAATGCGAGAATAGCGGGCCCCAGACCTGTAGCATTCGCAATTGCGAACAAAAGTTCGCAATTGCAATATCCGCAGTTGGGTAATTCTATACTTAAACGAATTTTTCAGTTCATTCTTCACTTTTTCAAAAACCCTCACACCACACACGAGCTCTCAAGGCTATATTCACTCCAAAGCAATTGTAAGTCACTTTTTACTTAATTCTTTCAATTTCTAACAACATTAAACATGTTTTTCAATAAGAATCAAAGGTTTTCACGGTAGAAATCCATGTTTTTGGGTAGAACCTAGGTTTTTCATGAATTGGGCAATTGGACCTCGAATTGAGGTCCGATTTTGAAACAAATCATATAATTGAACTCGTGGGGGAATGGGTAACCGGATTTTGGTCTGAACCCCCAGTTCCGACCACATGGGGCCAGGGGCATTTTGGGAAATTTTGGGGCAAACTTTGAGAAAACCATTTTTAAGCATTCAAACCAGGTTAATTAGTGATTATTAATATAATGGAATCAATTGTGATTAGATTCGAGCTTGTTGAAAGCGAAAATCGGGGAAAAGCTATAATTGAAGCATAATTTAGACTTCAAGGCTAGAGGTAAGTGTTTGTTCTATCCTAGCTTGAGGGAATAGGATTGTGTGCTATGTGTTATGTGATCGAGTGCGGTGTATAGGCTGTGGTGACGAGCATCCATACACTGGCGTCTAGCATGACCGTGAGTCGTTGTTGGTACTTGTTGTGAGACATATTTGAAGATAAATTGTTGATCCCTTGCCGGGTTGTAGAATTGCTATTGTTCTCCCCTGCCGGGACTTGTTGTGAAATGAGATATTGAATGCCCTTGCCGGGACTTTGTTGTAATGATTATTGTGTCCCTTGCCGGGACGGTTCATGATTTACTGTCTTCATTCTTTGCTCTTAACTGTGATTGTTATTTGGGTGAGGAAGAGTGATAATGCACGAAGGGTGATGCCGTGCCTTGATTCATTGTTTATGCACGAAGGTTAATGTCGTGCCTTGTTAATGATTATGCATGAAGGTTAATGCCGTGCCATGTTATTGATTATACACGAAGGATCATGTCGTGCCTTGTTATTGAACCATGTACGAAGGATCATGTCGTACCATGGATGTGAGGATGAGAGTAAAAGCACGAAGGGTGATGCCGTGCACTTTATTTGCTATTTGGTGAGGATGAGAGTAAAAGCACGAAGGGTGATGTCGTGCACTTTATTTGCTATTTCATTGACTTGACCTTACTTGTTTCTCATTATACTTATTTTCCTCGTTGATTTAATGATCGTTATTAACTGTTGAGTTCTTCAGTGATATTCCTTATTGTGTTGTTACTTGATTACTTCTCATTATCCTGTGGTATACATATATAGAACTGCACATGTTTATGTGGGTGTCTGGTCCTAGGCTTGTCACTACTTCACCGGGATAGGCCAGGCACTTACCAGCATATGGGGTCAGTTGTGCTGATACTGCACTTCTGTGCGTTTTTGCACAGGTCCAGGTTTCGATCAGGAGCAGCATCAGTAGATCTTTTGCATAGGAGTTGATCATACTTGAGACCGAGGTAGCTTGCAGGTGTCTGCAGGCCCGGCATCTCTTCTTTTTATTTAAGTCATTAGTTGTACTCTCCTTGTTCCGAGACAAACAGATTATGTTATATTTCTTTTAGACCTTTATGTGTAGTATTCATGTAGTAGTTCGTGAGTTGGTGACTCCACGTCTTGGGTAGAGGATTTCAGTACTATTTTACTTTGGAACTGCTTATTACTATTTTTATAAAGTCTTCTGCACTTGTTTAATTATGGTTTTGGTTGTTAAATTGAATATGAAGTATTGTTAAAAACAGGATAGTGTGAATAAAGTGGCTTGCCTAGCTATCATGAGTAGGCCCCATCATGATCCCGATGTTGGGGAAAAATCCGGGTCGTGACAGATCGCAGTGATGGTGATGTGATAGAATAGTGTTAATTGTATGACAGACAAATCAGTTAAATAAGATTTCATCCGCGAGGGTTTCATTATTTCACCATTGATGGGCAAGTTTTGAGTCTAGGGAACGAGGGATTAAGATATTTCCACCTAGATTCCGATTGGAGGTAAGATTTATGGTCTAATTACGTTATTTTATCCTAGAATCTTTATCTATATCATTGAAAATTGGAAGAATTAGGGTGTAAATTGGGGTTTTGCTTGAAGCCTAAGGAAAATAGAAAATCGATGATTTGAAGGGGCAAATGAACTCCAATTTTGATAAATTATATGGTTAGACTCGTGAGAGTACGAGGGTTTTGAAAACGTAAAAATATTTCGATTCCGAGCCGATGGTGGGAGGGGTATTTTTGTCATTTTACCTGATTTTGCGCCTTAGCTTTAATTTTAGTAATATAATTAGTTACTTGCGATTTTATTTACACTATTTAATTGGTTTGAATAGATTTGGGCCACTCGGAGTAGGATACTCGTGGCAAAGACATTATTTCTTAGCGGTTTTGGACCGGAATTGAGGTAAGTGGCTTGTCTAACCTTGTGTGGGGGATCTTTTCCCCTAGGATATATTATGTGTTGATTTAAATGCCTTATACGCGAGGTGACAGGCGTGTACTTGGGCAAATTGTTGAAAAATCCACTTTACTTGAATTTCTCAATCAGTGTTATCTCTGTTATTTGATTGGTTTAATTGCAAGACTTATCATGTGTTAGCTAGGGAAGCATGATTAGATGGGATTAACTGTCTAAATGCCTACTTGTCTTAATTGAATTTCGTGGAACATGTTGAAATTAAATTTAATTGTTAATCGTAGCAGTCTATTCAATTCTCTCTGCGTATTCTCTTTGTTTGATTGTGTTGTGTTCTGTGGACTGTGTGTTCGATTCCGGGAGATCCTGGCTACTGATATAAAGGACTGCGGGTTAAATTCCCGGAGATCCTGTGATATTGATATGAATGGACTGCGGGTTCAATTCCCGGAGATCCTGTAATACTGATATAAAAGGACTGCGGGTTCAATTCGCAGAGATCCTGTGATACTGATATGAATGGACTGCGGGTTCGATTCCCGGTGATCCTAGCTACTAATATAAAGGACTGCGGGTTCAATTCCCAAATATCTTGTGCTACTAGTTAAATGGACTGCGGGTTCAATTCCCGGAGATCCTACGCTATTGATTTTGTACTTGCTGTGTTGATTTTCCTTGTTAGCTAAATCGTAGATGACTTGTAGTTTCAATCTTATTTTACTATTATTTTAGATTTAATCCTGTTTTACACTGTTCGATATATTATCATTATTTTTCTCGGTAGGGCCCTGACCTTCCTCGTCACTACTCCATCGAGGTTAGGCTTGGCACTTACTCATGCTACTCTTCTGCACAATTTTTATCGTGCAGATCCAGGTCCATCTGATCAGGCACATTATAGGTGATCGAGGAGTATTTCAGGAGACTCGAGGTATGCATCTGCTGCGTCCGCATATCTGGAGGGACTTCTTCTATTCTTCCCTAGTGACCCTAGTTGTTTCCTTTTTATTTCGGTTGTATAGATACTCTTGATGGATAGAGCCACAGTTTTACTCTTTTTAGCATGTGTTTGTCCGGGGGTTTCCGGGTCTTGGTGGTTATATATTCTAGAAATTATGGTAAAGCATATGTGCCGAGCGGCACCTATTACATTTTTCTATGTTATTTCGCTGTTATTTTTAGTTGTTCGTGAAAGCTGTAAATTCCGCAATTGTGTTAGGCTTACCTAGTCGCGAAGACTAGGTGCTGTCATAACAGGTTAACGATTGGTAAACTAGTGTCGTGACAAGTTGGTATCAGAGCTCTAGGTGTATAGGAGTCACGGGACACAAGTCGGTTATTTAGAGGCTCACGGATCGGTACGGAGACGTCTGTATTTATCTACAAGGGGCTATGTAACTGTTTAGGAAACTCTTCATTTCTTTTGAATTCCTTGTCGTGCGATATTTCTACACCAGATCTAAATTTCTATCTTCTATTCTCTCATAGATTGTGAGGACACGTGCTACACGTGAGGATCAAGCACCCGCGCCCCTTGCTGCCACTGCCAGAGGCCGGGTATGGGATAGAGGCCGAGGATGTGCCCGAGGTGCAGCCACATCACCTGCGCGCGCTGCCACTGAGGCACCACCGGTGGATCAGGTTGGAGCACAGGCACCTGGTACACCTACTACAACTACTATGACTCAAGTACTCCAGGAGACTCTGGCTCAGTTTATGAGCATGTACACTACTCTGGCTCATGCGGGGTTGCTTTCTCTCGCTGCAGTCACATTTTAGGCCGGGGGAGGGGCCTAGACTCCCGCAGCTCGCACTCTAGAGCAGCGAGTGCCCATGGAGCAGGTTCCAGAGGTTATTCCTATACCGCCCGCCGAACCAATACAGCCCCGGAGGTGGGTCAGCTGCCTCCGAGGACGAGCAGTGCAGGTTGGAGAAGTTCAAGAAATATGATCCCCCAGTGTTCAGTGGTTTAGCTTCAGATAATGCCTTGGGATTTCTGGAGGAGTGTCATCGCATCCTCCGTATTATGGGTATATTGGAGTCCAGTGGGGTTTCTTTTACTACTTTTCAGCTTCCAGGGGCCACTTATGATTGTTGGCGCACATATGAGTTGGATAGTCCGGTCGAGTCTGCCTCGCTAACTTAGACACAGTTCTCTGACATATTTTTGAGGGAGTTTGTTCCCTAGAGCCTCAGGGATGCTTGGCGTGCAGAGTTTGAGTGGTTGCGCCGGGGCTTTATGACAGTATCTGAGTATGCCATCAGTTACATCCGGTTAGCCATACATGCACCGGCTTTGGTCGCCACGGTCCAGGAGAGAGTGCAGAGGTTTATTGAGGATCTTATTCTACCTATACGGTCTAGCATGGCTAGAGAGCTAGAGGCAGATGTGTTGTATTAGCAGGCGGTGAGTATTGCCAGACGGATTGAGGGTATGCTTGCTAGGGAGCAAGGAGAGAGGAAGGCCGAGAGGTCTCGTGAGTTAGGTCATTTCTCTGGTGCCCGTACTTCTACAGCTGGTCAATATGGCAGGGGTTATTTCAGTCGTCCAGTTCATTCAGCATTGCCAGCAGCTGGTGGTACTTCAGCTCCTCCAACACCTTAAGAGTCTTACTATACTCCCCCAGTCTCTAGTGCACCTCTTGCACGGGGTACCTCCAGGGGTCAGTCCAGCGGGAGTAGGGCCAGTCAGTCACAACCACTGCGTCCTCCCAGAGCTTGTTATGATTGCAGGGATACTCGCCATATGGTTCGGGAGCGCCCCAGGCATGGGAGGGGAGCGCCTCCACAGACTTCACAGCCTCAGCATGGTTCACAGGGTCAGCAGGCCATCGTTCTAGCTCCAGCAACCACCCCACCTGCCTAGCCAGCTAGGAGCGAGGATCAGGGTGATAGAGGCCTCCCTCGAGAGAGGGGCCGTACTAGATTTTATGCTATTCCCGGTCATGCCACAGCTGTCGCCTCTGATTCTGTTATCACAGGTATTATATTGGTTAGTCACAGAGAGGCATCGGTTCTATTCAATCCTGATTCTACTTTTTGATATGTGTCCTCTTATTTTGCATCACATCTAGGTGTGCCTCGGGATTCTTTGAGTGCCCCTGTTTATATTTCTACTCCGGTGGGAGATTCCTTGGTTGTGGATCGTGTGTATCGGTCGTGTCTGGTCATAATTTGTGGTTTCAAGACCAGGGCTGATCTTTTATCGCTCGGTATGTTTGACTTCGATATTATTCTGGGCATGGACTGGTTATCGCCCTATCATGCTATTCTTGATTGTCATGCCAGGACCGTAATGCTAGCTATGCCAGTCATTCCATGTATTGAGTGGAGTGGTACTCTAGATCACACCCCCAGTCGTGTTATTTCCTTTCTCAAAGCTCAACGTATAGATGAGAAGGGGTGTGCTGCTTATCTAGATTATGTGAGGGATGTCAGTGTTGACACCCCTTCTATTGATTCAGTCCTAGTGGTACGAGATTTCTCTGATGTGTTTCCAACTGATCTCCCGAGCATGCCGCCCGATAGAGATATCAATTTTGGTATTGATTTATTGTTGGGCACTCAGCCCATTTCTATTCCTCCATAACGCATGGCTCCTCCTAAGTTGAAGGATCAGTTATAGGAGTTATTGGGTAAGGGTTTTATTCGACCTAGTGTTTCTCCTCGGAGTGCTCCTGTGTTGTTTGTGAAGAAAAATAACGCTTCTATGCGTATGTGCATTGACTATTTCCAGTTGAACAAAGTTACAAGGAAGAACCGGTATGTTTTGCCACGTATTGATGACCTATTTGATCAGCTGCATGGCGCACGAGTATTCTCCAAGATTGATTTGCACTCTGGTTATCATCAGCTGAAGATTCGAGAGCCAGATATCCCGAAGACTACCTTCAGGACTTAGTATGGTCATTACGAGTTCCTCGTTATGTCTTTTGAGTTGACTGATGCCCCATCATCTTTCATGCATTTGATGCACGGTGTATTCAAGTCATATCTTGACTCGTTCATGATTGTTTTCATTGATGATATTTTGTTACATTCCCGGAGTCGGGAAGAGCATGAGCAGCACCTGAGGATAGTGCTTCAGACACTGAGGGAGAAGCAATTATATGCAAAGTTCTCTATATGTGAGTTTTGGCTGACTTCAGTGGCATTCCTAGGCCACGTGGTGTCGAGGGAGGGTATTCGAGTGGATCCGAGGAAGGTGGAGGTCGTGCAGGGTTGGCCCAAGCCCTCCTCAGCTACTGACATTCATAGTTTCCTTGGTTTGGCGGGTTATTACCGTCGCTTTTTGGAGGGGTTCTCTTCGATCGCAGCACATATGACCAGATTGACCCAAAAGGGTGCCCCTTTCTAGTGGACAGAGGAGTGTGAGGCGAGCGTCCAAAAGCTCAAGACATCTTTAACTTCGGCCCCTATCTTGATGTTGCCAACTGGTTTGGGGTCGTATATAGTTTATTGTGATGCCTCACGAGTTGTACTTGGAGAAATATTGATGCAGGACGGTAGGGTAATTGCCTACGCGTTCCGACAACTGAAGGTACATGAAAAGAACTACCCTGACCACGATCTTGAGTTAGCTGCCATTGTTCACGCCTTGAAGATATGGCGTCATTATTTATATGGGGTTCCTTGTGAGATTTACACCGACCATAAGAGTTTGAAGCACTTGCTTAAACAGAAGGACTTGAATATGCGCCAGAGGAGATGGCTAGAGTTGTTAAAGGACTATGATATTACTATTCTTTATCACCCCGGTCAAGGCCAATGTGGTTGCCGATACCTTGAGGCGCCGAGCGGATAGTTTGGGGAGTTTGGCATATCTACCCGCCTTAAAGAGACCTATGGCGATGGATGTTCAGGCCTTGGCCAGGTAGTTTGTTAGATTGGATCTTTCAGAGCCCAGCCGGGTTCTAGCCTTTGTGGTTTCTCGGTCTTCTCTATTTGATCGCATCAGGGAGCATCAGTTTGATGACCCTCATTTTCTTGTTCTGCATGATAAAGTTCGGCGTGGTGATGCTCGATATGTTTCCATCGGGGATGATGGAGTGATAAGGATGCATGGGCGTATTTGTGTGCCCAATATAGATGATCTTCGAGAGTTGATTCTAGATGAGGCTCAGAGCTCGCGGCATTCCATCCATCTGGGTGCCGCGAAGATGTATCAGGACTTGAGGCAGCACTATTGGTGGAGGCGGATGAAGAATGATATAGTTCACTATGTTTTTAGGTGCCTCAACTGCTAGCAGGTGAAGTTTGAGCATCAGTGCCCCGGTGGGTTGCTACAGCAAATTGAGATCCTAGAGTAGAAGTGGGAGCGCATCACCATGGACTTCGTATCTGGACTTCCACGGACTATGAGGAAGTTTGATTCTATTTGGGTCATTGTGGATCGGTTCCAAATCCGCCCATTTCATACCTGTGTGCACTACTTACTCATCAGAGCGGTTGGTGAAGATTTATATCAGGGAGATAGTCCGGTTGCATGGTATTCTAGTTTCCATCATTTCAGATAGAGGCACTCAGTTTACTTCACGGTTCTGAAGAGCCGTGTAGCAGGAGTTAGGCACTCGAGTGGAGCTGAGCACATCATTTCACCCCCAGACGGATGGGCAGTCTGAGAGAACTATTCAGATGTTGGAGGATATTCTTCGTGCGTGCGTGATTGAGTTCGGAGGGTCATATGATCACTTTTTGCCACTGGCAGAGTTTGCTTATAACAACACCTATCAGTCTAGCATTCAGATGGCGCCGTATGAGGCCCTATATGGTAGGAGATGCAGGTCCCCAGTGGGTTGGTTCGAGCCGGGCGAGGCCGGATTATTAGGTAGAGAGATGGTCCACGATGCGATGGACAAGGTCAAGGTGATTCAGGATAGACTCCGTGTAGCCCAGTCCAGACAGAAGAGTTATACGGACAAGAAGGTTCGCGATGTGGCATTTATGGTTGGCGAGCGGGTTCTACTTCGGGTCTCACCCATGAAGGGCGTCATGAGATTTGGGAAGAAAAGGAAGCTGAGTCAGAGATTAATTGAGCATTTTGAGATTTTGAGGTGAGTTGGGGAGGTTGCTTATGAGCTAGCCTTACCTCCCAGCCTAGCTGGAGTCCATCCGGTATTTCATGTTTCTATGCTCCGGAGATATCATGGTGACCCGTCACACGTGTTAGATTTCAATTCAGTCCAGTGGCCAAGGATTTGTCTTATGTTGATGAGCCAGTGGCCATATTGGACAGGCAAATCAGAAAGTTAAGGTCAAAGAACATCGCTTCGGTGAAGGTCCAGTGGCGGGGTCAGCCGGACGAGGAGGCGACTTGGGAGACCGAACAGGATATGCGCAGCCAGTGCCGTCATCTCTTTGCTACCCCAGGTATGTTTTCTATGCTCGTTCGAGGACGAACGAATGTTTAAGTGTGGGAGGATGTAACGACCCGGCCAGTCATTTTTGAAGTTTATGCCCCGATCCCTAATTAACTGTTTTCCCTAAGTTTATTTCTACTATATTGGTTTGCCGGGATGTTCGGCTCTAGAATTTGGAGTATTTTGGGACACTTAGTACCTAAATGAGAGCTTAATAGTTGAAAATAGCCTGTATTTGGAACAGTGTTAAGACTACCTTGGAACGGAAATCTAATAGTTCTGTTAGCTCCATTAGGTGATTTCGGGGTTGGGGCCGTGTTCGGAACGTAATTTGGAGGTCCGTAGTAGAAATAGACTTGAATTTGGCAAAGTTGGAATTTTGGCGGAATACAGTTGATAGGTGAGATTTTGATCTGGGGGTCAGAATGAAATTCCGACAATTTCAGTAGCTTTGTTAGGTGATTTTGGATATGTCTGCAAATTTTCAGGTCATTCGGACATTGTTTGGTTGGGTTTTTGAGGAAATATAGGTTTCAGAAGTTTTGGTTGAACTTAGGCTTGAATTTGCCTTGATTTGATGATTGTTTTGTTTAATAATATGTTTTTATGATTGGAACAAGTTTGTATCGTGATTTGGAGTAGGTTGGTTGTTTTGGTTGAGGTTCCAAGGGCCTCGGGGGTGTTTCCGGGGTCAAACGGATCATTTTTGAGTTGAAGAACACAGCTGAATTTCTGTCATGAGTGTTGCAGATGTTTGCTCTATGCGATCGCAAGGGCTGTAGTGCGATCGCATAAAAGGTTTGGATGAGGCTCAGATTTTGTTCAATACGATCGCGGTCTGGGAGTTGCGATCGCATAGTTGGAGAGGTTAATACTCTGCGATAGCAGGATAAGCAATGCGATCATGTAGTGTATTGACCAGGGGTCCCAGTTTTATTATTTTGTTCAATACGATCGCGGGCATAAGTATGTGATCGCATAGTGTTGTTTGGTGAAGCAATGCGATCGCAGGGTGTTTTGTGCGATCGCATAAGTCAATTTTGAGGGACTGAAAGTTTGTTCTATGCGATCCCAGTGAAGGTGATGCGATCGCATAGTTTTAATTGTATGACGGACATATCAGTTAAATAAGATTTCATCCGCGAGGGTTTCATTATTTTACCATAGTTGGGCAAGTTTTGAAGCTAGGGAATGAGGGATTAAGAGATTTCCACCTAGATTTCGATTGGAGGTAAGTTTTATGGTCTAATTACGTGATTTTATCTTAGAATCTTCATCTATATCACTGAAAATTGGAAGAATTAGGGTGTAAATTGGGGTTTTGCTAGAACCCTAAGAAAAATAGAAAATTGATGATTTAAAGGGGAAAATAACTCCGATTTGATAAATTTTATATGGTTAGACTCGTGAGAGTACGAGGGTTCTGAATATATAAAAATATTTTGATTCCAAGCCGATGGCTGGAGGGGTATTTTGGTTATTTTACCTATTTTCGCGCCTTAGCTTTAATTTTAACAATGTAATTAGTTACTTGCAATGTTATTTACATTATGTAATTGGTTTGAATAGAGTTGGGCCACTCGGAGTCGGATACTCGTGGCAAGGGCATTATTTCTTAGCGATTTTATACTGGGATTGAGGTAAGTGGCTTGTCTAGCTTTTGTGGGGGATCTTTTCCCCTAGGATATATTATGTGTTGATTTAAACGCCTTGTACGCGAGTTGAAAGCCATGTACTTGCGTAAATTGTTGAAAAATCCACTTTACTTGAATTGCTCAATCAGTGTTATCTCTGTTATTTGATTAGTTTAATTGGAAGACTTATGTTGTGTTAGCTAGGGAAGCATGATTATATAGGATTAACTGTCTAAATGCTTACTTGTCTTAATTGAATTTCATGGAACATGTTGAAATTGAATTTAATTGTTAATCATAGTAGTGTATTTGATTTATCTCTGCGTATTCTCTTTGTTTGATAGTGTTGTGTTCTATGGACTGCGGGTTCGATTCTCGGAGATCCTGGCTACTGATATAAAGCACTGCGGGTTCAATTCCTGGAGATCCTATGATACTGATATGAATGGACTGCGGGTTCAATTCCTGGAGATCCTGTGATACTGATATAAAAGGACCGCGGTTTCAATTGTCGGAGATGCTATGATACTGATATGAATGGACTGCGAGTTCGATTCCCGGAGATCCTAGCTACTGATATAAAGGACTGCGGGTTCAATTCCCGGAGACCCTGTGCTACTGAGTTAAATGGAATGCGGGTTAAATTCCCGGAGATCCTACGCTATTGATTATGTACTTGCTATGTTAATTTTCCTTGTTAGCTTAATCGTAGATGACTTGTAGTTTCTATCTTATTTTGCTGTTATTTCAGGTTTACTCCTGCTTTACACTATTCGATATATTATCATTATTATTCTCGGTAGGGCCCTGACCTTCCTCGTCACTACTCCATCGAGGTTAGGCTTGGCACTTACCGAGTACCGCCGTGGTTTACTCATGCTACTCTTCTGCATACTTTTTGTTGTGCAGATCCAGGTCCATCTGATCAGGCACATTATAGGTGATCGAGGAGTATTTCAGGAGACTCGAGGTATGCATCTGCTGCGTCCGCAGATCCGGAGGGTCTTCTTCTGTTCTTCCCTAGTGACACTAGCTATTTCTTTTTTGATTCGGTTGTATAGATACTCTTGGTGGATAGATCCACCATTTTACTCTCTTTAGCCTGTGTTTTCCGGGTCTTAGTGGTTATATATTCTATAAATTTTGGTAAAGTGTATGTGCCGAGCGGCATCTATTATATTTTTCTATGTTATTCCGCTGTTATTTTTAGTTGTTCATGAAAGCTGTAAATTACGCAATTGTGTTAGGCTTACCTAGTCGCGAAGATTGGGTGCCGTCATGTCAACTTCACGATTGGTGAACTAGGGTCGTGACAAATACTTACCTTAAATACAAAATTTAATCATGAAGGAAGTTCATGGAGCAATTGACAATCATTGTGCTCAATCTCAAAGCTTCTACTCAATTGGTTAGAGTCTCGTGCTAGTAACGTGTTATAAAATAATAAAAGAACAAGAATAATATTGCAGAGAAAGAGAGAGAGGGAATTCTTGTTGAATTTTGGGATAATTTACAATGGGGTAAGACTATTCTATTTATAGGGAAAAAATGACTTAGTCACTAATTAAAGTCTCTACAAGATAGGCATTCACTCCAAATAGAATTCTATTAATAACAAATTACTCTTTATGTGCCGAAATAGTTCTTGAGCAATGTAAAAGAGACATAGAAGAATCAAGATGAATAAAGGAGTAGCGGAAAATCAAGGGTTAATTTTAGTGATGGTGTGATGACCCAGCCCGTCATCACGTGAGTTACTGCCCCGTTTCCCCCATTTTCTGCTTCCTTATGTTTCATTATAGGAGTCTTGGGTGAATGAGTTGAATTGGATTGGTTTTACATGGAAATGAGACACTTAGTCTCCTTAAGGAAGACTTATTTTGGAAAAATCAACCAGATATTGACCTATGAGTTAGAGGGCTTGGATGTTATTTTCGGTGACTTGGTTAATTTAGTGGGATGATTTATAACTTAGAAGTGTGATCGGAATTAATTTTGGAGGTCCGGTGTAGAATTAGACTTGAATTGGCGAAGTTAGTATTTTTGGTGAATTCCGGTTGATAGGTGAGATTTTGATCCAAGCGTCAAAATGGAATTTCAAGAGTTTATGTAGCTTTGTTAGGTGATTTTGGATGTGTGTAAAAAATTTTAGGTTATTCGGAAGTGTGTTGGTCGGGTTTTTTATCAAATGCGCAATTTGGAAGTTTTGGAGGAACATAGGCTTGAATCCATGTAATTTGAGGGTTTTGGTGTTATTTGTGGTATTATGATGATTGGAGCAAATTTGAATGATGTTTTAAGATGGGTTAGCACTTTTGGTTGAGGTCCCGGAGGCCTCGGGGTGATTTTGGATGGCTAACGAAAGGTTTTTGGGACTTAGGATGTTGTAGAAATTGCAGGTTCAGTGTTGCAGACTTTTGTTCTCTGTGATCGCATAAGAGGATTTTTTAGGGGGTGTTTGATTGTTTAATGCGATTGCAGGTGTAGGTATGTGATCGCATAGTGTGAAGTTGATCTGGGAATTCAGTAGAAAATTATGCATTGCGATCGCAGGTGTAGGTGTGCAATCGCATAGCTTAAGAATCTTGTGCATTGCGATCGCAGGGGTCTGTATGCTATCGCATAATGTTAAATTTGGAGCTAAAATTTTTGTGCAATGCAATCGCAAGCCTGGGGCTGCGATCGCATAGAGGAAAAAGGGACCTGGGCATATAGGTTTTAAAATATTTTGTTCCACAAGGTTAAGTCGTTTTCCACCATTTTTGAGCAACCTTGAGAGCTCCTGGACAAAAATTGAATGGGGTTTCGATTAGGTGTGATTGGAGGTGAGTTCCTTGGCCTAAATACATGGTTTAATGGTATAATTAACATAGAAATTTGTGGAAATTCATCAAAAGGGGTAAAGCTAGGGCTTGGAAATTTGGTGTTTCAAAGTGGAATTTAACGGGTTAAATGGACTCCGATTTTGGTAATCTTGATATGTATAGACTCATGGCGAGGAATCCAGTGATATTAATTTTTTGATTTTTGAGAAGTGGGCCTAGAGCTTGAGTTTTGCCAATTTCGTGATTTTTGATATTTTTCAAGTCTTTTCGGTAGGGTAATGTTCCCTTGGCCTATGGTAACATATTCGTTGTGGCTTTGATCAAATTTGACACGTGAGTAGGTCGATTTGCGAGGTAACGGCATAGCGAGCTAGGATTTTGACCGTCTTGAGGTAATTAATGATAGTAAATGATATCCTGATTTTCACAACGTAATGCTATATTGAGGTGAAATACATGTTTAATGGCGAGTGCGGGGTTGTTTACTACTGGGGATTGAGACTTGGTCCGTCCCGTTTGATATTTTACCGCGTATTTGACTTAGTTGATTTGTTTGTCATCATTATTTGGGCTTATTGCCATGTTTTTGGGCTTAATACCGATTATTTAAATCTTTTAGAAATTGTTATCACTGTTTACTCACTATTTTGACACGTTATTTGAACTTAGTCCTAATGATTATACTGTATTGCAAACTCAGCCATTTTTATTGAATTTTGAAACTTTACTGATATTTCACTATTGTCTGGGATGAGAACTATTATTTTATTGATACCCGAAGGGCTTGATAGCATCCTAGGAAGCTCATTTCTATTCAAGTACAAGAATGAAGCGTTGCAATCTCAAATAGGGCCTTTAACAAGAAGTCAAGCTAAAGAATTTTAAAACACTATCATTGGACTTCAAGTGCACATAAAGAAGCCTTTAATTGTCGAGAAAGAGCTCCAGCCCAAAGGAGAAGAATTGTTGAAGTTTTATAATTATTTGTTAGCTCAAATTGAATTCCAAGAGGAGGAAGATTTGGTCACCCAAATCAGCCCTTGGAGTACACCAAAATGGCTCAAAAAGAGCTTAAAGGAAGTCCAAAAGGAGGTACTACAAAAGGAGCCCAAACAAATGGCCCAAACTAGTTGTTTAAGGCCCAAATCTGCCCCAAAGGGTCTTGGCCTCCCCTCACCTAATTTATGACTTTTATTAGTCTTTAGCAACCACCTACTTTATTGTAATAATTATATTTTCCATTACAACCACCCCACCTAGTTTTAATATTATTTTTATGCCTTTGTACTCCTATAAATAGGGTGTTTTTCTCATTCATAAGACAGATTTATTGATTGAGTATATCATACTTTTGAGAGTTCTTTTGAACATTTGTTACTTGTTCTTTGAGATTTATCTTTCAACATTTACTAGTTCATAGTTCAAGGTAGTAAGATTACTTCTCTTTTGTGATATCTTTGATTCCTTTGAGGTATTCTTATAAGGCGATTAATACTAGTATTAATTGTTGTCTCAAGTTACTCGTACAGTGGTCAAGATCTGAATCTATTATTTTGATTTGCTTTTTAAGTAAAGGCGTTTGATTTCCTTCATAAATCAAGAGTTTCGTACTTTGATCTTGTCAAGGCTATAGAACTTGCATTCTTGAAAGTTCTCGGAATCCTTTCCTTGAATCTTTCCCATATCCTTTATTTTTGTCTCTTTAATTCTAGTTGTTCAATTCATGTTGTTATTACTTCCGCATTTACTTCTCAAATTCTTACTCTAGTTTGGGTTCCCGACCTAGTTGTTATCAAGTGGTATCAGAGCGGTTCTATCAAGATTTTGTTCTTGATAATTCTTGGTTATTTCGTTCTTAACTATAAATCTACAAAGTATTTTGTTCAAATGTTTTTTCGAGAAAAAAAAAAGAGAGGAAAGGTGTGTGTTAGAACAATTGAGGAAAATGCCAAATTGGAGAGACATATTTTCTTTAATCTATGACAAGTTGTCTTAAACAGGTAACTACAATGGAAGGAGGAAAACGATGGCTCAACAATTTGAAAAGTCAAACTTATAGTATATCGAATGGAAGGAAGACAATGGTAAAGTTATTTTTCAAACAAGAGCTAAAGTGATGTGTGATGTCTTAAGTTATACCCTTAGAATTGACAAAGCTTTTGGCTATAACTTAATTAGCACTTATATGGTTGAGAAATTGAACTTGTCTTGTGTTGAACATTTAGAACCCTACATGTTGAAGGGAGTAAAGGTAGATAAAAGAGTGTTATTGTCATTCTCTATTGGAAGGTATGAGGATGTAATTTTGTGTGATGTCATTCCCATGAATTATTTTCATATCTTGTTGGGATGGCCATGGTATATCTATAGAAATGCTTCATATAGTATCCAAAAAAATGGATACACTTTTGAGTTTAATGGGAAGAAATGCACTCTTGTTCCTTTGACTCCCTCACAAATTTGTAAAGATGAAAAGATTGGTACATAGAATATGGAAAAATATGAGAGAGAAAAGAATGGGAGTCGTAAGGGAGTGCATGTTGACATTCCAAGAGAGGAAAAAGGAGAGGTTGTCTTGAGTGAAAAGAGTGGGATGTCTAGTGGAGAAAAGAGTGATCTTGAGAAGAAAGAAAAGAGAGAAGGCAATGAGATAAATATAGTCTATGAGGTAGAGAGAGAAAAACATGAGGGATTGAGTGAAGGAAAAGAAATCTTTAGTGAGAGAAAAGAGGCTAAGGGCGAAGAAAACATTAGTCTTGTGATAAAAGCGAAAGAAAGTAGCAAGAAAAAAGTTTCTTTACTTCCTAACCCATTAACTCTTTCTTGTTTTTGTTCTTTTGATTTTGTGTAGCCACGTGTTGAAATAACTTTTGAAAGGGGTAGTGAGGTGCAAGATATGGTGGCAAAAGATCCAATTGGATTGCAACATGAATTCGACAATATCAATTGTTGTTGGATAGTGGAAGATAAAAGCTTGGTTAAAGTCTTTGTTATTAAACCTTTTAAATATTTTGATTCCTATTTACAAGGTTATGACACGGAGTTTCCTAAAAGCATTACTAAGTTAGAGCCATTACATAAAAGAATACAAGATGATGATGTTCCATTGGTAAATAAGTCCAAGTATGGTATGTATAATTGGTTTATTTGCATTCTTGGTCTTTCTAGAACACCTAAAGTATTTTTCGAGGTAATGAATTATACTCTTATATCTTATGTTGGTGACTTTATATTTTTGTGGATGATGATAGTTTGATGCATATCAAGTCATTAACTGTAATATCTAAGTTAAAGTGCAACAGTAATTTGCTTCTTTTCGATATTATGTATGACATAGATGATCACGTAATCCAACTTTATGAAAAAAGGCATGAAATTTATGAGAAGAGGCTTGCGAATGAGTTAAATATTTCTTCCTCTCTTATTCAAGTGGTTAATGAGTTTTCATGTGATAAAATGCTAGAATGTGATTGTTGTGGTACGATGTGGAGTCGTTCTTCAAGTCATGTTTATTGTGAGCTTGTAAAAGTATTTGTTATTAGTAAAGAGGATAAGCATGATGGTTGTAACATTTGTGATAAAGTACTCTTTCAAGTAGAGGAATCCTTGAAATACTTGAAAGGTCAAGGTAAGCTTAGTAGAAGGCATGCTAAGTGGGTTAAATTCACTAAAACTTTTCCTTGTGTAATTTCTTACAAACTAGGGAAAGAAAATGTTGTTGCTGATGCACTTTCAAGAAGGTATGTCTTAGTTTCTACCCTCACTTATAAATTGATGGGTTATGATCAAATCAAGGAACTTTATACTAATGATGTTGATTTTGGCAAAACTTTTGCTGATTGTAAGTTGGGTCCTTTTGATAGGTTTAACCTACAAGATGGGTTTCTTTTTAAGGAAAATAAGTTGTGTATCCCCAATTGCTCTTTATGTGAAGTATTTGTGAGGGAAACACATTGTGGAGGGCTTATGGGACACTTTGGGGTCCCAAAGACATTAAACATACTTGCTGAAAATTTCTTATGGCCTGGAATGAGAATAGATGTTGAAAGAATGTGCACACTGTGTTTGGAATGTAAACAAGCTAAATCTAAAGTGTTACCACGTGGTCTTTACACGCCATTACCTGTTCCTATCTCACCTTGGATTGATATTTCTATGGATTTTGTATTAGGTTTGCCTAGAACAAGGTATGGTAAGGATAATATATTTGTTGTGGTAGATAGGTACTCCAAAATAGCTTATTTTATTCCTTGTTTAAAGATTAATGATGCCTCACATGTTGCTAATCTTTTTTGTAAAAGAGGTTGTCAAATTGCATGGTATACCTAGAACTATTGTTAGTGATAGGGATGCTAAGTTTTTGAGTCACTTCTGGCATGTATTTTGGGGGAAGTTAGGCACTAAGTTGTTGATTTTCACTTCTTGTCGCCCACAAACTGATGGACAAATTGAAGTAGTTAATAGAACCTTAGGAAACATGTTGAGGGCTATTCTGAAAGGTAAGTTAACTTTATGGAAGATCCCTTACCTATGATTAAATTTGCTTACAATAGAACAATCCATTATTCTACAGGTATGCTTCCTTTTAAAGTTGTCTATGGATTTAATCCCTTTACTCCACTTGATTTATTACCATTACCAACCAATGATATTGCTAATTTTGATGGTAGGACAAAGGCTCAGATGATGAAAAAAATTCATGAGCAAACAAGGTTTGCAATTGAGAAGAAACATGAGCAAACTCCCTTAAGAAAGAATAAGGGTCGAAAACAAGTTATTTTTAACCTTGGAGATTTAGTTTGGGTTCACTATAGAAAGGAGAGATTTCCTTCCAAAAGAAAGTCAAGGTTTCATCCTAGAGGAGATGACCCTTTTCAAATCCTTGAAAAGATTGGAGACAATGCTTACAAGCTGGACCTTCCTGGTGAGTTTCAAGTAAGTGCTATATTCAATATTGTTGACTTGTCTTTGTTTGACGTAGGATCGAATTCGGGGACGAATTCTTTTCAAAAAGAGGGGAATGATAGCATCCTAGGAAGCTCAATTCTATTCAAGTACAAGGATGAAGCATTGAAATCTCAAAGAGGGCCTTTAACAAGATGTCAAGCTAAAGAATTTGAAAACACGATCATTGGACTTCAAGCGCACATAAAGAAGCCTTTAATTGTCGAGAAAGAGCTCCAGCCCAAAGGAGAAGAATTGTTGAAGTTTTATAATTATTTTGTAGCTCAAATTGAAGTCCAAGAAGAGGAAGATTTGGTCACCCAAATCAGCCCTTGGAGTACACCAAAATGGCTCAAAAAGAGCTTAAAGGAAGTCCAAAAGGAGGTACTACAAAAGGAGCCCAAACAAATGGCCCAAACTAGTTGTTTTAAAGCCCAAATCTGCCCCAAAGGGTCTTGGCCGCCCCTCACCTAATTTATGGCTTTTCTTAGTCTTTAGCAACCACCTACTTTATTGTAATAATTATGTTTTCTATTACAACCACCCCACCTAGTTTTAAAGTTTTAATGTTATTTTTATGCCTTTGTACTCCTATAAATAGGGTGTTCTTCTCATTCATAAGACATATTTATTGATTGAGTATATCATACTTTGAGAGTTCTTTTGAACCTTTGTTACTTTTGCTTTGAGATTTATCGTTCAACATTTACTAGTTCATAGTTCAAGGTAGTAAGATTACTTCTCTTTTGTGATATCATTGATTCTTTTGTGGTATTCTTAGAAGCCGATTAATACTAATATTAATTGTTGTCTTAAGTTACTCGTAATGTGGTCAAGATCCGAATCTATTGTTTTGATTTGCTTTTTAAGTAAAGGTGTTTGATTTCTTTCGAAATCAAGACGTTGTTACTTTGATCTTGTCAATGCTATAGAACATGCGTTCTTGAAAATTCTCGGAATCCTTTCCTTGAATCTTTCCCATATCCATTATTTTCGTCTCTTGAATTCTAGTTGTTCAGTTCCTGTTGTTATTGCTTCCGCATTTACTTCTCAAATTCTTACTCTAGTTTGGATTCCTAACCTAGTTGTTATTAGGGCTTGTGATATTTTCTGGATTGAGTGAGGCTTTCAAGTGTTAAGCATGATGTGAGGAGGCTTTCAAGCCTCGGGTTTATTGTGTGGCGTCTTTCAGGCCTCGAGTGATATATGAGGAGGCTTTTTGGCATCGAGTATGATGTAAGAAGGCTTTCAGGTCTTGTTTTATATGCCATGAGGTGTCTTGATATTGTGCTTGGGCCGTAATGGGCCCCACCCGGAGTTTGTACACCCCCATTGAGCACGGGTACCTGTCATGACCCAAATCCGGTCGTGATGGCGCCCAACAATCAAGCTAGGCCTGCCAGACCAACCATTTCTGATTTCATCTAATACCGGTCCCAAATGGACAACCCAAGAAGAATATATGAGTTTAAGAACTCCAATAATAATAATAATGAACAAAATACTTACACTCCCAAAGATCCGATGTCACAAGTCTAGAGCCTCTAGCAAAACCCAACAGGAATAGAGAGTACTGTATAGAAATACTGAAATACTCAAATCTGAATATAAAGTAATAACTGAAAAGAGATGAGAAGCTAGGTTCTGCGAACGCCGACAACTACCTCAGCAACTCGATATGACTGTGTGAAAGCTGGAGTGCTCGTCTACTTCTCCTGAGTACCTGAATCTGCACACAAAGGTGAGGGGAGTAGGGGTGAGTACTAAGTACTCGGTGAGTAATAAATATATACAAGTAGCTGAAAGCAAGAAATTCACAGAATACCACAATATGAAGCTACACTACAGTCCGAATCTCCTACGAACTAGCGCCAATAGTACAATTCAGCTACCGCAGAGTAATTTAACAAATAAAGATGCAATGCAATGCACATAACCGCTACGGCGTGTAGCCCGATCCAATTTAACGTCGACGGCGCTCACTGGGGGTGTGTACGGACTCCGGAGGGGCTCCTACAGCCCAAGCGCAATACTGCTGCGGCGTGCAGCCCGATCCTCATATCAACCACTGCGGCGTGCAGCCCGATCCATGCTCAGTCCACAATAAGCAAATAAGTCACAAAACAGTTCATTTTTCTTAATTCCAGTTTCCAATTCATAATTTATGAAAAATACTTTAACTTTATTAAATTTGCAAAAGCTGGTGACTTAGCATTTCAATAATGTGATTTCAATTTCTAGGACTGAGATCAGTGATTTAAGCAAATATTGCTATCACATAAATATTGTCCTCTAAGGACACTACAGGTCGGCACAAGGCCCCAAACAAGGCTTACAGCCCACAAATATATCAAATACAGTGTATTTCCAACACTAATAACATATTATTCATTTTCGGGATGGACCAAGTCTCAATCCCCAGTCACATTCAATACCGCACCTGCCACGGTGTGCGAGCCAATGTGCTAAGCCGGGGTTTCGAACCCTCAGGCTACCATATACACAAACTACTCACCTCTAGCCGGCCGTAGACTCGTCCGCGATGCCTTTTCCTTTGAAATTCACTGCCTCGTGCGTAGAATCTAGTCAAATCACAATAATTATATCAAATACGGGTCAAAGAATCATAACCCATTTCAATTTACATGAAATTTGCATAATTACACTAAGTTGGTAAAACTCGACCCCGGGCCCACTGCTCGGAAAATTCCAAAATTAGTACCAACGCGACCCTCGTCTCTCCACGAGTCCGTGCATATAAAATTTATCGAAATCGGAGTTCAAATGGCCTTCCAAATCCAAAAATCCCGTTTTCAATACTTAGGCCACAATTCTTCAAAATTCTACCCAAATTCATGAAGATTGATGTTAATTCTACCATAAAATGATGTTTTTGAGTCAAGAATCTTACCTCCGACGAATACCCGATGATTTCTCAGTGATTTCCTCGAGTTTTCTTCTCTCTAGGGCTCAAAATTGTGTTTTTGGGGTATAAACCCGCGACCCCTCTGTTCTGTGATTTTATTCACTGCCAGAGCAATTTGCTCTATGCGTTCGCGTGAGCTCCCACGCGTTCGCGATGCTCATTTTCCAGTTACTCTTCGCGAACGCGACGCCTACCACACGTTCGCGATGCTCAAACTCCCAGCCGCCCAAATTCCTTCTACGCGTTCGCGACTCCCAGTCACGCAAACGCGATAGTCCACTCCAGCTGACCTACGTAAACGCGACCTCGGGAATGCGATCGCGAAGCATAAGGTTCCTGGCCTACGCGAACGCGATGCACCTGATCGCGAACGCGATGCTTGATCCGTCTGACCTTCGCGAACGCGGCCCATGCCACGCGAACGCGAAGGCTTAAATGCCTGGACAGAACCTGCAGTTTTTCTGCAGATTTTTGCCAAGTCCAAATGCCCGGTTGATGGTCCGAAATCATCCCGAGGCCCCCGGGACCCCAACGAAAACCACCAACATACTCCAAAACATGATACGGACTTGTTCCAATCATAAAAACACCATACTAAACATCAAAATCACCATTTACTCACGAATTCAAGCCAAAGTTTCTTCAAAACTTTCAAAACTAACATTCAATCCAAAACCCGAACAAACGATGTCCGAATGACCTGAAAATTTGCAGATATATCCAAAATCCCATAACAAAGCTACAGAAATTGTTAGAATTCCATTCCGACCCCCTGATCAAAATATCACCTATCATCCGGTTTTCGCCAAAATTCAACCTTCGCCAATTCAAGCCTAAAACTGCACCGGACCTCCGAATTCTATTCCGATTACTCTCCTAAGTCATAAATGATCCCCCGAAACTAGTCGAATCATCAGAATCCGGTTCCGAGCACTCTAACTCAATAGTCAACTCTTGGTTGACTTCCCACATTCAAGCTTCCTTCAAACATACTATTTGCTTCATTGTCAATCCAAATCACTCCTAACTCACCCGATATACTCTAATACTGATATAAACGCATAAGATATGTAAATGCAAGGTAACGGGGTGGTAATTCTCGTAATGACAGGCCGGGTCGTTACATTCTCCCCAACTTAAACAAATGCTCGTCCGCGAGCGGGTTAAGAAACATACCTGGAGCATCAAACAAGTGAGGATATCTGCTCCGCATCTCCTGCTCGGTCTCCCAAGTTCCCTCCTCTACGGGATGACCTCTCCACTGCACTTTCACTGAAGCTATATCCTTGGATCTCAGCTTACGAACATGTCGACCCAAAATGGCTACTGGTTCCACATCATAAGTCAAATCCTCATCTAGCTGTATCATGCCGAAGTCTAACACATGAGACGGGTCTCCGACATACTTCCGGAGCATGGATACATGGAACACCAGGTAAACTCCCGACAAACTGGGTGGCAAAGCAAGCATATAGGCCACCTCCCCAACTTTCCTAAGCACCTCAAAAGGTCCAATAAACCTTGGGCTCAACTTCCCTTTCTTTCCAAACATCATAACACCCTTCATAGGCGAAACCTTCAGCAACACCTTCTCACCTACTAAATAAGACACATCTCGGACCTTCCGGTATGCATAACTCTTCTGACGCGACTGAGCTGTGCGAAGTCTCTCCTGAATCACCTTCACCTTGTCTAAGGCATCTTGGACTAACTCTGTCCCCAACAACCTAGCCTCGCCGGGCTCGAACCAACCGACTGGAGACCTACACCGCCTCCCATATAAAGCTTCATACGGTGCCATCTGAATGCTGGACCGATAGCTATTATTATAAGCAAACTCCGCAAGAGGCAAATAATCAGCCCATGAACCACCAAAATCAATGACACAAGAACGCAACATGTCCTCCAATATCTGAATAGTACGCTCAGACTACCCATCCGTCTGTGGATGAAATGCTGTGCTCAGCTCTACCTGTGAACCCAACTCTCGCTGAAAAGTCCTCCAGAACTGAGAAGTGAACTGGGTACCTCTGTCCGATATAATAGAAATGGGAACTCCATGCAATCTCACTATCTCACGGATGAATATCTCTGCCAACCGCTCTGAGGAATAAGTAGTACACACTGGGATGAAGTGAGCTGACTTGGTCAACCTATCCACCACCACCCAAACTGAATCAAACTTCCTCGCCGTCCGAGGGAGTCCACTAACAAAGTCCATAGTAATCCTTTCCCATTTCCACTCAGGAATATCAATACGCTGGAATACACCACCAGGTCTCTGATGCTCATACTTGACCTGCTGACAGGTTTAGACACCGAGCCACATGGCTCACAATATCTTTCTTCATCTTTCTCCACCAGTAATGCTGCTTCAAATCCTGATACATCTTCGTGGCTCCTGGATGAATAGAATACCGCGAGCTATGGGCCTCCTCCAATATCAACTCACGAAGGCCATCAACATTGGGCACACATATCCGGCCCTGCATCCGTAATACACCATCACTATCAATAGTGACATCTCTAGCATCATCATGCTGAACTATGTCCTTAAGGACAAGTAAGTGTGGATCATCATAGTGGTGCTCTCGGATACGATCATATAAAGAAGAACGAGCTACTACACAAGCCATCACCCGACTGGGCTCAGAAATATCCAGCCTCACCATCTGATTAGCTAACGCCTGAACATCAACTGCTAGGGGTCTCTCCCCAACTGGAATATACGCCAAACTGCCCATACTAATAGCCTTCCGGCTCAATGCATCAGCCACTACATTGGCTTTCCCGGGATGATACAAAATAGTAATATCATAGTCTTTAAGCAACTCAAGCCATCTCCGCTGCCTCAAATTTAGATCTTTCTGCTTAAACAAATGCTGAAGGATGCGGTGGTCCGTATATACATCACAAGATACACCATATAGGTAATGCCTCCAAATTTTCAAGGCATGAACAATAGCAGCTAACTCCAAATCATGAACATGGTAGTTCTTCTCGTGGGGCTTTAGCCGACGAGAAGCATATGCAATAACTCTACCCTCCTACATCAACACACAACCGAGTCCAACTCTAGAAGCATCACAATACACCGTATATGACCCTGAGGCTGATGGTAACACAAGTACTGGAGCTGTGGTCAAAGCCTCCTTGAGCTTCTGAAAGCGCTCCTCACATTCATCAGACCACACAAATGGAGCATTCTTCTGTGTCAGCTTAGTCAACGGTGAAGCAATAGATGAGAAACCCTGAACAAACCGGCGATAATAGCCTGCCAAGCCGAGAAAACTCCGAATCTCTGTAGCTGAGGAAGGTCTGGGCCAATTCTGCACTGCCTCGACCTTCTGTGGATCAACCCGAATACCATCACTGGACACTACATGTCCCAGAAAACCCACAGTATCAAGCCAAAACTCACACTTAGTGAATTTTGCATAAAGCTTCTCTTCTCTCAACCTCTGCAATACCACCCTCAAGTGTTGTGCATGCTCCTCCTGGCTACGTGAATACACCAGAATATCATCAATAAACACAATCACGAAAGAATCAAGGTACGGCCGAAATACGCTATTCATCAAGTGCATGAATGCAGCTGGGGCATTAGTCAACCCGAAAGACATCACCAGGAACTCGTAGTGCCCATATCGCGTCCTGAACGCTGTCTTCATAATATCTGAGTCCCTGATCTTCAACTGATGATAGCCCGATCGAAGATCGATCTTAGAAAATACACTAGCTCCCTGGAGCTGATCAAATAGGTCCTCAATACGAGGCAATGGATGCTTATTCTTCACTGTTACCTTGTTCAGCTGCCTGTAATCAATACACATTCTCATTGTGCCATCTTTCTTCTTCACGAACAACACCGGTGCACCCCAAGGTGACACACTCAGACGAATGAAACCCTTATCTAAGAGTTCCTGAAGCTGTTCCTTCAATTCCTTTAACTCCGCTGGTGCCATGCGATAGGGAGGAATAGAAATGGGCTGAGTGCCCGGCACCAAGTCAATACCAAAATCAATATCTCTGTCGGGTGGCATGCCTGGTAGGTCTACTAGAAATACATCCAGAAACTCCCTCACAATGGGGACCGAATCAAGACTGGGTGTCTCGGCCTCAACATTTCTAATGAAGGCTAAATAAGATAAACAACCCTTGCCAATCATTCGTTGGGCCTTTATATAACATTTCTAATGAAGGCCAAATAAGATAAACAGCCCTTGTCAGTCATTCGTTGGGCCTTTATATAAGAAATCACCATGTCGGACACATAATCAGTCAAGCCACGCCACTCAATCCTCGGATTACCTGGAATAGCTAGTGTGACTGTCTTGGCATGACAGTCCAGAATCGCATGGTAAGGAGATAGCCAATCACAGCCTAGAATTACATCGAAATCTACCATGCCTAGTAGTAATAAATCAACTCGGGTCTCCAGACCCCTAATAGTAATAATACGGGATCGATATACCTGATCCACAACAACAGTATCCCCCACTAGGGTAGACACATGTACGGGCAACGCAAGAATACCACGGGTCATACCCAAATGATTTGCAAAATAAGTAGAGACATAAGAATAGGTGGATCCGGGATCAAATAAGACAGAAGCATCCCTGTGGCAGACTGAGATAATACCTGAAATGACCGCATTTGAAGCACTAGCATCCTTCCTATCCGGAAGAGCATAGAAACGAGCCTGGCCTCCACCAGTACGATCCTCACCCCTAGGGCAACCTCTGGATACCTGGCCACCAGTCCTAGCCGACTGTGCTGGCGCTGAAGAAAAAGGAGTAGAAGACGAAGGCTGATCCCTCTACTGAGACCGCTTATGAAGCCACTGAGGACACTCTCTCCTGATATGGCCCAAGTCACCGCACTCAAAACAACGGCCTGAAGATGGAAGAAGGGGCTGCTGAGGACCCCTCGCTACAGATGAACCCTGTGCTGAGGAAGCAGGAGCAGAGCTCTGAGCTGGAAGAGCACTCAGTGCAGGCTGACTCTACCGACGGCTCTGCTGACCCTGATAACCCTGATGGCCCTGATGACCATGATCTGATGAAACCCCACTGGACTCTGCACGTCCAGACTGATGAAACCTGAAAGAACGACCCCTGCTATACTGGGGTTGGCCCCTAGACGGAGCACCACTATAACGATCCGACCGGTCGTTTTAGAAAATTACGCCCCAATCCCTAATTTAACTGTCCCCCTAAGTTCATTTCTGCTATTGTGGGTTGCTGGGAGAGTCAGTTCTAAAAAATTGAGCATTTTGGGACAATTAGTCCCTAAATAAGAGCTTTGAAGATAGAAAATGGCCCGTAGCCGGAATAGTGTTAAGACGATCTCGGAACGGAAATCCAATGGTTCCATTAGCTCCGTTAGGTGATTTCGGGGTTGGGAGCGCGTTCGGAATGTATTTTGGAGGTCCGTAGCTCAATTAGGCTTGAAATGCCGAAGGTTGAAATTTTGGCGAATCCGAACAATAGTGAGATTTTGATCCGGGGGTCGGAATGGAATTTTGACAATTTCTGTAGCTTTGTTATGTAATTTTGGATACGTCTGCAAATTTTCAAGTCATTCGGAAGTCGTTTGGTCGGGTTTTAGATCGAATGTGTAATTCAGAGAGTTTTAAGAAAATTTAGGCTTGAATTCAATGTGAATTATGGGTTTTGATGTTGTTAGACGTGTTTTGAAGATTGGAACAAGTTCGAATAAGGTATTAGGATGTGTTGGTGTGTTTGGATAAGATTCCGGGGGCCTTGGGATGGTTTCGGATGGTTAAACGGGAGAAAATCATGGAAATTGCAGGGTAGGGAATTCTGCCTCTGTTGTTTTCGCCCCTGCGGAAATGGAACCGCAGAGGCGAGTCCGCTGAAGCGGAAATTGGAGCGCGGAAGCGGACTGGAGCGCAGGGGCGGTCCTTGTCTGCATGAGCAGCCTCACAGGTGCGAGGATGGGGACCGCAGAAGCGGTCAGGAAACGAGTGGGGAATCTCGCAGAAGCGGACAAGCTAGGCGAGTCCGCAGAAGCGGACTTTTGTTCGTAGGAGCGGAGATTTCCGCAGAAGCGGACCTTTGTCCGCAGGAGCGGCCTCGCGGAAGCGGCTGGAGGCTCGCAGAAGCGGAATGGGCCAGCCAGGCCTGGGCTTCGCAGAAGCGACAAAATGTCGCGGAAGCGGATCCGCGGAAGCGGAATTTCGTCCGCAGAAGCGGAAATCGCAGGGAGTTAATTATGTCAGAAGTTAGAAATTTCAGAAACATTTCCAAACTTTGAGGGCTCGGCTTAAGGGGCGATTTGGGTGATTTTGAAGGGAGATTCAAGGGGTTTCTTCAGGTAAACAACTATGGACTCAAATTATGATTATTGTTGACAATATTATGCAATTATCTCATGAAAATGGAGGAATTTGGGGTGTTTTATGGGGGTTTTTCACCCTAGGCTTGAACTTTAGAAGATCAAGGTTTTGAGTGGGCAAATGGAGTCCGAATTTGATAAACTTTATATGCTTAGACTCGTATTGAGACAATGGTTCCGAATATATAACTTTCATGATTTTTCGATAAGCGTACCGAAAGTCGGGTTTTGGCAACTTGTGGGTTTTGGTATATTTTGAGTTATTTTGATTGGGTAATGCCCAATTGGCCTATTTTGATGTGATTCTATTGATTTTTATCGGATACTACACTTGTGGAGGCCGACATTCGTGGCAAGAGGGTTATTGCTTAGCGGTTTTGTACCGAAATCGAGGTAAGTGGCTTGTCTAACCTCGTGTGGGGGACTTTCACCCCTAGGATATTATTGTGATACTTTAAATGCCTTGTACGCGAGGTGACGGGCGTGTACATGCGCTGGTTGTTGAACACATACTTTACTCAAAATGTTCAATGAGTGATATTCCTGTTCGTAGTTGTTAAATTCGATATTCCTACCTGGTAGTAGTTAGAAAAGCCTGATTAGATAGAATCTAACTGTCTAGTTGCTTAATTGACTTACTTGAGTTTTCTTGGTAATCACTGGCGCTGTTCATCGGCGAAGTTATCATTAAGCATATTATACTTCTCTCTGTGTATTCCTTTACTTGCTGTGGTTATGGACTACGGGTTCGATTCCCGAGATCCTGAGATTATTGAAATGTGGACTACGGGTTCGATTCCCGAGATCCTGAGATTATTGAAATGTGGACTACGGGTTCGATTCCCGAGATCTTGACTTATTGGTAGGGACTACGGGTTCGATTCCCGGAGATCCTGAGTTATTGAGATATTATTGAGACATGGGCTGCGGGTTCGATTCCCGGAGACCCAGAGGTACTGAGAATGGGACTGTGGGTTCAATTCCCACGGATCCTGGATTTGTTTATTTGAGTTGGTTATTTGTTGTTAGCTTAATTGTAGACAGTTGCAGTAATCATCATAATGTTGTTATTTCGAAAATTATTATCATTTAAACTGTTTATTTTGTTATCATCATTATATTATTGTTTTTCTCAGTAGGGCCCTGACCTACCTCGTCACTACTCCATCGAGGTTAGGCTTGGCACTTACCGAGTACCGCCGTGGTGTACTCATGCTACTCTTCTGCACACTTTTGTTGTGCAGATCCAGGTACATCAGAGCATGCTCGTGCTAGGTGATTTCCGCAGCTTTTCTGGAGACCTCGAGGTATGATCTGCTACGTCCGCAGATCCGGAGGCTTTCCTTCTATTCTAGTAGTACTAGTTGACATTTTTCTTCATTTCGTTGTTAGATACTCTTTACACATAGAGCCACAGTTGTATTTTCTCTTTTAGTCTGTGTTACCGTGGGGTTCCGGATCTTGGTAGTGTTTTATTCATTGTGTGATGGATGTATGTGCCAAGCGGCACGGATTACATATCTTTTATGCTATTTTTCCGTTGTTTCTTATTTAAGTATTTATAACTTGTATATTCTGCAACGTGTTAGGCTTACCTAGTCGTGGGGACTGGGTGCCATCACGACATGTTCACAATTGGTGAACCCGGGTCGTGACAAGTTGGTATCAAAGCTCTAGGTTCATAGGAGTCACGGGACACAGACCGGTTACTTAGAGTCTCGCTGATCGATACGGAGACGTCTGTATTTATCTACGAGGGGCTATGTAACTGTTTAGGAAACTCTTCAATTCTTTTGGATTCCTTGTCGTGCGACATATTTGGTATCAAAAATCTAAACTACTGCTTTCTATTCTCTCACAGTTGGTGAGGACATGAGCTACCCGCGATGATCAGGTACCCGCGCCCCCTGTTGCTGCCGTCAGATGCCAGGGCCGAGGTAGAGGACGAGGACGCGCCCGAGGTGCAGCCACAGCACCCGCGCGCGCCGCCGCTGAGGTGCCACAGGTAGACCAGGTTGGAGCGCAGACACCTGGTACACCGACTACAGCTGCTACTACTCCAGCACTACAGGAGACCCTGGCCTAGTTCATGAGTATGTATACCATTTTAGCTCAGGTAGGACTGCTTCCTCTCGTCGCAGCTACATCTCAGGCCAGGGGAGGGGTCCAGACTCCCGCAGCCGTTACACCGGAGCAGCGTGTGCCAGTGGGACAGGTTCCGGATGTTTTGGTTATGCCTCCTGCCGCCCCAGCACAGCCCGGAGGTGGACCAGCTGCCTCTGAGGACGAGCAGCGTAGATTGGAGAGGTTCAAGAAATATGACCCTCCAGTGTTTAGTGGTTTGGCTTCAGATGATGCATTGGGTTTTCTGGAGGAGTGTCATCGTATTCTTCGCACTATGGGGATTGTGGAGACCAGCGGGGTTTCCTTCACCGCTTTTTAGTTTCGTGGGGCCGCTTATGATTGGTGGCGCACGTATGAGTTGGATAGTTTAGAGGAGTCTGCTTCATTAACTTGGACGCAGTTTTCAAATCTGTTTTTGAGGGAGTTTGTTCCACAGAGCCTTAGGGATTCTTGGCGCTCGGAGTTTGAGCGGTTGCGATAGGGCTCCATGTCCGTATCGGAGTATGCTATCAGTTTCACCCGCCTAGCCAGGCATACGCCGGCTTTGGTAGCCACTGTTCGGGAGCGAGTGCGGAGATTTATTGAGGGCCTTGTTCCGCCTATCCGATCCAGCATGGCCAGAGAGCTTGAGACAGATATATCTTATCAGCAGGCAGTTAGCATTGGCAAGAGGATCGAGAGTATGCTCCCTAGAGAGCGGAGAGAGAGAGAGGCCAAGAGGTCTCGTGAGTCGGGTCATTTCTCCGGTGCCCGCACTTCATCAGCCGGTCGTTTTGGCAGGGGTTATTCCGGTCGACCAGTTCACTCGGCATTGCCCGCAGCCGGTAGTACTCCAGGTCTTCCAGCACCTCAGGAGCCTTATTATGCTCCCCCGGTTTCCAGTGCACCTCCTGCGCGGGGTCCTTCCAGGGGTCAGACTAGTGGGGGTGAGGCCGGTCAGTCACAGCCACCGCATCCTCCCAGAGCTTGTTTTGAGTGCGGGGATACTCACCACCTGGTTAGGGAGTGCCCCAGGCGCAGGAGAGGAGCCCCTCATCGGTCATCACAGCATCCGCGTGGTTCTCGGGGTCAGCAGGCTATCATTTCAGCCTCAGCTGCCACTCCACCTGCCCAGCCATCCACGGGCAGGGGTCAGGGTTCTAGAGGCCACCCTCGAGAGGGGGGACAGGCCAGATTCTATGTTATTCCTGATCGCGCTGCGGCTGTTGCATCTGACTCTGTTATCACCGGTATTATTATGGTTAGTCACAGGGAGGCATCGGTTCTATTCGACCCTGGTTCCACTTTTTCATATGTGTCTTCTTACTTTGCTTCTCATCCGGGTGTGCCTCGGGATTCTTTGAGTGCCCCCATTTATGTTTCCACTTCGGTGGGTGATTCTTTGGTTGTGGACCGCGTATATCGGTCGTGTTTGGTTACCATTTGTGATTTTGAGACCAGAGCGCATCTATTGCTGCTCGGGATGGTCGATTTTGATATTATTCTGGGCATGGACTGGTTGTCGCCCCATTATGCTATTCTTGATTGTCACGCCAAGACCGTGACACTAGCTATGCCAGGCATTCCACGTATTGAGTGGAGTGGTACTATAGATCACTCCCCTAGCCGTGTTATTTCCTTTCTCAGAGCTCAGCGTATGGTTGAGAAGGGGTGTGCTGCTTATCTAGCCTATGTGCGGGACGTCAGTATTGACACTCCATCTATTGATTCTGTTCATGTGGTACATGACTTTGCTGATGTATTTCCAGCTGAGCTTCCGGGCATGCCGCCCGACAGAGATATTGACTTTGCTATTGATTTGTTGTCGGGCACTCAGCCCATTTCTATTCCACCGTACCGTATGGCTCCTCCTGAGTTGAAGGAGTTGAAGGATCAGTTACAGGAGTTATTGGGCAAGGGTTTTATTCGACCCAGTGTTTCGCCTTGGGGTGCTCCTGTATTGTTTGTGAAGAAAAAGGACGGTTCTATGCGTATGTGTATTGACTATCGTCAGCTGAATAAGGTTACAGTGAAGAACCGGTATCCTTTGCCCCGTATTGATGATTTATTTGACCAGTTACAGGGCGCACAAGTGTTTTCTAAGATTGATTTGCGCTCTGGGTATCACCAGCTGAAGATTCGGGAGCCAGATATCCCGAAGACTGCCTTCAGGACCTGGTATGGTCACTATGAGTTCCTCGTGATGTCTTTTGGGTTGACTAATGCCCCAGCAGCCTTTATGCATTTGATGCACAGTGTGTTCAGGCCTTATCTGGACTCGTTCGTGATTGTTTTCATTGATGATATTCTAGTATATTCCCGGAGTCGGGAAGAGCACGAGCGGCATTTGAGGACAGTGCTTCAGATTCTGAGGGAGAAGCAACTATATGCCAAGTTCTCTAAATGTGAATTTTGGTTGAGTTCAATGGCATTTTTGGGCCACGTGGTGTTGAGTGATGGTATTCGAGTAGATCCGAGGAAGGTGGAGGCCGTGCAGAGTTGGCCCAGACCCTCCTTCGCTACTGAGATTCGCAGTTTCCTTGGTTTGGCGCACTATTACCGTCGTTTCGTAGAGGGGTTCTCTTCGATTGCAGCACCTATGACTAGATTGACCCAAAAGGGTGCCCCTTTTCAGTGGACGGACGAGTGTGAGGCGAGCTTTCAGAAGCTCAAGACAGCTTTGACTTCGGCCCCTATATTGATGTTGCCTACGGGTTCGGGGTCCTATACTGTATATTGTGATGCCTCACGAGTTGGACTCGGTGCGGTATTGATGCAGGACGGTAGGGTGATTGCCTACGCGTCGAGACAGCCGAAGGTGCATGAGAAGAATTACCCTGTTCATGATTTGGAGCTAGCTGCCATTGTTCACGCCTTGAAAATTTGGCGTCATTATTTATATGGGGTTCCTTGTGAGATCTACACCGATCACCGGAGCTTGCAGCACTTGCTTAAGCAGAAGGACCTGAATATGCGTTAGAGGAGATGGTTGGAGCTACTGAAGGACTATGATATTACTATTATCTATCATCCGGGCAAGGCTAATGTGGTTGCCGATGCCTTGAGTCGTCGGGCAGAGAGTTTGGGGAGTTTGGCGTATTTACCAGCTTCGGAGAGGCCTATGGCGATGGATGTTCAGGCTTTAGCTAGACAGTTTGTTAGACTGGATCTTTCGGAGCCCAGCCGGATTCTGGCATGTGTGGTTTCTCGGTCTTCTCTATTTGACCGCATCAGGGAGCGTCAGTTCGACGACCCTCATTTGCTTGTCCTTCAGGATAGAGTTCGGCGTAGTGATGCTCGAGATGTTACCATCGGAGATGATGGAGTTATGAGGATGCAAGGGCGCATCTGTGTGCCCAATGTAGATGATCTTCGAGAGCTGATTCTAGCAGAGGCCCATAGCTCGCGGTATTCCATCCATCCGGGAGCCGCGAAGATGTATCAGGACTTGAAACAGCATTACTAGTGGAGGCGGATGAAGAGGGATATAGTCGATTATGTTTCTAGATGCCTCAACTGCCAGCAGGTGAAGTATGAGCATCAACGTCCGGGTGGATTGATGCAGCAGATTGAGATTCCCGAGTGGAAATGGGAACGCATTACCATGGACTTTGTATCTGGACTTCCACGGACTGTTAGGAAGTTTGACTCCATTTGGGTTATTGTGGATCGGCTGACCAAGTCCGCCCATTTCATACCAGTGAGCACTACATATTCATCGGAGCGACCGGCGGAGATCTATATCAGGGAGGTAGTTCGGCTGCATGGTATTCCAGTTTCCATCATTTCAGATAGAGGCACTCAGTTTACTTCACGGTTCTGGAGAGCCGTGCAGTAGGAGTTAGGTACTCGGGTGGAGCCGAGCACGGCATTTCACCCCCAGATGAATGGACAATCTAACCGCACTATTCAGATTTTGGAGGATATGCTTTGTGCATGCGTGGTTGAGTTTGAAGGGTCATGGGATCACTTCTTGCCGCTGGCAGAGTTTGCTTATAACAACAGCTACCAGTCTACTATTCAGATGGCACCATACGAGGCCCTATATGGTAGGAGGTGCAGGTCTCCCGTGGGTTGCTTTGAGCCGGGCGAGGCCAGGTTGCTAGGTACTGATATGGTTCAGGAGGCTATGGACAAGGTCAAGGTGATTCAGGATAGACTTCGTGCAGCCCAGTCTAGACAGAAGATTTATGCGGACAAGAAGGTTCGCGATGTGGCTTTTATGGTTGGTGAGCGGGTTCTGCTTCGAGTCTCGCCCATGAAGGGCGTTATGAGGTTTGGAAAGAAAGGAAAGCTGAGTCCTAGATTTATTGGCCCTTTTGAAATTTTGAGGCGTGTTGGGGAGGTTGCTTATAAGTTGGCCTTACCTCCCAGCCTAGCCGGAGTTTACCCCGTATTTCATGTCTCTATGCTCCGGAGATACCATGGTGACCCGTCGCATGTGTTGGATTTCACTTCTATTCGGCTAGACAAGGATCTGTCTTATGTTGAGGAGCCAGTAGCCATTCTAGACAAGCATGTCAGAAAGCTAAGGTCAAAGAACATCGCTTCGGTAAAGGTTCAGTGGTGTGGCCAGCCGGTCGAGGAGGCGACTTGGGAGACCGAGCAGGATATGCGCAGCCAGTACCCTCATCTTTTCACTACTCCGGGTATGTTTTCTATGCTCGTTCGAGGACGAACGAATCTTTAAGTGTGGGAAGATGTAACGACCCGACCGGTCGTTTTAGAAAATTACGCCCCAATCCCTAATTTAACTATCCCCCTAAGTTCATTTCTGCTATTGTGGGTTGCCGGGAGAGTCGGTTCTGAAAAATTGAGCATTTTGGGACAATTAGTCCCTAAATAAGAGCTTTGAAGCTAGAAAATGGCCCGTAGCCGGAACAGTGTTAAGACAATCTCAGAACGGAAATCCGATGGTTTCATTAGCTCCGTTAGGTGATTTCGGGGTTGGGAGCGCGTTCGGAATGTATTTTGGAGGTCCGTAGCTCAATTAGGCTTGAAATGCCGAAGGTTGAAATTTTGGCGAATCCGAACGATAGGTGAGATTTTGATCCGGGGTCGGAATGGAATTCCGACAATTTTTGTGGCTTCGTTATGTAATTTTGGATATGTCCGCAAATTTTCAGGTCATTCGGAAGTCGTTTGGTCGGGTTTTAGATCGAATGTGTAATTCAGAGAGTTTTAAGAAAATTTAGGCTTGAATTCAATGTGAATTATGGGTTTTGATGTTGTTAGACGTGTTTTGAAGATTGGAACAAGTTCGAATAAGGTATTAGGATGTGTTGGTGTGTTTGGATAAGATTCCGGGGGCCTCGAGGTGGTTTCGGATGGTTAAATGGGAGAAAATCATGGAAATTGCAGGGTAGGGAATTCTGCCTCTGTTGTTTTCTCCCCTGCGGAAATGGAACCGCAGAGGCGAGTCCGCTGAAGCGGAAATTGGAGCGCGGAAGCGGACTGGAGCGCAGGGGCGGTCCTTGTTCGCATGAGCGGCCTCGCAGGTGCGAGGATGGGGACCACAGAAGCGGTCAGGAAACGAGTCGGGAATCTCGCAGAAGCGGACAAGCCTCCGCTTAGGCGAGTCCGCAGAAGCGGACTTTTGTTCGTAGGAGCGGAGAGTTCCGCAGGAGCGGCCTCGCGGAAGCGGCTTTATGCTCGCAGAAGCGGAATGGGCCAGCCAGGCCTGGGCTTCGCAAAAGCGACAAAATATCGCGGAAGCGGATCCGCAGAGACGAAATTTCGTCCGCAGAAGCGGAAATCGCAGGGAGTTAATTATGTCAGAAGTTAGAAATTTCAGAAACATTTCCAAACTTTGAGGGCTCGGCTTAAGGGGCGATTTGGGCGATTTTGAAGGGAGATTCAAGGGGTTTCTTCAGGTAAACAACTATGGACTCAAATTATGATTATTGTTGACAATATTATGCAATTATCTCATGAAAATGGAGGAATTTGGGGTGTTTTATGGGGGTTTTTCACCCTAGGCTTGAACTTTAGAAGATCAAGGTTTTGAGTGGGCAAATGGAGTCCGAATTTGGTAAACTTTATATGCTTAGACTCGTATTGAGACAAGGGTTCCGAATATATAACTTTCGTGATTTTTCGATAAGCGTACCGAAAGTAGGGTTTTGGCAACTTGTGGGTTTTGGTATATTTGAGTTATTTTGATTGGGTAATGCCCAATTGGCCTATTTTGATGTGATTCTATTGATTTTTATCGGATACTACACTTGTGGAGGCCGACATTCGCGGCAAGAGGGTTATTTCTTAGCGGTTTCGTACCGGAATTGAGGTAAGTGGCTTGTCTAACCTCGTGTGGGGGACTTTCACCCCTAGGATATTATTGTGATACTTTAAATGCCTTGTACGCGAGGTGACGGGCGTGTACATGCGCTGGTTGTTGAACACATACTTTACTCAAAATGTTCAATGAGTGATATTCCTGTTCATAGTTGTTAAATTCGATATTCCTACCTGGTAGTAGTTAGAAAAGCCTGATTAGATAGAATCTAACTGTCTAGTTGCTTAATTGACTTACTTGAGTTTTCTTGGTAATCGTTGGCGTTGTTCATCGGCGAAGTTATCATTAAGCATATTATACTTCTCTCTGTGTATTCCTTTACTTGCTGTGGTTATGGACTACGGGTTCGATTCCCGAGATCCTGAGATTATTGAAATGTGGACTACGGGTTCGATTCCCGAGATCCTGAGATTATTGAAATGTGGACTACGGGTTCGATTCCCGAGATCCTGAGATTATTGAAATGTGGACTACGGGTTCGATTCCCGAGATTCCCGGAGATCCCAGGGCTGTGGGTTCGATTCCCAGAGACCCGGAGTGATATTGTTTGTGGACTGTAGGTTAGATTCCCGGAGATCCCGAGTTATTGAGATATTATTGAGACATGGGATGCGGGTTCGATTCCCGGAGACCCAGAGGTACTGAGAATGGGACTGTGGGTTCAATTCCCACAGGATCCTGGATTTGTTTATTTGAGTTGGTTATTTGTTGTTAGCTTAATTGTAGATAGTTGCAGTAATCATCATAATGTTGTTATTTCGGAAATTATTATCATTTAAACTGTTTATTTTGTTATCATCATTATATTATTGTTTTTCTCAGTAGGGCCCTGACCTACCTCGTCACTACTCCATCGAGGTTAGGCTTGGCACTTACCGAGTACCGCCGTGGTGTACTCATGCTACTCTTCTGCACACTTTTGTTGTGCAGATCCAGGTACATCAGAGCAGGCTCGTGCTAGGTGATTTCCGCAGCTTTTCTGGAGACCTCGAGGTATGATCTGCTACGTCCGCAGATCCGGAGGCTTTCCTTCTATTCTAGTAGTACTAGTTGACATTTTTCTTCATTTCGTTGTTAGATACTCTTTACACATAGAGCCACAGTTGTATTTCCTCTTTTAGTCTGTGTTACCGTGGGGTTCCGGATCTTGGTAGTGTTTTATTCATTGTGTGATGGATGTATGTGCCAAGCGGCACGGATTACATATCTTTTATGCTATTTTTCCGCTGTTTCTTATTTAAGCATTTATAACTTGTATATTCCGCAACGTCCAGACTGATGAGACCTAAAAGAACGACCCCTGCTATACTGGGGTTGGCCCCTAGACGGAGCACCACTAAAACTCCCAGAACCACGAGGCCTCTTAGCCTCTCTCTCCTCCCGCTCTCTGCGGCGATCTATCTCAATATGACGGGCAGCATCAACCACCTCCTCAAAGGTAACCGCCGAAACTCTCTCCCTGGTCATCAATATGCGGATGGGATAAATAAGGCCATCAATAAATCTCCGAATCCTCTCTCTGTCTGTAGGAACCATCCACATGGCATGACGGGCCAACCGTGTGAATCTCATCTCGTACTGATTAACCGTCATATCTCCCTGCTTCAACCACTCGAACTGACGTCGCAGCTCCTCTCTCTGAGACTGAGGCACATACTTCTCCAAAAATACCGTGGAGAACTGCTGCCAAGTGAGGGACGCTGCCCCAGCGGGCCTACGCCTCTCAAAATCCTCCCACCACTGGAATGCTGCACCTGTAAACCGAAAAGTGGTGAATGAAACACCGCCGGACTCTAGAATACCCGCGGTGCGAAGCATGCGCCGACATCTATCAAGAAAACCCTGGGCGTCCACGCCCTCCGCACCACTGAATGTCGGAGGCCGTAGCCTCTCAAATCTCTCCAAACGACGCCGCTCATCATCGGGCATAACCGGAACCATATAAGCGAGGAGCTGGTGCAACGGGCGCAACCGGCCGAACCGGCTCGGGTATGTGAGCCACAGGGGTCCGATTTCCTCCCCCCGCCCGTGAAGAAGATACTGCAGCAGTAGCCGCAACTACCCGAGCCAAGCCCGTGCACACCGATAAGATCCGAGCCAAGGTCTCCCGAAGACCCGGTATCACAATGGGCACTTTCGGTGCTCGAACCCGAGTTGCCGAGCGTTTGCCGCCGGAATCCGGTTTCGAGCCCGGGCCACCGGTGTAGGAATCGACCCCGAGTCCGATCACTTGGTAGGTCGGCGAGTGCCGGTACCGCCGCCCTACCTCTACCACGACCACGGCCTCCGGGTGCCAATGGTGGTCGCCCGCCACGTCCGTTAGTTCGTGTTCTCACCATCTCGCGAGAGAATAGAATATGGAAAAATTTAATTTCATGATAACACAAATCGCACGATATGAATCCAAGAAAATGAGGTTTTTCCTAAAGTTTCGTAGCCCTCCGAGGATAGATACGGACGTCTACGTACCGATCCGTGAAAGCCTACTAAACCGGCTCATGACCCACGAGTCCTAATAACCTAGAGCTCTGATACCAACTTGTCACGACCCAAATCCGATCGTGATGGCGCCCAACAATCAAGCTAGGCCAGCCAGACCAACAATTTACTCATTTCATCGAATACCAGTCCCAAATGGACAACCCAAGAAGAATATATGAGTTTAAGAACTCCAATAATAATAATAATGAACAAAATACCGACACTCCCAAAGATCCGGAGTCACAAGTCTAGAGCCTCTAACAAAACCCAACAGGAATAGAGAGTACTATATAGAAATACTCAAGTCTGAATACAAAATACAAAATAACAACTGGAAAGGAGAGGAGAAGCTAGGTTCTGCGAACGTAGGCAGCTACCTCAGCAACTCGATATGACACTGCAAACGCTGGAAATGCCTGTCTACTGCTCCTGAGTACCTGAGTCTGCACACAAAAGGTGCAGGGAGTAGGGGTGAGTAGTAAGTACTCAGTGAGTAATAAATATATACAAGTAGCTGAAAATAAGAAATCCACAGAATACCACAATAAGAAGCTACACTACAGTCTGAATCTCCTACGAACTAGCGTCAACAGTACAATTCAGCTACCACAGAGTAATTTAACAAATAAAGATGCAATGCAATGCACATAACCGCTACGGCGCGTAGCCCGATCCAATTTAACGTCGACGGCGCTCACTAGGGGTGTGTAGAGACTCCGGAGGGGCTCCTACAGCCCAAGCGCAATACTGCTACGGCGTGCAGCCCGATCCTCATATCAACCACTACGGCGTGCAGCCCGATCCCATGCTCAGTCCACAATAAGCAAATAAGTCACAAAACATTTCATTTTTCTTAATTCCAGTTTCCAATTCATAATTTATGAAAAATACTTTAACTTTATTAAATTTGCAAAAGCCGATGACTTAGCATTTCAATAATGTGATTTCAATTTCTAGGACTGAGATCAGTGATTTAAGCAAATATAGCTATCACATAAATATTGTCCTCTAAGGACACTACAGGTCGGCACAAGGCCCCAAACAAGGCTTACAACCCACAAATATATCAAATACAGTGTATTTCCAACACTAATAACATATTATTCATTTCCGGGATGGACCAAGTCTCAATCCCCAGTCACATTCAATCCCGCACCTGCCACGGTGTGCGAGCCACGCCCTACTAGCGTCACAATATGCTAAGCCACGGTTTCGAACCCTTAGGCTACCATATACACAAACTACTCACCTCTAGCCGGCCGTAGACTCGTCCGCGATGCCTTTTCCTTTGAAATTCGCTGCCTCGTGCGTATAATCTAGTCAAATCACAATAATTATATCAAATACTGGTCAAAGAATCATAACCCATTTCAATTTACATGAAATTCGCATAATTACACAAAGTTGGTAAAACCCGACCTCGGGCCCACTGCTCGGAAAATTCCGAAATTAGTACCAACGCGACCCTCGTCTCGCCACGAGTCCGTGCATATAAAATTTATCGAAATCGGAGTTCAAATGGCCTTCCAAATCCAAAAATCCCGTTTTCAATACTTAGGCCACAATTCTTCAAAATTCTACCCAAATTCATGAAGATTGATGTTAATTCTACCATAAAATGATGTTTTTGAGTCAAGAATCTTACCTCCGACGAATACCCGATGATTTCTCGGTGATTTCCTCGTGTTTTCTTCTCTCTAGGGCTCAAAATTGTATTTTGGGGGTGTAAACCCGTAAGCCCTCTGTTCTGTGATTTTATTCACTGCCACAGCAATTTGCTCTACGTGTTCGCGTGAGCTCCCACGCGTTCGCAATGCTCATTTTCCAGTTACTCTTCGCGAACGCGACGCCTACCACGCGTTCGCGATGCTCAAACTCCCAGCCGCCCAAATTCCTTCTACGCGTTCCCGACTCCCAGCCACGCGAACGCGATAGTCCACTCCAGCTGACCTACGCGAACGCGACCTCAGGAACGCGATCGCGAAGCATAAGGTTCCTGGCCTACACGAACGCGACGCACCTGATCACGAACGCGATGCTTGATCCATCTGACATTCGTGAACGCGGCCCATGCCACGCGAACGCGAAGGCTTAAATGCCTCGACAGAACCTGCAGTTTTTCTGTAGATTTTTGCCAAGTCCAAATGCCCGGTTGATGGTCCGAAATCATCCCGAGGCCCCCGGGACCCCAACGAAAATCACCAACGTACTCCAAAACATGATACGGACTTGTTCCAATCATAAAAACACCATACTAAACATCAAAATCACAATACTCACGAATTCAAGCCTAAGTTTCTTCAAAACTTTCAAAACTAACATTCAATCCAAAACCCGATCAAACGATGTCCGAATTGCCTGAAAATTTGCAGACACATCCAAAATCCCATAAAGAAGCTACAGAAATTGACGGAATTCCATTCCGACCCCCGAATCAAAATATCACCTATCATCCGGTTTTCGCCAAAATTCAACCTTCGCCAATTCAAGCCTAAAACTACACCGGACCTCCGAATTCAATTCCGATTACTCTCCTAAGTCATAAATGATCCCCCGAAACTAGTCGAATCATCAGAATCTGGTTCCGAGCACTCTAACTCAATAGTTAACTCTTGGTTGACTTCCCACATTCAAGCTTCCTTCAAACATACTATTTGCTTCATTTTCAATCCAAATCACTCCTAACTCACCCGATATACTCTAATACTGATATAAAAGCATAAGATATGTAAATGCAAGGTAACGGGGTGGTAATTCCCGTAACGACGGGCCGGGTCGTTACAGTACCTATGTGATGTGATACTGAGCCCGAGGGGCTAATACTATTTTGAGTGATGTGACATTGAGCCCGAGGGGCTGATACTGTTCTATTAGATTGATATTGGGAAGATTCTACTCATTATTTACTTGATGTATTACCTGATTTACTAGATTTATTTAAAAAGGGAATTCCCCTTTTATCATGTATTATTCTACTATTTCACTGCCTGATACAGAATTGCTTTGGGCAGTTATGTGATTTCTTATCTTCTGTTATTATTTATTTTTATTACTCACTGGGTCAGAGTACTCGCATTACTCTCTACACCATGTGTGCAGGTACATGCATTGTGGAGTATATCCCTAAGCACTGATTCTTCCTAGAACAGTAGGCTAGTTGGAGCGACGAGGTAGCTGTTGACGTCCGCAACCCTTATCACTCATGTTTCATATCTTTGAGTTTTTCTTCGGACAAGTGTAACACTGTTTACATTGTGTAAGCTTATTTTTAAAAACTCTATAGTAGCGCATGAATTGTGACACCCCGATTTGGGATGTGTTGGGTTGGTATTATTATTTTTGTATTTTATCATTGTTTACACTTGTTATCGATCTGCTAAAAGCTTAATAATTTCTAAAAGAGGTATTTGCATTGTTCTGGTTGGCCTTGTCTTCACAAGAGGCACCATTACGATCGGGGTTGGGAATTAGGTCATGACAAGTTGGTATCAGAGCCTAGGTTACTAGGTCTTGTGAGTCATGAGCTGGTTTAGTAGAGTCTCGCGGATCAGTATAGAGACGTCTGTACTTATCCTTGGGAGGCTGCAGAACCTTTTAGGAAAACTTCACATTTTTGAAATTCTATCGCGCGAACTTGTTGATCCGAGTACTAAACTTCTCTTTGTTTTATTCTCTCACAGATGGTGAGGACACGAGCCACCAGACGTGACAGACGACCACAGTACCACCTACTGAGGCAACTAGAGGCCATGGACGTGATCGTGGTCGTGGTAGAGGCAGAGCAGCAAAGGCAGCACTTGTGGATCCTCTAGTTGCCCTAGAGCAGTACTAGGCTCCAGCAGCACCAGTTCAGGAACCAGCTGTGTCCATTGTGATTCCGGGTCTTCAGGAGACATTGGCCCAGATACTAACAGTTTGTACGGGCCTGGCTCAAGTGGTTTTCACCACCATAGCAGCAGCAACTAGTTCACATGCTAGGGGAAGCAATCAGACCCCCGCTGCTCGCACACCTGAGCAAGTAGTGTAGGGATTACAGACTCCAAAGGCACCCCCAGCTCAACTAGTTGCTCCACTACAGGAGTTCAGGGTTCCAGTTATGCCCAAGGATGAGCAGCATCGCCTCAAGAGGTTTGTTAGACTCCAGCCTCCAACATTTGGTGGAGTTGAGGGCGAGGATGCCCAGCGTTTTCTTGATAGGTGCATGCGTATGCTCCGTACAGCGGGGATCCTTGAGTCCAGCGGTGTGGGTTTTACTACTTTTTAGTTTATTGGAGCTGCCTTCACTTGGTGGGAGGCGTATAAGTGGTGTAGGCTGGTTGGTGCAGCACCTATGACTTGGCAGGAATTCTCTGCTCTCTTCTTGGAGAAGTATATACCGCGGTCCTATAGGGAGGAGCTGTGTGGGCAGTTTGAGTGGCTACCACAGGGACATATGACTGTGTCTTAGTTTGAGATGAGGTTCTCAGAGTTGGCTCGTCATTCCATCTGGATGATTCCATCTGATCGTAAGCGGATCAAGAGATTTGTGGATGGCATTAACTCTCATTTTCATGTTCTTATGACTAGAGAGAGAGTGCTAAGTGCTTCATTTGAGGAGGTGGTAGATATAGCTCAAGATATTTAGTCGGTTCCCCGCCAGGATCGAGATGAGAGGGAGGCCAAGAGGCCTCGAGGTTCTGGTAGTTTTAGTGGCGCTCACTCGAGGGGCCAATTTCAGCAGGGTAGGGATCGCTCTTTCAGGCCTGCTCAGTCGGTTGGTCCTGAGTATCGCGGGGCATCTTCAGGTCGTGGTCATCAAGGTTCTCAGCAGAGTAAGCCATCTCTCAGCGCTCTTCCAGCATAGAGTTTATCTCGTGCTCCATCTGTTAAGGGTTCTTCTAGGCTGAGTGCATCATCCAGTCACTCTGACGCGAGGGGTTCCCTTCAGTCCCATTTTCCAACGCCCGAGAGGTGTTATGAGTGCGGAGAGTTTGGGCATATGTGGAGGTAGTGTCCTTGTCGTGTTGCTATCTCATCTCAGTAGAGGGGTCAACCCTCATCTTCTGGTCCAATTTCTTCAGCACCCGCCCGGCCATCTAAGGGTGAGGGTCAAGTAGCCAGGGGTTTCCCCAGAGGCGCATGTCGATCGGGTGGTGATCAGGCTCATTTTTATGCTCTTCAGGGCAGGACATATATCATTGCTTCACATGCCAGCATTATAGGTGTTATTTCAGTCTACCATAGGGATGCCTTAGTCTTAGTTGATCCTGATTCCACCTATTCTTATGTGTCCTCATATTTTGCTCATCATTTGGGTACGACTCGAGGGTGTCTTGCTTTACCTATTTATGTTATTACCTTGGTGGGCGATACTATTATTGTAGACCATGTGTATCGGTCATATTTGGTGACTATTCGGGGTCTAGAGGCCCGAGTTGATCTATTGCTTTTGAGCATGCTGGATTTTGATGTTATTTTAGGCATGGACTGGTTATCTCTGTGTCACGCTATACTGGAATGTCATGCTAAGATAGTCACTCTAGCTATATCGAGTGTACCGAGGATCGAGTGGCATGGTGTGACTGACTATGTTCCTACCAGGGTGATTTCATTCCTAAAGGCCTAGCGTATGGTTGGTAAGGTCTGTCTTTACTATTTGGCATTCGTGAGGGATGTGGGAGCCGAGACTCCTAGCATTGATTTTGTCCTAGTTGTGAGGGAGTTTCCTAATGTTTTTCCTGCAGACCTGTCGGGCATGCCACCGGAAAGGGACATTAATTTTGGTATTGACCTAGTGCCGGGCATTTAGACCATTTCCATTCCTTTGTATCGAATGGCACTAGCAGAGTTGAATGAAATGAAGGATCAACTTTAGGAACTCCTAGATAAGGGGTTCATTCGATCTATTGTGTCATCATGGGGTGCACCGGTTCTATTTGTGAAGAAGAAGTATGGCACCATTAGAATGTGCATTGACTACAGGCAATTGAACAAAGTAACAGTGAAGAACAAGTATGCCCTACCTCGCATTGATGATTTAGCTGACCAGATTTAGAGAGCGAGTGTGTTCTCTAAGATTGATCTGTGTTCGGGCTATCACCAGTTGAAGATCAGGGATTCAGATATTATGAAGTCTTCTTTCAGGACTAGATATGGGTACTATGAATTTCTTGTTATATCCTTTGGGCTGACTAATGCCCCAGCAATGTTTATGCATTTGATGAACAATGTGTTTCGACCATATCTGGATTCATTCGTTATTGTTTTTATTGATGATAATCTGGTGTAATCACATAGCCAGAAGGAGCATACACAACATTTGCGAGTTGTATTGCAGAGATTGATAGAGGAGAAGCTTTATGCAAAGTTCTCCAATTGCAACTTTTGGCTCAGCTCAGTAGCTTTCTTGGGCAGTGGTGTCCAGCGAGGGTATTCAGGTCAACCCGAAGAAGATAGAGGCGGTGCAGAGTTGGCCTAGACCGACCTCAGCCATAGAGATCCATATTTTCCTTGGGTTGTTAGGTTATTATCGCCAGTTTGTTCATGGATTTTCCTCTATTTCCTCACCTTTTACCAAGTTAACTTAGAAGGGTGTTCCATTTGTATGGTTGGACGAGTGCGAGGAGAGCTTTCAGAAGCTCAAGACAGCTTTAGCCATGGCTGCAGTATTGGTTTTGCCCTCAGCCACAGGTTCTTGTACTGTGTATTGTGATGCTTCGAGAGTTGGGATCGGATGTTTATTGATGTAGGAGATCGGATGTGTGCTGATGTAGGAGGGTAGAGTTATTGCTTATGCTTCTCGTCAGCTGAAGCCCAACAAGAAGAACTACCAAGTACGTGATCTGGAGTTGGCTGATATAGTTTATGCTATGAAGATTTGGAAACACTACTTGTATGGTGTAACTTGTAAGGTATTCACCGATCATGGCAGTCTTCAACATTTGTTCAAGCAGAAGGACCTTAATTTGAGGCAGCAGAGGTGGCTAGAGTTGCTTAAGGACTATTATATTACCATTCTATATCATCCAGGGAAAGCCAATATAGTAGCCGATGCTTTGAGCCGAAAGGCAGTTAGTATGGGGAGCTTAGCATACATTCCAGTTAGGGAGAGGCCCTTTGCACCTGATGTTCGGGCTTTAGCCAATCAGTTGGTAAGACCAGATATTTCGGAGCCCAGTCGGGTGTTGGATTGTGTGGTTTCTCGGTCTTCCTTATATGATCGCATCAGAGAGCGCCAGTATAATGATCCATATTTGCTTGTCCTTAAGGACAAGCTTCATCATGATGATGCCAAGGATGTGACCATTGATGATGATGGCGTGTTGAGGATGCAGGGCATGTGCCCAATGTGGATAGGCTTCGAGAGTTGATATTAGAGGAGGCCCAGAGCTGCGGTATTCCATTCATTCGGGTGACCCGAAGATGTATTAGGATTTGAGGTAGCACTATTGGTGGGGGAAGATAACGAAGGATATCATAGGGTTTGTGGCTCGGTGTTTCAACTGACAACAGGAAAAATATGAGCGATAGAGGCCGGGTGATGTACTTCAGTGGATGATTATTCTAGAGTGGAAGTGGTAAAGGATTACTATGGATTTTGTGAGTTGTCTCCCTTGGACTTTGAAGAAGTTCGATTCAATTTGGGTGATGGTGGACCGGCTGACCAAGTCTGCGCACTTCATTTTGGTATGTACTACCTATTCTTCAGAGCGGCTGGCAGGGATCTTTATTCGAGAGATTATTCGATTGCTTGGTATTCCAGTGTCTATTATCTCAAATAGAGGTACTCCGTTTACTTCTTAATTCTGGAGGAATTTTCAGCGGGAGTTGGGTATGCAGGTAGAGTTGAGCACAGCATTTCATCCTCAGAAGGACGGACAGTCCAATCGTACTATTCAAATATTGGAGGACATGTTGCGTGCCTATGTTATTGATTTTGGAGGTTCTTGGGATGAGTTTTTGCCGCTTGGCGAGTTTGCCTACAACAATAGTTATCAGTCAGGCATTCAAATGGCTCTGTATGAGGCGTTGTAGGGGAGGTGGTATATATCTCTTATTAGATGGTTCAATCCTAGCGAGGCTAGGTTATTGAGGACATAGATGGTTTAGGATTCTTTAGAGAATGTGAAGTTGATTCATGAGAGGCTTCGTACAAAACAATCACGTCAAAAGAGTTATACGGACCGGAAGGTTCGGGATGTGTTGGTGGATGAGAAGGTTTTACTGAAGGTTTCGGCCATGAAGGGTTTTATGCAATTTGGGAAGAAAGGGAAGTTGAGTCCATGATTAAGTAGACCTTTTGAGGTACTTAGGAGGATTGGGGAGGTGGCTTTCCAACTTGCCTTGTCACCCAACTTGTCGGACATGCATCCGGTATTTCATGTATCTATGCTCTAGAAGTATGTTGGGGACCCGTCCCATGTTTAGGACTTTAGTAGTGTTAAGTTGGATGATGATTTGACCTATGATGTGGAGCCAATGACTATTTCGGGTTGTCAGGTTTGAAAATTGAGATCAAAGGATATAGCTTCGGTAAAAGTGTAGTGGAGAGGTTGGCCCGTGGAGGAGGCTACTTGGGAGATCAAGTGGCAGATGTGGAGCAGATATCCTCACCTGTTTGAGGCTCTAGGTATGTTTCTTGACCCGCTCGGGGACAAGTGTTTATGTTAGTTGGGGAGGATGTGATGAACCGGCCCATCATCACGTGATTTACCGCCCCATTTTTCCTATTTTCTGCTTCCTTATGTTTCATTATAGGAGTCTTAGGTGAATGAGTTGAATTAGAACTGTTTTAGATGGAAATGAGACACTTAGTCTCTTTAAGGAAGGCTTATTTTGGAAAAGTCAACCGGATGTTGACCTCTGAGTTAGAGGGATCAGATGTGATTTCCGGTGATTTGGTTAGCTTCGGTGGATGATTTGTGTCTTTGGAGTGTGATCGGAATTGATTTTGGAGGTTCAGCGTAGAATTAGGCTTGAATTGGCGAAGTTAGTATTTTTGCAAATTCCGGTAGATATGTGAGATTTTGATCTAAGGGTCGGAATGGAATTTCGAGAGTTGTTGTAGCTTTTTTAGGTTATTTTTGATGTGTGTGCAAAATTTCAGGTTATTCCGAAGTGTTTCGGTCGGGTTTTTTTTATCAAATGCGTAATTCAAAAGTTTTAGAAGAACTTAGGCTTGAATCCAATGTAATTTGAGGGTTTTGGTGTTATTTGTGATGTTTTGATGATTGGATCAAGTTTGAATGATATTTTAAGATGGGTTGGCACTTTTTGTTGAGGCCCCAGGGGCCTCGGGGTGATTTCGGATGGCTAACGGAAGGTTTTTGGGACTTAGGATGTTGCAGAAATTGCAGGTTCAGTGTTGCAGACTTTTGCTCTCTGCGATCGCATAAGAGGATTTTTGAGGGGGTGTTTGATTGTTCAATTCTATCGCAGGTGTAGGTGTGCGATCACATAGTGTGAAGTTGATCTAGGAATTTAGTAGAAAATTTTTCAATGCGATCACAGGTGTAGGTGTGCGATCGATAGCTTAAGAATCTTGTGCTTTGCGATCGCATAATGTTAAATTTGGAGCTGGTATTTTTGTGCATTGTGATCGCAAGGCTGGGGCTGCGATCAAATAAAGGAAAAAGGGACCTGGGCAGAAGGGTTTTAAAACATTTTGTTCCGCAAGGTTAAGTCATTGACCATCATTTTTTTAGCAACCTTGAGAGCTCTTAGACAGAAATTGAAGGGGGTTTCAACTAGGTGTGATTAGAGGTGAGTTCCTTGGCCTAAATACATGATTTAATGGTAGAATTAACATAGAAAATTGTGAAAAATAATCAAAATGGGATAAAGCTAGGGCTTGGAAATTTGATGTTTCAAAGTGAAATTTTGAGGGGTCAAATGGACTCCGATTTGGTAATCTTGATATGTATAGACTCGTGGCGAGATAAGGAATCTGATAATGTTAATTTTTTGATTGTTTGAGAAGTGGGCCGGGGCTCGGGTTTTGCCAATTTCATGATTTTTAATATTTTTCGAGTCTTTTCGATTGGGTTATGTTTCCTTGGCCTATTGTAACATATTCGTTGTGGTTTTGATCAGATTCGACGCACGAGGAGGTTGATTTGCGAGGCAAGGTCATAGCGAGCTAGGATTTTGGCTTTCTTGAGGTGAGTAATGATAGTAAATGATATCCTGAGAGTTTGAAACCTGGTATTTGCACAACGTAGTGCTATATTGAGGTGAAATACGCACTTAATGGCGAGTGCGGAGTTGTTTACTGCTGGAGATTGTGAATTGGTCTGTCCCGTTTGATATTGTACCGCGTATTTGACTAAGTTAATTTGTTTATCATCGTGATTTTGGCTTATTGCCATGTTTTGGTCTTAATGCCGATTATTTGAATCCTTCGGTGATCGTTATCACTATTTCCTTACTATTTTGACACGTTATTTGAACTTAGTCCTAATGATTATACTATTTTACAAACTCAACCGTTTTTATTAATTTTTGACACTTTACTGATATTTCACTATTGTCTGGGCTAAGAACTATTTTTTATTGATGCTCGAAGGGCTTATGATATTTTCTACCTGGGTGAGGCTTTCGGGACTTGAGCATGATATAAGGAGGCTTTCCGGCCTCGACTGTATTGTGAGGAGGCTTTTAGGCCTCGAGTGTGTTGTGAGGAGGCTTTCAGGCCTCGAGTGTGATGTGAGAAGGCTTTCAGGCCTTGTTGCCACAAGTTGGCTTGATATTGCGCTTTGGCCGTAAGGGGCCCCTCCCGGAGTCTATACACCCTCAGTCAGTGCGGGTACCCATGTGATATGATACTAAGCCCGAGGGGTTGATACTATTCTGAGTGATGTGATACCGAGCCTGAGGGGATGATACTATTCTGAGCGATTGATACTGTGCATGAGGGGCAAATTTCTACTCACTATTTACTTGATATTTTACGTGATTTACTGGATCTATTTAAAAAGGGAATTCCACTTTTATCCTGTACTGTTCTATTTTTTTACTGCTTTTACTGCCTGATATAGAATTGCTTTGTGCAGTTATGTGATTTCTTATCTTTGGTTATTATATATTTTTATTGTCACTGGATCTGAGTATTCACATTACTCCCTTCACCATGTGTGCAGATATAGGCATTGTGGAGTCTACCCCTAAGCACTGATTCTTCGCAGATCAAGAGGCTAGTCGAAGCGAACAGGTAGCTGTTGACGTCTGCAACCCTTATCTCTCCTATTTTGAGTTTTCCTTCAGACAATTGTAGTAGACTTCATATTTTGTAGACTTATTTTTATAAACTCTATAGTAGCTCATGACTTGTGACACCCCGATTTGGGCTATGTCGGGTTGGTATCATATGTTGTTATTATCATTTTCATGTTTTATCACTATTTACACTTGTTCTGGATCTGCTAAAAGCCTAATAATTGTTAAAAGAGGTATTTGCGTTTTTTTGGCTAGCCTTGTCTTCACGAGAGGTGTCATCACAATCGGGGTTGGGAATTGGATCGTGACAGATGGTCACTCAACTATGTCCAATTTTATTAAAGTCATTCAACTATGTTTTGCCACTTAAAAATAACTACACTTTCATATGGTCACTTAAAATTTATTTTGGCTCAAATCCCTATCATTAATATAATATGGCATAAAATTTAATGAGAAAAATTCAAAAATAAATGCAATATAAACTTAAACGGACTATCACACTTTAGATCCATTACTTCATATGAGAATGCATAAGAGAAAAATATTATTGATTAAATATGACAATGATACACTGATCCCTATATATATATATATATATATATATATATATATATATATATATACACACACACACACACAAAATACATATTCTACTATTAATACATATGGGATTAGGGTTATATACTGCTATTTATACAATGAAACTAACACTCCCCCTCAAGCTGGTGCATATAAATCATATGTACCAAGCTTATTACATATATAACTAATACGAGGACCGGTTAAGGACTTGGTGAAAATATTAGCAAGCTGATAATTTGACTTTACAAATTTTGTAGCAATATCTCACGAGAGTATCTTTTCTCTAACAAAGTGACAGTCAATCTCGATGTGTTTAGTTCTCTCTTGGAGCACTGGATTTGACGCAATATGAAGAGCATCTGGATTATCATGCACAAGTCCCATCTGACTAAACATACCAAATTTCAACTCATTGAGCAACTGTTTGGTCCAAATTAGCTCACATGTGGCCATAGCCATTGCTCGATATCCTGCTTCTGCACTAGACCGAGCAACCACATTCTGTTTCTTGCTCTTCCAAGATACTAAATTTTCTCCTACTAAGACACAATATCCAAACGTAGAACGTCTATCATAAGGTGATCCTGCCGAATCAACATCTGAGTATCCAACGATCTGCTCATGGCCTCGATCTTCAAACAATAATCCTGATACCATTTTCTGAAGTTTTGACAAACTAGGATGTCCTAACCGTTTATGTAATAAATCTGGTGAATCAATAAAGGGAGAAGTTATTGGAGGAAGACAAGATGCGAGTCCATGTGATTTCGCAAGGATAAGGTAATAAAGTCCATCTGATTCACGTTCGGTACTAATGATCCGCCATGTACTGCGTTCATGTATAACAATAAGGTCATCAAGAAATAAAATAATAGATTTAAGTGATTTGTCTAAGCGACTGACAGCTATGAGATTAAAAGGACTACCAGGAAGATAAAGAACTGAGTCTAAATGTAAGGAACGAAGTGGACTTGCTTGACCTATTGCAGTTGTCATAGCTTGAGACCCATTGGCCATTGTGACTGTTGAAAGAGATTAAGAATATGAGATACTAGAGAAAAGAGATTTGTTACCAGAAATATGATCAGATGCACCTGAATCAATGACTCAAGACTCAGAAGGTGAAGATTGGGAGACATCAGTCATGCTACTGTTTGTTGAAACAATGGAGGTTAATCCTGCAGATGTTTGTTTACGGGCTTTGTATTGAAGGAACTCAATATAATCCGGTAAAAAAATCATCTGGATTGGATTTATTGCATTTCATCCAACGTATTGTGAGTTAAAGGTGTCCGATACGAATTCCATAATAATATCGTGCCGGAAAAAAAACAGAAATCTTTGGGGATCATTGTAGCAGCCGAAAAATCACCGTAACTGCCGGAAAAAGTAAAGTGATCAAAATTTGATGTAAACTTGATGGGTAGGCTCGGTATAATCTCTTGATAAGGCTGTCCAAAAGGAGTTTCGTCATAAACTGACTGGAAGAAGGTCCATGCGCTGGCGTGTGAGCATCTGGTGGCGCGTGGGGGCGTGTGACACTACTGTTACTGAGGCGTTTTCTGGGGTTTGGTCGTTGGGCAGTGGCGAGTCTTTTAGTAGTGCTAGATTTTGCATAACACTAACCGAGATAACGCAGACACAAAACAACTTTGAAAAGTCGCCAGAAAAAAGGTTTCCGGTGACTGATTTCACTTCCCGGAATCGCTGAAATTTATGCATTGCGATAAATCTCTCACGATAGCTCTGGTACCATGTGAGAACGCACGGCAAAAAAATATTATTGATTAATTATGACAATGATATACTGAATCCTACATATATATATACAATACATGTCCTACTCCTAATACATATGGAATTAGGGTTATATACTACTATTTATACAATGAAACTAACAGTTTCTTAATGTTATTCGACCCATAATCCAAATGATTTCAATAAAAAAAAATATATTAAATTTTATATTAGTTTAAAATAATTATCCTATACTACAAAATTCTTGCTTTTTCTACTATATAATGTCTATCTATAATTATTATATACTAAAAAAAAATTATCTTGTTTGTATGCCCCATCCGAGTCATTTTACAAATCTACTGAAGTTAAAATACGACTGTATCCAACTCACATACAACAACAACAACAACAACAACAACAACCCAGTATAATCCTACTTAGTGGGGTCTCGAGAGGGTAATGTGTACGCAGACCTTACCCCTACCCTGAGGTAGAGAGGTTGTTTCCAAATAGATCCCCGACATCCTTCCCTACAAGAACTACCCACCTTGCTCTTAGGGAGACTCGAAATCACAATCTCTCGGTTGGAAGTGGGGGTTGCTTACCATTAGAGCAACCCCTCTTGTCTTGTTTCCAACTCACATAATATATTTATAATTTTCTAGTGAAATTAAAATAGTATTGTATTCATCTTACGTAACATATTAATATATCATAAGTATACAAGAATAATAATAAGGCTAATAAGAGTCTATTTTCATAATGAACATACGATTACAGACAACCTAGCTATTGCAATTGCCTAGACAAACGAAATATTATATTTGTACAATAAAAACTCCCACAAAAAATCACAAGACCTAATTTTATCAATGGCGTGTGTTTTTCCCCTATTCAAACTTATTTGGCTTATGTGTCAAATCAAATTAAGAGAGAAAAATAGATCTAAAGTGGGTATGGTCCATTTAAGCTTATGTGACATTTATTTTTAAATTTTTCTCATTAAATTTTATGCCATATCATATTTGTAGTAGGGTTTTGAGTCATAATAACTTTTAAGTGATAATGTGAAAGTTAAGTTACTTTTAAGTGACAAAAAAATAATTGAGTGCCTTTAGTGAAATTGAAATATAGTTGAGTAACCATCAGTAAAATTAACTCATAAAATCAATCAAGGATTTGGTATGAGATTAAAGAAGATATTATAGGGAGGACCTTAATAAAAGAAAATCAAGGACACGAAATTATATACTAAAGATTCCTCCATATAAGGATGTCAATCGAAGCAGAAATCAAGGGTTTTGATAACGGAAATATCCACTTAACAAAGGAAGAAATAAATCAAGATGTCCATAAATCAAGGAAGATAAATAGAAAAAAATTCTATAGCTGGAAAGAATCAATCTTCGATTCCTTTCTGAAATCAATTTCCTTGAGTTTGCAATCTCTCAAGATTCACTAGACATGAAGGCCTCAAGAAGTATAAGTACCCATTGCATCAACTTTGAAGAAATATACTATGAACGAACCATTGTCACTATTTTTATTCTACTCCAAACAAACACTATAGTTCATTTTAGATCTGCTCTATAATCAGTCAGAGAAGAGAAAAAAGAAAAATATTAGTGAATCATTGTATCAAGAAACAAGAAGTGATATAGTGACCAAGTTGTTAGTGTAAAGCCACATCAACTCTTATATCAAAAAACTTCAAATACTGAAAGAGACACCCTTGCAACCCAAGGGGATTGGACATAGGATTCACATTGAATCCGAACCAATATAAAATTATGGTGTCTTTAATTCCTGCATTTTATTTTTTCTTTACTTATATTATGTTCTTACCTTCAGTTGGCTAATTGTAAACTAGTCAACTACTTAGGGTACAAAAAAAGTCGGTAATTCACCCCCTTTCTTGTACTTTCAATTGTATCAAATTTAGTCTCACACTTTTATTATTGCTTAACAACTAGTGAGAAAAGATCATGTCAAATCAAGTAACTATTAAAGCACTCTCTAGCTACCCCGTAGTATTAAAGCATAAATCTCTAGTATATTATACTGGATCGATCCTTGTTGCAGCAAAATAGTAGCTATTTCTGAATGATCAATCCGAAAACTGGCTACCCCGTACTATTTTAACCTAAAGGTATAATATTTGGTAAAAATTGCACAAGGAGCCTATTTGACAGCCTCCATTTAACTTGTACCCACGTTTTTAGAAAAAACTCCAGCCCCTTTTTTCTCCTCCTTGCTTTGCAACTCTGTCGAATCATATTCTTCTTGGTCTCTCAATATCAAACTTTCACGTATATTGTCATCAATCCTATCACTCCAGAAGAACGTACCTTTGGAATCTATTTGGTTCAATTTCTGAATTCTTTTCTCATCTGGTCACCAAGGAATATTATCTGCTATGGGTATGAGATTTGACAAGTATAGAATTCAAGATGCTTAAGTTTGACTTATTGGTGTCTAATAATCTAGGCTATATACATAAGTGGGTCCTTAAACTTGACTTTTTTGTCATTTGGACACTTAAACATAGAGTTGTTCCTATCAGGCCCTTCAACTAAACCATATATGTGCCAATAAGACACTTTATAGACCATCTCAGAAAAAACTTTTATAAAAATTAACGTTGGATATGTAATTAGTTTCACTTGTGTATTTGATAGCTTTTAAGGCTTTCTTCTTTGCTTATGAAATAGCTGTATTTGTATATTTAATAGCTTTGCTCTTTTGTTGAAGTACTATTTTTGTTAAAAGTTGTTAATGTCAAAATGCAGCTTCTATCAACCATCTGTGTGTTTAGTTTGTAAAGTTTTATTCTAGTAGCGTGTAAAAGAGAATAAGCATGCCAAATGAGAAAATCAAATCCATGTACACTATACTTTCATTTAAAAAAATTAAGAGGAAAGGTAATGGGTTCACAGGAAGAAGTCGAGAAAATAGAATGTAGGGTAAAAGTTATCTTTAAGTAAAATAATATATTATAATATAATAATTATAGAATAATAATCACAAATTTTTTCTCATGTTTACGCTTCTTTTCTGTTACGCGGCGTCTTTCTGAGATTCCTTGGAAGGGCAACGTAAGGCTAAGCAACTGATGTCAGTGCAATTGTTGTCCGCCAGCAGAGGTCCCCTCCATACGCTAGACTAGATTATTAGTGTCGCACGCAAAAATTAATTTCAAGAGAAATTCAGAGAACAGAAATGAGAATTGAGAATGAAAGAAAGCTTGACTGCATTATTGAAAGCTATTACAGAAAAGCAAGGCGGTGTCGAGGGGGAGAAACACCAGTACAGAGAATTGTTGCTTGCTAGAAAATTTTGTATGCTTGATCCCCCCTAATAATACTTTAAAAAAATAATCTAAAGCTACAAGACTAGACTAGAATTCGCTACAAAAACATAATGGAAGTATTCGAAATAAAAGTACTCTACTTACAATGAAAATGACTTTGTTTCTAACTACAACGTGTCCGTTTTCAGCTGCATTGTCTTCGGCATCACGGTGTGCGCACGCCTTGTTGGAATCTGCCTGCAGCTGGGCGCTGTCGAGGGATATCGATAGGGCGACAGAGGCACCTGCGCACTTCTCACTTGGCGCGGCCAAGACCACGGGATCGTCCGTGGCGCTAGGTGTTGGGAGGCTTGCTAGGACACTACGGGGCGCGCCCAAGGGCTCATGGGGCATGGCTGGAAAACCACCCATAACATTTCTCACGCAATAAATTATGTCACTACAAAGTGTCTAATGACACAAATGTGATTTAGTTGAAGGGCCTAATAGGAATAGCTTTATGTTTAAGTGTTCAAATGACAAAAATAGTCAAGTTTAAGGGCCCAGTTATGTATTCAGCCAATATTATAAATTCGGAAACATGCTGGAAAGTCTTCCTTTGTCCACCTCATTTATTTCCGTTCGATTAGGGATCTTCTATAATAGTAAAGGATGTTATTTATTGGATGGTTTAACGTCGTTTTTCAACAGATGATTCTTTGTTTAGAATTTCTGTGTGTGAAGAGTCTATTGTGATATTTGACATAAAAAATGAGGAATTTGATGCGCTATCTCATCCGGGGGAAAAATGTGAAGTTCCAGTTACAAAAATAAAAACTTCAGTTGAAGCTTACAAACAAAACTTCAGCTCTAGAGATAAAGTTTGCAAGTTACAAACAAAACTTCAGCTCTAGAGCTGAAGTTTGCCAGAGAGCTGAAGTTCGGCAGTTACAAAACTAAAACTTCAGCTCTAGAGCTGAACTTCGGGCCCTGCTACTGGAATGCTGAAGTTTTGCGTGATTGTCTTTGCTACTTCAACACTGTATGCTGAAATTATGCGAAAAAACGGGTACGCTTGTAAATTTTTTGCAAAGCGAGAACAAGTTAAAATGTGACATAAAAAACGGCTATAGATGCAAATGCCCCTAATATTTTTGCACTTTTTGGGAAGATAAAGCCCAATATCTACTGGGTCTGCAACCCGTTTTATAACCAAATTTGAGAATCCAGAAAAGTTTACATTTTGACGTTCGAGTCTTCAACCGGTTCTGCAATAATGCAATTTCAACCTCCATAAAAATCCGAAATTCTCTTTGAACCCTTCAAATTCGTCCCCAATTTACATTCTCTCTTCCTTTTCATTCTTCCCTCGTCTTATGTTGTATCACTCACGTCATTCTCTTTTAGATATTTGACTATATTCATATTATATATTTTCGTTTTATAGTTTAGATTGCAGCAATGTGGTATACTATCAAATTAATTTGAATATAGTTTTTGCTTTTGCCATAAAATCCATAGATGTGGTTGGTGAACATTTAAATGCCAAAGGGACTTGAAAAAGAACGTGGCTCAGGAACTTTTTAAGGGACAATCATTAAAAAACATACTAATATAACCATTTAGAGAACTTTTAGTAACTTTTTTTTTAAGCTTAAATGAAACAACATGGATAGTGAGGATTTTCCCGATTTGTTTGAGATTGAGGCATAGTTGTTACACTACTAGCAACGGGGTGCACCCATATGCTGAAGAACTTGACACCAGTAAATTCATTCATCAACGTTTGCCCACTGCTATAAAAAGTATCTGCACACAATCATTTTGATGTAAAAGTATCTGAATGTATAGTAATTAGGAAAATCAAAATCTATTATATTAATATAAACTGTTTAGCTGTAAATGCAAAATGCTAATTATATCTAACAAAAAGAGCCGGCGTATCACAATACAAGCTTCCTCTCAAGAAACCGTATTTTCCTACATGCTCCTATTTGATACCAGATTGCCTAACCAAATCCACAATGCAATCTGTAAGACATGGGAGACCAGCTAATAACTCTACTCGCACTTGATTGATCGGTATATGTGACGAACGAAAAATAGAGCAGCACGGAAACCAACGTTCCCGAGCATGAGAAAGAAACCATAGCAGATGCAAGCCATGTATCCGAAGAAGAATGAGGTTTGCATGAAGCCTGTCATATCTGAACGCGCATAATAGTAATATAAGCAATATCCATATATGAACAGCCCAGTTGATCCACCACAAAGGAATGCCCTATTCAGAGAAAGAACATATACAAGTTAGAAATGAAGAACCAACTTTCAGACGCAAAAGGTCAAGGAATAGGTAAAACCAGTAAATGACCGTCGTACCTCCACCACCATTCATGATCTTCAGCAGCAAGTTGAAAGTATGTCAACGCCACCGTTATAAAAGCAGTGACAATTAGAAGGATAATGAAGACTATAAACAAGATACTGTAGATTGTATAAATCCTGTGACCCCAAACACTTGCAAATATGTAGTAAAGCTCAATATATATGGCACTAAAAGGCAAAAACCCAGCCATCGCCATTTGAGGCAGAGTTCCACGGTACCAAGGCAATGAAGGGATCTCTCTTGGATACTTTGTGGTACGACAAGGAGCTTGGAACTCGGCTTTGCTGTTCTTTCCAGCTATCCCACCCAAGACAAGCAAAGGTGATGTTACAAGAGCCCATATTAGAAAGATGACCACAATGGTTCCAAAAGGCAGTGCAGCAGTGGCACTGTAACCGATAGCAACGGAGTTAAGAAAGCAGAACATGAGAAACAGCGGTCCACAAAACAAGGCCCCAGTCAACATCAAGTTCCTAACCTGCAGGACAACACCATCTTGTTATTTTGTTGCACTCACTTCCATGTTCAGCTGTTATGCTTCGTTAGTTAAGACACCAATGTATTTGCCAATACATAAAATCTTAGTTAACTTGATGATATTAGGCAAATAATACAACCCACAGATACTGATATAGAATAGTTATCTTAAAAGTGGTAACACATCTTAGCAATGACCAAGAGTATCACATATAAAGTTAAAATACATGTGTGGATGCAGTTAATGCTTTTCTCAATAAAAATCATCAGTCAAAATGCATCAAGGACAATCATACAGAAAAGTGCCCCCTAAAACAAGAAAGAATAAAGCTAGTAAATTGTTTTCACATTTCACCCAGTTAAATAATTTACTTCAGAGGAAAAAGGTAGTGTCTTTCTTCCCCTGTGGTTAGCAATAATATCAAGGGGACAGGGAGAGATCTCTTACTACACAGCCAAGGCCTTGGGGAAACAAATAAATTGTCTTGTTATAAAACACCTTCATTTTTACCAAAAGAATGCCAGATAAATTGATTCTAAGCAAATGGCAAGCAGCAGTAACAAAGTAACAAGGATAGGAAAAACAATTATCAACTGAGCTTCATCCCCGTTTTTATGATAATATATACAACAACAACAAACAAAAAAACCCAGCTAAATCCCATAAGGTGGAGTCTGGGAGGGTAGAATGTACGCAGCCTTACCCCTACCCTACAAAGGCAAAGAGGTTGTTTCCGATTGACCCTCGGCTTTTTATGATTAAATATACAATAGTCATAATTAGGGATGATTTTCCTTTTAATTGTTCTAAAATGTTCAGAATTAGGAGAAATAAAACTAATATACTCTCCATTCCATTTTATATCATGGTATTTGACGACACAAAGGTGAAGGTGTTAATTGCCTTTCTATTATATTAGTGAATAATATTAAAGTAATGGTTGAAAAGTTAGTTTGATAGGAAAATAATCACATCAACCTTCGAAAGTTGAATAGTTTACTGAAATTGAATTCTCGAAATATGAATGGAGCACTGTCGTAAAAAATTTTAGCATGTCCCAAAATAGAAAGATAGTCATATAAATTGAAAAGGAAAGAGTATCGATACAAATGTAAAGGAGATGTGTTAGAGCCATGAAAACAAACCCAGTTTCTCCCTTCTAGTTGGCAATAGAACGAGGCAGCAGTATAGCCAGCAATCCCAGATGTGAGAGCATATATGACGACTAGTGCAGTGAATAAAGCTCCGCGGTTGTAAGGATAGAAAACACCAACAAGTGCAAGAACAAAAATAAAGATGGTCCTGAAAATTGAGTGGGAAAAGAGCGTTAGAAACACACATGCTTGAGATTACAAATTTTATAGATAAAATATACTTACAGTGTAAAGAGTTGAGTACCAGAACCAAGTGCTGCAGCCAACAAAGATTTATACTTCGGGTACCTAAAAACATCACCATGAATGTATTTCCACCCACTTTCTTCTTGGTCATCAGCTTCCTCCTCATCATGTGCGTACCTTGAATTCAAATAATTGACTTGAAGATTCAAGACAGAACTTATTCTGAAGACTAAGAATGGTAGGCAAATCAACCGTATTAACTAAGTTACCACTTACTTGACAAAGTCATTCTTAAGGACGCGCATAAGAATTGTGGCAAGAAAACCGGTTAAGAGAAGAACCGTCACACAGGAGTTGATAATTGAGAACCAATGAATTTCCAGGTGATGTGGCAATGATGAAGACTGCGAGTATTTTTCCATCCTCTTCTCAAAAGGAGTAGTTGTCTCCTTCCATTTCACAGAGTAGATGAAGTCAACATCTACTTCCTTGTCCTCTGTGATATCTACCAGGGCATTAGGATCAGTTCGTGCATTTATCTCAACCACACGATCATTGTTATAAAAAATCTCGAAATGGAGATGTTTAAACAGATAATATTTGTACTCGCTGGGGTCAGATTTTCCATCCTTATCAACTTTCCCTAGGAAACCCCAAATGGGCAAGTCATCATAATACATTTGGAAGTAATAGTCCTTAGCTACAGCACTGCGGAATTGAGAAGCTTCTTCCTTGGATAACTTCTTTTTGCACACTATTTCTGAGTCCTTGTCGTACATAAAGTCAAGCTTGTAAGGAGCACTGACTAATCGATCACCATTCAAGACTTCACCAAGAGCTTCCTTTTTCTCTTTCACATGATCTGCAAAAACATCCTTCAGTAAATTTGGAACTTAATATGTACAGAGTTGACTTAAAGGAAGGAAACTAAAACATTGACTACATACCTGGAGCACAGAAAGGAAGATCAAAGAAACGGTACGTTTCACTGGAATGAAAAATCAAAAGAAAAAAAAGTCCATGAGCTATTCCACAGACAAAAAGGACATACACAACATTTGTAATGCACATACACGACATTTTGTTTTAATCAAGTTCAACAAAAAAAAATTCTGTGACAGCAGGACAAATAGTTTACGAGAACCACAATGTCAAGTTGTTAAAATACAGTGTTTTACACTTTAAGCTTGAATCCATTATTCCTTGTTTGCATATCTGCATGGCCTTGAAGATTTCATCAGAAAGGAAAAAGGAAGACTCGTTTTGTCCACAATGAATCAAAGAAAGAACAGAAGTTGAGTATCTTAAAGATACAAGGACAAGGCCAGTACAAAAGCAAGTATAATCCACAGTCTAAACATGCTTGTCTTATTTAATTTCAAGAGTCTTGCAAATCCTTCTTTTTGACCAAAAAGTTTATAGTTATTGTTTGAATTTTTCTGAATGTGAAGGCTGGAGTTTGTACTAGGTAATTTCTCTATTCCTATACAAGTACCACTTATCGTATATATAGACAGTCAATTAGAGGTCTCCTAAAAATTACTAATACTCCCCATTTCTGACACCAAAAGCAAGTAGTTACCTTTCAGGGGAGTCAAATAAAACAGCTTTTGTAGAACATTTGGCAGGAATTTGACTGTGGGCATACTGTTCTAACATACCATCCACATTTATCCTATGTTTTCTTTTTCCAATTTACTTGTATTTGCTCAAAATCCATGTATTTACCAGCAACCAAACCTACTATGGACAAATCTAAGGAAATGTATGGTGTGGGTGTGGGGGGGGGGAGGGGGAGGGCTGCTATTTTGTTAAAATTTAAAATCATATGAAGAGTTGAAAAAGCAATCAGACATCAATATTCGTACATACCAACAAACATATATATATAAAATTATAGAAAGGCTTCCTAAATGTCTTAAGCCAGTGGAATTATTGTCCATCAGCCATCAAGAATTACACCATACGTCTCTTTCTGGTTGCATGCTATTATTCGCGTCAAGTAATTCCTTAATACACTAAAGTAAAACATCCTGCATATGGCATCTTTATATGAGCGTAACAGAGAGGGTAACGAAAGTCCGGAGCCGTACAGAACATTGATAAAGTCAGCCATCAGAGGCAGACTCCAGATTTTTTCTTTTTTGAGAATTAGGTAATAGCAATACTCCATGTTGTTGCAATATCCAGTTTCCTTGAAGATGTTAAGCAAAAAATTCAGTCTTAAAAGCAACCGATCTCAATTTCTTATCTTTAGCTCTTTCTACCATGCACAAATAGTAGCAGTTTAGCTCAAATTCTTTCAACGACTTCAACTGAAACTCTACAAACTATCTGTATACCAAGAGAAATTCATCAAATCTAGACAGCACCACTAACTTTGGCTCGGACTATACACATTACATTATATACACAAACATGTGCAAAAACATTAGTAATTCATTCAATGTGTCTTGTGTGTATGTGAGTATATACAACATGGTTCAAGTCCCATCATTGACTAAAAACACTAGGTGATTTCTTTCCATTAGCCTAAACCTTTGGTGGACAGAGCTAATCAGTACTAGTGTTAGTTGGAGATACCATGTACCTGATAGAATAATCGAGCTAGCGTCTCGCCCAGACACTACCATAGTAAAAAAAAAAAGTGTGCGTGTATACATAAAACATGGTTCAAACCCAGCAGAAACAAAAAACACTAAGTTAATTCCTCCCATCGTCCTAAATCTTAAGTGGACAGAGTAACTCGTTACGTGTGCTGGTCAGAGTAAGCAGTACATGGTAAAATAGTCGAGCGCAAGCTGGCACGGACACTACCATTGTAAAAAATATGTGTGCGTGTATACATTACATACCCATATAAACACATCTATGCTCACACACAAGAAACTATTTCATCTTAACATCCACCGACAACTTTCGAAGCGCAACATGAGAAAAATATGCATATTTAATCCAGAAAAGAATAAATTGTACAACTTAAACTGAAATCATATTTACACACAATGCCAATTCAGCTCCAGATTATCCATTTACAAAAATGTTACAATGCAAAAAGTACAAACATTACCTCGGGTTATGGAAAGGACCAACCTTGTTGGCATACAAAGGCACCGGATCTCCGGCCTTGTACTTATGATCAGAACCGTCCGACCTCGCCGGTAAAACACAACATAATATTATCAAAACGACGACGTAACACGTCACCGTCATCCTCTTCTTCATTGAATGTATATATTACTGCGTGTGTGGGTGTTGTATGTATATATTATTAGATATAGAGAATTTTAGGGGGGGTGGGTCGGGGAGAGGGGAGGTAAGAGCACAGATCTCGATCACCGTCAGTAGTTAAAACTTAAAAAGGGAACTTAACTTCGGGAGTGTGAAAACAAACGTGGGAGAAAATAGACGTAGGAGAAATATAGTTCGAATGCTCACGCGCTTGGTGAAGAGTGAGGAACAGTGATGTTGACTTGGGAACAGATATTAGGAAGCAGAACGTGACTCGTCAACTCAATCCTATACACTTTTTTTTGCGAATATTGTGAACTTTTTCAATAAGTTGTCGTAGGTATATTTCTTATGAGATCTTTCTTATGTCTATGCATATATATAATGCGGGCACCAAATTGTATATGAAATTTGGTATTAATAGTAGCTAAGAAATATTTTATAACAATCACGCAAAATAATTATTTTAAGTAAAAATAGAGTGAAAGTGTAAAAGGAAAAAAACAATTACATTTAGGTTTGAGTAACTTAAGAAAATATTTAAAATAATATCTTAATAATCTAAAAATGACGTGTTGATTATTATTGTTGGTAAAATGGAAGCTAAATACACGTTTGGTTATTAAAATGTTTTCTACTGGTGATCGTGATTGATGGAAGTGGTGGCTGAGAGTCATGGTTGTGCAGTAATGATTGATGGTGATAATCTAATAGTTTTCAACTAAATATGATAGTTGTGTAATAGTGATTAATAACTACTAACAAAATAGTGGTCGGTGGTGATTGGCAGATGTAGGTTGCGGGGGTGGACCTAAGCTTGTGGTGGGGCACGAGCACCCTTTGGCCTCGGTAAAAATATTGTATATATATTCTATATATATAAGTTAATACAAGAAGGATCCCTATAAATATACTATGTTGCACCATCAATCACAAAGATTGGGTATAAGAGTTAGTTTGTGGAATAGTTGGCTTCCTTAAGATCCAAGTTTGAATCTTAGGTTTTGTTGGAAATCTGTGTTCAAAATCAGAGAAGTAAACAAACGTTAGTTCAATAAACAAAACTTGAAATAATAATTCCGAGCCCACAAGTTGCTTGTGTGTCCTTAAGGAATTTAATCCCCTCACTGTTGCCCAAGGTTTTGGATTAATTCCTCACAGGATAGAACGTAATAACTATTCTGCAACACTGGCAATCGAAACTGCAGAATTTCAGCGAACTCAACAGACGGAGCAAATCACACTTGACACTTAAGTTTATTTGAAAATAATGCAACAATATAAAAAGAGGGGATAAATTTTTAGATTTTTCCATCTGATTTTCATATCTAAAATATGAGGCCAAGCCTCTAAATTTATAGACAAAGGAAGGGTGATATGGAGAGGTGCAATCTAAAAGGTGCCTCTTATGGAGAGGTGCAATCCAAAAGGTGCCTCTTCCATTTCCCATTCACACCCTTTTAAAAAATACAACAATCCCCCACATGAATGGGGAATGGACATATGTGAAAAAATATGCATGAAAATACTGTGTGATTCGCAAGTAGGATTAATCGCATCTGGATAATTAGGTTTCCCTTTGAACTTTCCGTAGTGAACTTATGTCGGATATACTCGGTCAATCGGTAGAATTGATATCTTTGAACCGTCGAGCTTTGGTGTATACCTAGACAACCATAAGTCACACAATCAACCCTTAACCGTCTTTGGTTCTCATTGTTGTGTTCGTTTTAGCCATGAACACCAACTGGTTCATAAGTGCATAGAGAATTGGCCTTACAGAATTCTCCTTGAAGCGGCTTACACTTCACACTTACATAGGTGATTCCTAAACGTGTTATCCCGTAGATACACTATTTGATATACCCTGTATCAAACTTAGAAACCATTAAAAAATGTCTTAACATTTTATCCTTGTTACTGAACATTGTCTTCATCACGAGAATGGACTAAAATATTATATTTGACAATGTTGAACCGGTCATGCATAACTTTGTTTGCTCCTTGAACCTAGATCTCGGACCTCCAAAATTCTAGGTAGAGTTACCGCCATGATGACTTGTCCTCGGCCATAGTCCCATTCCCTTAGATGATTTCTCAACTCCCTCTCTAGTTAGGCCTTTTGTAAGCGGATCCGCCAAATTATCCTTTGATTTTACATAATCAATTGTGATAATTCCACTAGAAAGTAGTTATCTAACGGTGCTATGTCTGCGTCTTATATGACGAGACTTTCCGTTATACTTAACGCTCCCAGCCCTTCCTATTTTCGCTTGATTATCACAATCTATACATATAGGTGCCAAAAATTGGGCAAAAATAGAATATCATTCAAGAAATTCAGGAGTCATTCAGCTTCTTCACCGGCCTTGTCTAAGGCTATAAGCTGAGCCTCCACTGTAGAGCGGTCAATGCACATTTGTTTGGACAATTTCCAAGATATCGCTCATCCATCGACTGTTTAGAATCGATTGAACGGGTGATCTAATTTTCATCACTATACCCCCATATTATCGCGGGATACTTATTATAGTGCAAAGCATAATTTGGAGTATATTTCAAATACTTCAAAAATCATTTCATTATCGTAAACATTCAATGCAAACTTCCTTATGTTGTAGACTAATACGTCTCGACTTTCGATTGCATATCGGATTATTGACTACACTTAATGTAGTATATTATAATGACGGCCGGAATGATTGGCATCAGTTGTGACCATAACCTTTTAATATATAACACATTTCTCAATCACTCCGCCATTTCCAAGCATTTGTATGCTATTTATTCATACGTCTATATGATATGCAAATTATAGCACCTTTATTTATGAAACAAATCCAACTTGCAATGGATTTTGTTCATGTTCATCGGTTGGTTCACCTCATTATAGACCAATGTATTAATATATCCGTTCATGAACGGTCATTTCCATACTAAAATGTACAAACGTATTATTTTATGAAAAGTCACAACCTTCAAAGTGACATCATTTCATAAAAGAACCAAACAATATAAATTTTCATTAAAGAAAAATGACCTTTCGAGAAAGACATGTGACCAACTTCTGAATTAGTAGTTTCATCAACTAGTCTTTATTAAGACTAAACAACTGATGAATTTACCAACTACTATATCAACGAGTTTCAAATATCAATTTAGACATTACATCTGACATTTGCTTTTGTCATGCATAAGATAAAAGCCCCCACATTTTAAATATTTCATCAACATATAATCAAAATAATGACTATATATATGACTTGAAGTATTCTTAATGTAAACACTTTTATTTACACTCATTAATTTTTGAAACTATTTGAAAATATTATTTGGTCAAATCTCGCATGTCATTGTTTGGGTGACTTAACAAGTCGACACACCTTCGTTTCTTTTCCGAGAACCATGTACCCTTTAGGTTGTTCCATGTAAATTTCTTCCTCCAAATCTCCATTTAAGAAGATTCTCTTTAATTTCATCTGATGGATTTCAAGGCCATACACCGCGGCTAACGCTATTAACACTTGAGTAGATGTAATCATCGTTACCGGTGAGTATGTATCAAAATTAACAAGACCTTCTCGTTGTCTAAACTCTTTTGACAACTAATCTTGCCTTATATTTGTCAATAGCACCATCAACTTTCATTTTACTTTTTGAAATCCACTTAGAATTCAAAGGTTTATTTTCTGGAGGAAGATCAACCATTTTCCCAAGTATGGATTCTATCTTACTATTGACAGCCTCTTTTCAATATTGTGCTTCCGAGCAAGACATTGCTTTTTTTTAAATGTTTGAAGCTCACTTTCCAATAAGAATGTCAGAAAATCTAGTCCAAAGGAAGTAGTTATCCTTTGACGTTTACTACGTCTTAGATTCACCTAAATCGGTGTACTTTCTTTTGCTTCTTCCCATGTTCGCTTAGATTTTTTACTAGACGACTCACATTCTTTTTATACGGATAACTATTCTCAAAGAATTCAGCATTATCTGATTCAATTACCGTATTAATATGAATGTCGGGATTTTCTGATTTATGAATCAAAAAAAAGATATGCCTTACTATTTGTTGCATATCTTATGAAAACGAATCAACAATTTTCGATCCGATTTTTATCCTTTTGGGTTTAAGAACTTGCACTTTACCCAAATATCCCCCACACTTGAAAATATTTCAAGTTGGGTTTTCTTCCTTTTATTCATTTTTCGTATGAAAGGATTCCGTAAGAATAGCTTCTCCCACAAGATTTGGGTAAACCAGAACTTACAACAAGGCAATTTATCGTCTCATTTAAAGTTCTACTCATTCTTTCCGCAATTCCATTAGATTGCGCTAATGAAGGGGCAATCGTTTGGTGAATAATACCATATTCCAAACATTTCATCAAAAATGAGATTCATATTCGACGCCCATATTACATTGTTGAGCCAACCACAAGAACTGTTGTTTGTGCCATAACATAGTCAGAATAAATAGTGAAGTTTTTAATCTTCAAACCAATCTGACACAATCAGAATTAATAAACGGTGAAGTTTTTAATCTTCTAACCGAGTACTACCTGATACCGGATATATTAAATGGTGAAGTTTTTAATCTTCAAACCATGTAATATGTGACACAACAAATTTAATAAATGATGAAGTTTTTAATCTTCAAATCGAATAATAAATTAGAGTAGAAAAATCACTAAGATTTTAATCTCCAAAACGAGTATAAAGTCACTTAGACTTTAATTTCCGACAAATGAGTAGAAAGTCACAAAGACTTTAATCTCAACGAACGAGTACAAAATCACGCAGATTTTAATTTAGAAGGAGTAGAAAATAAATCACGAAGATTTTAGTCTCCATAATGTGTGTAGAAAATCACGAGAATATTAATTCCCTTTCCAAATGTTTTTTCAACTAAACACTTTAAACAACTCAATAGTTTCATTTTTTTTCTCTCATCAAACATATATATGTTCATCTTTACATATATTATATTCATGATCTCAAGAATACTTTCAAGTATCAATATAAGCCTTATTTTTGCTTACAACCTTGAAAAATAACCATCCACAAATATTTATGCATGTTACCAAATTATGTACCAACTATTGATAGTTTTTCATTTGGTCAGGAATAAAAAAAAAAAAAATAAACACATGTTATTCTCCATCATGCACGTAATTCTTGATTTGTAGTATGAATAGATAATAAGCATCTATACCATTGCTGGTAGAAACTAAGTCTCATAAATCACATGGGGTAGAAAATCATAAACATGTATAGTTATCACTTTCTGATGAAGTTAATCCCACAAAGAGGCCAATGATTAGAAAGATCGGTAATCTTTCTCTGCAAGAACTGCAACTACTAAGTTTTCAAAGTGTTTTATGATGCCACTTCTTATTAGAAGTTGACTATATTATTCCAGTAGACACAATTGTTGCCTTCGACTAGGGATTGACCAAGCAACAAAGGGAAATGACTTCAGGATGGCTTCCATTTTTGTGATTCGTGGCGCCATTTGCCCAAATTAAACTATGACGGATGATCTTGGTTTCAACATCCTCATTTAACACGTATGCCATCCTTTTTCTTTTCCTTTTTAATAACATAATCACTAAACATGCCATAATGATATTAATCATAAGAATGGCAGTAACCTAATGCCTTTGTATTTGTGAGTTTGAAGCCAAACACAGATACACTTTGTATCCAACTAGTAAGACCAAACTTCGAGGCCACATAAGTTTCAACATTGCTTGTTTGTGCTTATGCCGGTTAAATGTAACCACAACATAAAAGGCATAGAAAGATAAAAGAGTTTAAATTCTAGAAACGGAGGCCTCGTCATGACAGAATACAAAATCCTCTCTTTAGACAAGTGGCCTTAACTTTAGACATGGTAGAATTCAAGATGGTTTCCCTCTTAATTATCTGTCCATCACTTATTTTTGGAACATCACAATGAAATATATATCATCACACAGTCAGATGATGATTTTATTGCAATTCTATTATGAAGTGAACACACCGAATCAATAAATGATTGCAACGATTACAATTACCGGTACATACTTCATGTTGCCAAGAGTACTGGACACATTTCCATGCCCTTGGTATGTTTTTACTTTCATGCAATAGTGGTGGCTAGCACAAGGTCTACGTGTCTTTACTATATTTAGTACTCACTTGTTCTCTGCTCCTTTGACAAATTTCTGAACAGTGACTAAATTTTTTTTGTTCTGCAGATTCGCCAATTCTCACGAACACAGAAGTTGTATATATAAAAAAAAAATTAAATTTCTTAAGATTGTTGGAAATCTGTGTTCAAAATCAGAAAATCAGAGAAGTAAACAAACGTTAGTTCAATAAACAAAACTTGAAATAATAATTCCGAGCCCACAAGTTGCTTGTGTGTCCTTAAGGAATTTAATCCCCTCACTGTTGCCCAAGGTTTTGGATTAATTCCTCCCGGGATAGAACGGAATAACTATTCTGCAACACTGGCAATCGAAACTGCAGAATTTCAGCGAACTCAACAGACGGAGCAAATCACACTTGACACTTAAGTTTATTTGAAAATAATGCAACAATATAAAAAGAGGGGATAAATTTTTAGATTTTTCCATCTGATTTTCATATCTAAAATATGAGGCCAAGCCTCTAAATTTATAGACAAAGGAAGGGTGATATGGAGAGGTGCAATCTAAAAGGTGCCTCTTATGGAGAGGTGCTATCCAAAAGGTGCCTCTTCAATTTCCCATTCACACCCTTTTAAAAAAATACAACACGTTTAACAATAAAACTAATAGTTTTGATTGGGTCTTATTTGGTAATTTCAACGCCCCTACTATAGTGTATTTGATTTAGTTTTTTTAGTGGAGCCACCCCTTTTACTTTTAGTTAAATTCCTACATCAAAAGCTTCTTCTACAATTATCTCTCTCCACACAAAAAATTTCTTAATTTTCAAAAGTCATATGCAACCACTAGTTATTACTCCGCCTAAAGCCATCGAGTAATTATTTCCGTCGTGACCTTACTGCCTATAAATATTGTTAAGGTACTGTTACAGTGCACCCGCTACATTTAAATCCTGGCCTCTATTATGATGGTGGCTTGTGGTATAAGTGGTCAGTGCAGGTGGTTGGTGCAGGCTCGCATAGAGGTGTTTGATAGTGATGGTTGTCCGCTAAATGCATATAGTTGAGGACGTTGGTAATTGTAGCTAGAGATAAAGGTAGCCGGTGATGGTAGTTCTTATGTAGTTGTGTCTAGCGATATAAGTGGTCGGCAATGGTGTATGTGTAGTGGAGACCGGTGCTAGTGGTTATATAGTGATGCGAACGAAATAGTGCTAAAACATAATCTTTCCATCAACATTTAAATGATCAACGTATTAATGATTTTAAGAGTCACTTAATTAAATATACCTTAAGTAAATGTGATATGAATAATTAAATTCACAACTCCATTAAAAAAGATAAACTTATTTCTTAATTTACAACATGGCCATGCTTGTGTGCTTACTCTTGAAGTTTGACAAAAATTATCCCACCTGGATGGGGAAGTGAGTTTAGGGGGATTTTTTCCCCTATAAAAGAAGGCATAATGTTTAGGATTTAAACACACCTCTCATTTGCCTTCTTATCTTTTTAAGGCATTTGTATCTTCTCTCTTTAGTATTATTTCACTTGTATTTTGGAGTGGAATAAAATATTGGTTGTGTCCGGGGAGTAGGCAAAATTAGTCGAACCTCGAAAATTCTGGTGTTCCTTTTATTATTATTTTATTATCTTATTTATTATTTGGTGACTGCCATAATTTTTGGTATAGTGGTTGTGACTCATTCACATTATATACATTTGGCTTCTGCAACAATTGGTATCAGAGCCAAGGTATTATCTCGGTATGCTATATGGTTGCAACGTAGTCTGATCTTCCACATCAGAAAAGATTTATCTTGGTAACTGAGTCAAGGTTCTGTCTTAGTATGCTCTGTGGTTGCAGCTTAGTCTGATCGTCCACATCAGAAAGAAAATAATCTTGATTTGTGTCGTCGGCTATTAAATAATATTTGTGTCAAAGATGGGAGATAATAAACAAGAAGAATCTACATCAAGTGTCAACAATACGTCATCATTGGCATCTTCGCTTATGACAAGAATTGTGTCAAATGCGAAATTTGCGGTAGAAATTTTTGACGGGTCCGGACATTTTGGGATGTGGCAAGGCGAGGTTCTAGATGTCCTTTTTCAACAAGGGCTAGATCTGGCCATTGAAGAAAGGAGACCACATGCTATTGGGGAAGAAAGGTTGTAGAATTATCAACCGTGTTGCTTGCGGTACCATTCGATCCTACTTTGCTAGAGAGCAAAAATATCCATACACAACGGAAACTTCTGCAAATAAATTATGGAAAAGCACTGGAGGATAAATTTTTGAAGAAAAACAGTCAAAATAAATTGTACATACATGAAGAAGAGACTGTTTCACTTCACCAATGTTCCTGGTACCAGGATGAATGAACATATCACTAGTTTCAATAAGTTGGTCACGGATTTGCAAAATATGGATACAACTTATGATGATGGTGACTTGGCCTTGATGTTGTTGACGTCACTTCCTGACGAGTACGAGCACCTTGAAACTACTCTACTCCATGGAAATGACGAAGTTTCTCTCAGATAAGTTTGTTCGGCTTTGTACAGCTATGAACAAAGAAAGCGAGAAAAACAGAAGGGCGGAGAAGGAGAAGCGCTGTTCGTGAGGGGTCGTCCTCAAAATCAAATGAGGACAAGGAAAGGAAGATCTAAGTCAAGATCTAAACCCAGCAAAGATGAATGTGCCTTTTGTCGAGAAAATGGGCACTAGAAGAAAGACTGTCCGAAGTTGAATAATAAGGCCAAACATAACAATGGAAAGGCCATTATGGATTCAAATGTAGTTGATTATGATGATTCAGATTTCTCATTAGTTACAACGGAGACCTCAACGTCATTAGACATATGGTTGATGGACTCGCCTTGTAGCTATCCTATGTGTCCCAACAGGGATTGGTTTGTGGACTTTCAAGAAGGAGAATATGGTCGTCCAAACAGCGAATAACAACCCTCTTACTCATATGGAATTGGTTCAATGCGATTAAGGAACCATGATGGAATGATCAGAACATTAACAGATGTTCGATATGTACTGGGTTTGAAGAAAAATCTCATCTCTGTGGGAGCCCTGGAATCAAAAGGGTTCAAAATTATTACAAAAAATGGTGTGATGAGAGTATGCTCCGGTGCACTAGTGGTAATGAAGGCCAATCTAAAGAATAATAACATGTACCGTTATCTCGGTAATACAGTTATTGGGACAGTAACAGTGATGTCCAGTTGAAGCAACGAGGCTATGGCACATGCGTTTGGGACATGCTGGAGGAAAATCCTTGAAAACTCTATCAGATCAAAGATTGTTGAAAGGGGTAAAGGCTTGAAATTTGAAGTTTTGCGAGCATTATGTCAAAGGGAAACGGACAAAGGTTAAATTTGGTACAACAATCCATAATACCAAAGGCATTTTGGATTATGTACACTCTGACGTTTGGGGTCCTTCCAAAACACCTTCATTGGGTGGGAAACACTATTTTGTGACCTTTGTTGATGATATTTCCCGAAGAGTATGGGTGTATACAATGAAGAGCAAAGATGAAGTGTTGGGAATTTTTCTCAAATGGATGACGATGGTGGAGAATCAAATAGGCAGGAGGATCAAGTGTATTAGCACAGACAATGGAGGTGAATACAAAAATGATCATTTCAATAAGGTCTGTGAAAATGATGGCATCGTCCGACACTTCACTGTCAGACATACACCACAACAGAATGGAGTGGCGGAACGTATGAACCGGACCTTGCTGGAGAAGGTACGGTGTATGTTGTCCAATGCTGGCTTGGGCAAAGAATTTTGGGCTGAGGCAATTACATATGCATGCCACCTCATTAATTGTCTACCATCTGTTGCTATTGATGGCAAGACACCATTTGAAAAATGGTATGGAAATCCTGCTGTAGATTATGACTCTTTGCACGTATTTGGCTCAATTGCATATTATCATGTGACAGAGTCAAAATTGGATCCAAGGGCAAAGAAGGCTATTTTTATGGGAATTACTTCTAGAGTCAATGGATACCGCTTATGGTGTCCTATGACAAAGAAAGTAATATTCAGCAGGGATGTTACCTTCGATGAATCTGCTATGGTAAACAAGGTAACAAATGTAGATACCAAACAAGATGTTGGTGCTTCTAAGCAGGTGGAGTTTGAGGGAAAATTTATTTTTCCTACACAAGAAGCAGAAGAGGAAACAAATGGAGATTATCCTCTGGAAGGATAGCCAGTAGAGGAGATTCCAACACAGGAACCTCAACAATAACTTGAATCAATAGCAACCAGCAGGGCTAAAAGGAAAATAACGAAAGTTGTTCGTCTCATAGAGACAGTTGCTTGTGCAACCGCAATTACAGCTGATGATGTTCCCACCACTTATAAAGACGCAGTCCAAAGTTCAGAAGAAGATAAGTAGAGGATTTCCATGAATGATGAAATACAGTCCCTTCATCAAAATCTTACATGGAGATTGGCCAATCTCTCGAAGGGAAAGAAAGCAATTGGGTGCAAATGGGTATTTTCAAAGAAAGAAGGATTTTCTAACCAAGAAGATGTTCGCTACAAAGCAAGATTGGTGGCCAAAGGATATGCTCAAAAGGAGGGAATTGATTACAATGAAATATTTTTTCCAGTTGTAAAACATTCCTCCATTAAAATTATGTTGGCTTTGGTAGCACAGTTGGATTTGGAACTAGTTCAGATGGATGTAAAAATTGCGTTTTTACATGAAAACTTGGAGGAGGGAATCTATATGACTCAGCCAGAAGGATTCAAAGTTTCCGGAAAGGAAAATTTGGTGTGCAAACTTGAAAAATCATTGTATGGATTGAAACAATCTTCTAGACAATGGTACAAGCGATTTGGCAAGTTTTTGCAGCAGGGGTACAAAAGAAGCAAATACGATCATTTTGTGTATTTGCGCAAGCTTAAAGATGGTTCCTTTATATATCTTCTCCTATATGTTGATGATATGTTGATAGCTTCCAAGAATTCGAAAGAAATTGATAAGTTGAAGATTCAACTGAAGAAAGAGCTCGAGATGAAGGATCTGGCTGATGCGAAAAAAATTCTTGGCATGGAGATAATAAGAGATAGACGTTCAAAGAAACTATGTTTATCTCAGAAAGAATATTTGCAGAGAGTACTACAACGCTTTGGCATAGATGACAAGACTAAGCCAGTTAGTACTCCACTTGCTGCTTATTTTAAGCTAATTACAACTATGTCGTCATTGGATGAAGCTGAACGAGAGTATATGTCAAAGGTTCCATACGCAAATGTTGTTGGTAACTTGATGTATGCAATGGTCTGTACGAGACCTGACATTTCACAAGTTGTTGGAGTTATTAGCAGATATATGAACAATCCAGGAAAAGAGCATTGGCAAGCTGTGAAGTGGATTCTGCAGTATATTCATAATACTGTAGATGTCGGGTTAATTTTTTAGCAGGAAGACAATCAGTCTGTAGTTGGATATTGTGAATCAGATTTTGCGGGTGATCTCGATAAACGAAGATCAACTATTGGATATGTGTTTACTTTTGCAAAGGCACCAATTAGTTGGAAGTCTACTTTACAGTCAACAGTTGTTTTGTCTACAACAGAGGCAGAGTACATGGCTATTACAGAGGCTGTGAAGGAGGCAATTTGTCTTCAAGGATTGCTAAAGGAGCTTGGTGTTGAACAAAAAGGTATCACAATTTTGTGTGATAGTCAAAGTGCTATTCAATTAGCGAAGAACCAAGTTTATCATTGTCACGACCCGGATTTCCCACCATCGGGGTCATGATGGCGCCTACTAATGTAAGCTAGGCATACCAAATATTAATTACTCCTCCATTAATTACCGATTCTTATTAAGACATTAAAATTAAAAATATATAAATTACAGCGGAACAATCAAACTTAGCGGAAGACTTAATCAAATATGATAAAGAAAACTCAAACATGATACACTACCCAAGACTGGTGTCACAATACTCACGAACTTCTAAGAATAATACATATAATTGTCTGAAAGAAAATATAAGTTGTTTATCTCGATTACATGAGATAACGAATGAAAAGCATAGATAGAAGAGACAACGGGTCCTGCGGACGCCTGCAAGGCTACCTCGTAATCTCAGTAGTCGGAAAAATCCACAAGTCGCTACTGCCGCTGCTGCTGTCCGTAATCTGTATCTGCGCAAAAAGAGCGCAGAGTGTAGTATCAGCACAACCGACCCCATGTGCTGGTAAGTGCCTGGCCTATCCCAGCGAACTAGTGACAAGGCTAAGGCCAGTCACCCACATAAACCTGTACAGTTGCAATATACATATATATACAATACATTTATAAGGAAATATTATATATATATACAAAACATTTATAAGGAAAGACTATGCTCTGAAATAACAGTCAATAACTCGTGATATCCAGAATAATCTAATCAACAGAATAAATCTTACTTTCATGTCTCAATTCTTCTCTCATTTCATATCTCGTGGTAGGCGTACCACCCGCTCCCAACTATCACAGTAACTATATCTTGTGGTAGGCGTACCACCCGCTCCCAAATATATATCAATAGGCTACCGGCAACTATGGCCAATGCCAAGATTTAAATCACTTTGTGGTCGGCGTGACACACGATCCCATTTCTTATTATATAAGTGGTCGGCGTGCCACACGATCCCAATTCATAAATATATAAGTGGTCGGCGTGCCACACGATCCCAATTCATAAATATATATATTACCGACATTTAGCCAATAATCCCTACATCAACAATATTTATAATTACCGGTTTTAAACCAATAATTGATAATAATTTCAACAATTTATCTCCATTACCGGTATAACACCAATAACTCTTAATCAACAATTTATTCATAACTAAATTCCTATTCCTTCAAGCTAGGATAGAACAAACACTTACCTCGAAAGTTTACGAACGATTCAATCCGTAGCAATGCCTTTTCCTTTCGAATTTGACTCCAATCCAATCGTATCTATACACAATTGATTTAATATCATCAATTCTACTTAACAAACTAGTTCATATTGCTAAATATGATTTTTACAACATTCTGCCCGGGAAATAGTAAAAATCGACCCCGGGCCCACATAATCGAAACTCAAGTTTCGAACCAACATAAGTTCACTCAATCTTCCATGAGTTCAAATATACAATTTGTTCTTAAGTTTGACACCAAAACGAGGTCCAGATCTCAATTTCTTTGAAAACCCTACCTATACCCATTTCTCTAATTTTTCTACCAATTTACACATATTTAGGTCTAGGAATTCAAATAATATTGATAGGAAACAAAGAAAACGAGTCAAGAATCACTTACTCAAGAAGTATGAAGAAGGATTGCTCAATAATCGCCCAAGAAGCTGTGGAGAAGAGAGAGGTTTGTAAAAATGGGATAAAATCCCGTAAGTGTTCTGTTTTGGGTATTAATTCACTGGGCGGAAATTTACCCTACGCGATCGCGTGAATTGGGCTGCGATCGCGTATAGGAAAGACTGGCCTCTTATGCGATCGCGTGCAAATGGTTGCGATCATGTGGAGAAAAGGATGGACTCCATGCGATCGCGTGAGGACTGCTGCGATCGCGTAGAGGAAATTCACCGGGTGGTCTATTTGGCCTATGTGATCGCGTGAAATGGACTGCGATCACGTAGAGGAAAAGCTGGAAGCTACACGATCACGTGATGGGTGATGCGATCGCATTGAAGGAATGGCCAAAGCAGTGCGATTGCATGGATGAGGCTGCGTCGCGTACAACAAAAACCCTAGGCAACAATTGCAGAATTTCTGCTGTGTTTTCAAACCCAAAAACACCCCGAACCACCTCTGAAACACTCCCGAGCCCTCAGGGCTCCAAACCAAATATGCACACTAACTCAAAAACATCATACGAACTTGCTCGTGCGATCAAATCGCTAAAATAACATCAAAATCAATGAATTGAGCCTTAAAACTCAAGAATTCTTTCAAATTTCATAATTAACAAAATTTCCAATTAAAGGCCGAAACGCGTCAAACGACGTCCGTTTTCAACCAAACTTTACAGGAAGCGCTTAACCAATATATATGACCTGTACCGGGCGTCGAAACCAAAATACGAGCCCGATACCAGTACTTTTTAATCAAAATTCAGTTTTATTTTCCTTAAACATTTTCAGAAAACAATTTAACAGAAAAATTCTTTTACCGGGGTTCTAGACCTCGGATTTCAATTCCGGGCATATGCCCAAGTTCCATATTTTTCTATTTTCTGAGACCGTCAAATCACGGATCCGGGTCCATTTACCAAAAATGTTGACCAAAGTCAACCATATCAATATTAATATCAAAATTCTTCAACTTTTTCACATATTTCACATATTTCAACATAAAACTTTTCCAGCTTTGTGCCCGGACTGTGCATGCAAATCGAGGCAACTATAAATGAGGTTTTCAAGACCTCAAAAGCTCGAAATGATTAATAAAATAAGTGATGACCCTTTGGGTCGTCACATTCTCCACCTCTAAAACAACCGTTCGTCCTCGAACGGACAAAAGAAAGTAGTACCTGAGTCGGGGAACAGATGTGGGTAGCGGCTCCGCATATCAGACTCGGACTCCCAGGTCGATGCCTCAGGAGGCTGACCTCTCCACTGAATACGCACGGAAGGATAACTCTTCGACCTCAACTGTCGAACCTGCCGGTCTAGAATGGCTACCGGCTCCTCCTCGTAAGATAGATCATTGTCCAATTGGACAGTACTGAAGTCTAACACATGTGTGGGATCGCTGTGGTATCTCCGAAGCATAGATACATGAAAAACCTGGATGCACGGCTGATAAGCTAGTTTGTAAGCCACCCCTCCCACTCTGTCTAGAATCTCAAATGGACCAATATACCTAGGGCTGAGCTTGCCCTTCTTCCCGAACCTCATCACGCCCTTCATAGGCGACACTCGGAGCAATACTCGTTCACCAACCATGAAATCTACATCTCGAACCTTACGATCCGCATAAGTCTTCTGCCTGGACTGAGCTGAACGTAATCTCTCCTGAATAGTCTTGACCTTATCCAAGGCCTCCTGAACTAAGTCTGTACCTAACAACCGAGCCTCTCCCGGTTCAAACCATCCAACCGGTGATCGACATTGCCTACCATACAACGCCTCATATGGAGCCATCTGGATGCTAGATTAGTAACTGTTATTGTAGGTGAACTCTGCTAATGGCAGAAACCGGTCCCACGAGCCTCCGAAATCAATAACACAGGCTCGAAGCATGTCCTCTAGAATCTGAATAGTCCTCTCGGATTGGCCATCCGTCTGAGGATGAAATGTTGTACTCAACTGAACCTGGGTGCCTAACTCCTGCTGGACCGCTCTCCAGAACCGCGAGGTAAACTACGTACCCCGATCAGAAATAATAGATACTGGCACACCATGAAGACGAAAAATCTCCCTAATGTAAATCTCCGCTAACCTCTCCGACGAGTAGGAGACGGATACTGAAATAAAGTGTGCTGACTTGGTCAGCCTATCAACAATGACCCAAATAGCATCAAATTTCCTCCGAGTCAAAGGAAGTCCAGTAACGAAGTCCATAGTGATCCGCTCCCATTTCCACTCGGGAATTTCAATCCTCCGGAATACACCACCAGGTCTCTGGTGCTCATATTTCACCTGCTGACAATTTAGACACCGAGCGACATACGCAACGATATCTTTCTTCATCCTGCGCCACCAATAGTGCTGCCGTAAGTCCTGGTACATCTTCGCGGTGCCCGGGTGAATAGAATACCGTGAACCGTGGGCCTCCGCTAAGATCAACTCTCGAATCCCTTCGACATTGGGCACAAAAACTCGACCCTGCAATTTCAATACCCCATCATCATCTAGATTTACCTGTGTGGCACCTCCCCGCTGTACCGTATCTCTCAACTCACGCAAATGAGGATCATCAAATTGCCTCTCACGGATACGCTCTAATAAAGAAGAACGAGCGACCGTGCAGGCTAACACCCGGCTAGGCTCAGAAATGTCTAATCTCACGAACCGGTTGGCTAAGGCCTGGACATCTAGGGCTAATGGTCTCTAACTGACCGGAATATATGCAAGACTACCCATGCTGGCAGACTTTCTACTCAATGCATCGGCCACCACATTGGCCTTACCCGGGTGATATAAAATAGTAACATCATAGTCTTTTAGCAACTCTAGCCACCTTCTCTGCCTCATATTCAACTCTTTCTGCCTTAAACAAATACTGAAGACTCTTATGATCGGTGTATACTTCACATGCTACACCATACAAATAATTCCTCCAGATCTTCAATGCGTGAATAATCGCCGCCAATCCTAGATCATGCACTGGATAGTTCTTCTCATGAATCTTCAACTGCCTCGAAGCATAGGCAATAACCTTGCCATCCTGCATTAACACTGCACCAAGCCCAATACGGGAAGCATCACAATAAATAGTATAAGGTCCCGTACCTGTGGGTAAAACCAATACCGGTGATATGGTCAAGGTTGTCTTGAGCTTTTGAAAGCTCGCCTCACATTCATCGGACCATTCAAATTGAACACCCTTCTGGGTCAATCTGGTCAGTGGGGTTGCAATAGACGAAAATCCTTCTACGAATCGGCGATAATAACCCGCTAACCCCAAGAAACTCCGAATATCCGTGGCTGATGTCGGTCTAGGCCAGTTCTTGACTGCCTCAATTTTCTTCGGATCAACCTGAATACCTGCTACCGCCACAATATGCCCCAGGAATGCAACTGAACTTAGCCAAAATTCACACTTTGAAAATTTTGCATATAGCTGGCTATCTCTCAGAGTCTGCAAGGCCACTCTGAGATGTTGCGCATGCTCCTCCTGACTGTTGGAATATATTAATATGTCATCAATGAAGACTATTACAAACAAGTCTAAATAAGGCCAGAACACCCGATTCATTAATTCCATAAAAGCTGCTGGAGCATTTGTCAACCCAAAAGACATGACCAGAAATTCATAATGTCCATACCGAGTGCGGAACGCTGTCTTAGGGACATCAGATGCCCTAATCTTCAGCTGATGATAGCCGGATCTCAAATCTATCTTTGAAAATACCTTGGCACCCTGAAGCTGGTCAAATAAATCATCAATTCGCGGAAGTGGATATTTATTTTTGATAGTCACCTTGTTTAACTATCGATAGTCAATGCACATTCTCATCGAACCATCTTTCTTCTTTACAAATAATACTGGTGCACCCCACGGCGAAACACTGGGTCTAATGAAACCCTTTTCAAGTAAATCCTGCAACTGTTCCTTCAATTCTTTTAACTCTGGCGGAGCCATACGATATGGGGGAATGGAAATGGGCTGAGTGCCTGGAGCCAAGTCAATGCAAAAATCAATGTCCCTATCGGGCGGCATACCCGGTAAGTCTGAAGGAAATACTTCAGGAAATTCGCGAACCACAGGCACAGAGTCAATAGAAGGAACCTCAGCACTAGAATCACGGACCTAGGCCAAATAAGCCAAGCATCCCTTTCCAACCGTACGCTGAGCCTTAACATAAGAAATAACATTGCAACTAGTATGACCTGAATTTCCTTTCCACTCTATACGAGGCAAATTCGGCAGAGCTAAAGTCACGGTCTTGGCATGGCAATCTAAAATAGCATGATATGGAGATAGCCAGTCCATGCCTAGTATAATATCAAAGTCCACCATATTTAGGAGTAATAAATCAGCACGGGTATCGAGACCCTCAATTACTATAATACATGACCGATGAACTCGATCAACCACAATAGAATCGCCTACTGGTGTAGACACATGAACAGGAACACTCAGTGGATCACTGGGCTGAATCAAGTATGGTGCAAAATAGGAAGACACGTACGAATATGTAGACCCAGGGTCAAATAATGCTGATGCCTTTCTATCACAAACCAAAATAATACCTGTAATGACGGCATCGGAAGACTCAGCCTCTGGTCTGGCGGGAAGTGCATAACATCGGGGCTGTGCCCCACCACCCTGAGCAGTATCTCTAGGACGATCAGCTGCTGGCTGGTCTCTACCTCTATCGGTCTGAGCTCCACCTCTATGACCTCTACCTCCACCTCTATGTCCTCTACCTCCGCCTCTAGGTGGCTGGGCAGGCTGTGAGGGAACTGGGGCCTGAATCATGGCACGAGAACCCTGCTGGTGAGATCGGTCAGAAGCTCGAGGTCAATACTTTGCAATGTGCCTAAGATCACCGCACGTAAAACAAGCACTCGGCTGCTGAAAATAGCGAAGTGGTGGTGCACTGATAGGCTACTGATCAGAGTAGCGTGGCTGAGAATTACGATCACCTGAAGCATCATGAGAAACCTGAAGAGCTGACTGATAAGGCCTAGGAGGATGGCCTCTATCATAAAAATCTCTATCTCCAGACGAGGTACCACTGAATCTACCCGAATTACGAGATCTCTTATCCGATCCATGTCTCGCTCCCTGTGACAGAGCCATCTCGATCCGGCGGGCTGCATTAGCCGCCTCCTGAAAAGTGATTTCAATTCCTGCCCCCATAGCCATCTGTAGCCGAATTGGCTGATTCAAGCCATCAATAAACCTCCTCACCCTCTCCCGATCTGTGGGAAGTATGATAATAGCATGACGAGCCAGGTCCACGAACCTAGTCTCGTACTGTGTGACAGACATAGAACCCTGATGAAGACGCTCAAATTGTCTGCGCATAACCTCCCGCTGAGTTGCTAGAAGGAACTTCTCCAAGAATAATTCTGCAAATTGCTCCCAAGTCAAAGATGACGATCCCGCTGGCCTGGATAGACAATAATCTCTCCACCAAGTCTTGGCGGAACCAGATAATCGAAAAGTAGCAAATTCCATACCATTAGTCTCCACAATACCCATAGTACGGAGAACTTCGTGGCAGCTGTATAGGAAATCCTGTGGATCTTCTGAAGGAGTGCCACTGAATGTGGTAGTGAACAGCTTGGTAAACCTGTCCAATCTCCATAACGCGTCAGCAGACATGGCTGCACTATCATTAGACGGAGTCACAATAATAGGCTGAGCTGCCTCAACTGGCTGAATCACAGGAACTTGAGTCTGGGGAATCACCGGCTCCGGAGTGCGCGTAGCAGGAGTCTGATTACCTCCTCCAGCCTGAGAAGTGGCTGGTGCTACCGGTAATAAACCTGCTCTGGTGATATAATCCATAAAACCTGCTATCCGGACCAAAGCATCCTGAAGATCCGGTGAAAACAAAGCT